>CM026395.1:9019393-9089472 GCA_014843695.1 Archivesica marissinica
TCTTACATACCCACAACTCTCCCTGTATATAGGATCTTACATACCCACAACTCTCTCTCCCTGTATATAGGATCTTACATACCTAAACCTCTCTCTGTATAGAGGATCTTACATACCCACAACTCTCCCTGTATATAGGATCTTACACAAGTCATGATTTCATACCATTTGTTATGAAACGAGTTTTGGAAATTTGCTATTAAGCCATCCAATTCTCTAATAATATTAATGAATATTGGTGAACCTAACTCTCTCTATATCGATATTGTAATAATATTAATGAGTAATGGTGCCACAACACTTATATTTCAGTATTGTAAATGATATTGAAACTAGCTGAAAAACAACATTTCTTAAAGTCAGCACATTAAATCTCTTGAGACCTTAGCATCCAGCCCAGACTTTACCTCAGCAGGGAGTTCTTCCCTGACTACTCCTTCATTGTCGAGTAAGGTTGAAAGATTGCTATTGTGGGCGGTCTGTTGTGCTATCAGCTTCGCCAAGGCCTTGTCTTGGTCCTCCACACGCTGTTGCAGCTTTCCATTCTCCGCTGTCAGCACACCATTTTCATCTATCAGGTAAGTCTGCATACTCTGCATCTCTGCCTATAGGAGAATGAAAATATACTGAGCAGACTAATCCACCATATGCAATCCATTAATAAGTTAATACACATTCTAACATGACTTGATATTTTGTTCTAATGAACAAAGAACAGATCTACCGTTGTAAAATATGCAATATACCACGGCTAGAACAGATCTATTTTATGGCTGTTGAAATTTTCCTCCCCAGTATAAAAACCTAATTATGAATGAAAATCACGTGACGTAAACCAAAATCGTAATAAAATATCGTCGTCTGCAAATAGTAAAATCTGATGACGAACGAGAACAGGTCAGTCTGGCACTTAATCATGCTACCTCTCGTCAAGCCAATCATCTGACCGCAGCTGATTCCAACATTAGCAGCGAACCGGTGGAGTTGGCATTGCCAGGGCAAGAGAGTTCCATTTCCCTACCCACTACAGTTGGCCACATTAATGTCCAGAAAAGTCACGCAACTGCAAAGCACATGTTTATGAGAAATATCTCAAGCAGCACAATTAATGTCCATGACACAAAATAAGAAGTGCAAATAATCCTTTTCCCTCGGCGTTTGACGTGTCAACTTAAACTGAATGTGTTGGGCGGTGTTGAATTCTGAATTGTTTACGAAAATAACAGTGTGACAGGAGGCGTGACTAAAAATGTTATTTTATTAATATTGTTCATGATTATTTATTGAATATGTTTGAATAAATATATTAATAAATTCTGGCTAATATTGAAAATTAGCATTAGATTTTTAGAAAATCATTTATCAGGGAGGTAATTTGTAAAGCCGTCAGCCAAATCACAGAAAGGAGAGAAATTAGGCGGAACGCCGATAAAGTAACATGCACATTTCTTCGTTATGGCCTAAGTGGTTAATTCCTACGCATCAGAACGACAAACCATGGTTTATTCGCCGATATATCATGGCAAGACAAATGTTATTTCCTAAACACGCAACTTTCATGAAATCATATCCATTGCCAAACTGGAGATGGAAGTACAAATTTGGGGAGCTTTAGTTATTTTAAAGGGCATAACTCTGATGTTAATGTGTTGATCCCACCACACTATGTATACAGTATAATACATATTTATTTCAAGCTTCATAACATTCCACCGTTGGTTAGTGAGTACGGATGACACCAAAACAACATTCCTCGTAGGAACGTCAGTGGATAATGAAACACCAAATACCCTTGTAGGAAGTCGTGATAACACAGTAGTAGCGTGTTCGCTTCAGGTGCGAAAGGCCAGGAATTCGAGCCCCGCTGGAGCCATTACCATTGTGCCTTTAGACTAGGCATTTAAATTCCGCGTTGCCTCTTCTCTCCCTAATGGCGATGGATTCCACCAGGAATGAGGTCTCGAGAGTGATTAATATAAGTTGTAATAACTTGTTTCGCAATCGAGCTAAAGTAAATTTGTATAAACTAAATGTTCTTGTAACAACTTCAGATGTATTGAATAATGATAGCATAATCATGGAATTAGGCATTTAAATTGTTGTCTATCCCTAATAACAACAATAGATATGTAGATGTGTGGTCTTACAACATACAGTATGCATCTGCTATGTCCAATTCCGTCGGACCGACCAAAATACTTCGCTATAACCGACTTTGACATAACGGATGTAGACTGTATAATAAAATATATCCATTTGATTACACTATTGACACCCGGTACTCAGAATTTAAGCATTTCAAAAAGCTAAATGGCAAATATGCCAAGTGTGTGTGCCCTTTTCCCATTTGACAAATGAATTCTTGTTCAATATCTCAATGGTAGTTGGCAATTTCGGGTTTCAGGGTGGGTGTGGCACAAGGTGTGCTACCTCCTAGAAGTCGCTAATGGTTTACCATTTGTCGCAGCTGTTCTTTGTTCATGCTCCGTTCACAGGCCAGCTTCCTTTCTACCTCCGCCATCTTATCTTCCAGCTGAAATGTCATTGGTTAGATTGAATTGAAAACAATTGAGACCAATTAATTTTTATTGTGAAAACGAGCGATAATTTCATCAACGTTTGTCACGAGTCGATACAACAGCTTATAAAATACATAGCATCTATGTAAACAGTTAGCGCCACTTGTCCCTTAAAGGGACACTACATCGGTGACAAAAACAAAGTTATGCAGAATGTAATTTCCTATTTGTGCCAAAAGAATCTCTATATGTCGATATTGTAATACTATTAATGAGTACTGGTGCCACAAGAATCTCTATATATCGATATTGTAATGATATTAATGAGTATACTGGTGCCACAAGAATCTCTATATATCGATATTGTAATGATATTAATGAGTACTGGTGCCACAAGAATCTCTATATATCGATATTGTAATGATATTAATGAGTACTGGTGCCACAAGAATCTCTATATATCGATATTGTAATGATATTAATGAGTACTGGTGCCACAAGAATCTCTATATATCGATATTGTAATGATATTAATGAGTACTGGTGCCACAAGAATCTCTATATATCGATATTGTAATGATATTAATGAGTACTGGTGCCACAAGAATCTCTATATGTCGATATTGTAATGATATTAATGAGTACTGGTGCCACAAGAATCTCTATATATCGATATTGTAATGATATTAATGAGTACTGGTGCCACAAGAATCTCTATATATCGATATTGTAATGATATTAATGAGTACTGGTGCCACAAGAATCTCTATATGTCGATATTGTAATGATATTAATGAGTACTGGTGCCACAAGAATCTCTATATATCGATATTGTAATGATATTAATGAGTACTGGTGCCACAAGAATCTCTATATATCGATATTGTAATGATATTAATGAGTACTGGTGCCACAAGAATCTCTATATGTCGATATTGTAATGATATTAATGAGTACTGGTGCCACAAGAATCTCTATATATCGATATTGTAATGATATTAATGAGTAATGGTACCACAAGAATCTATTGAAATGATATTAACAGCATAGGTACCACAATAATCTCTATATATCAATATTGTAATTGATATTGTTGTGCCAAAACTGGCCGAAAAACCAAAGTCCTAAAAGGCAGCACATTAAATCTCTTGAAATCTGAGCAATTTGCAAACATCCAGTCCAGACCTTACCTCAGCAAGGAGTTTTCCCCTGACTACTCTTTCATTGTCGAGTAAGGTTGAAAAATTGCTATTGTGGGCGGTCTGTTGTGCTATCAGCTTCGCCAAGGCCTTGTCTTGGTCCTCCACACGCTGTTGCAGCTTTCCATTCTCCGCTGTCAGCACACCATTCTCATCTATCCGGTCAGTCTGCATACGCTGCATCTCTGCCTACAGGAGAATGAAAATATACTGAGCAGACCAATCCACCATATGCAATCCATTAATAAAATATCGTCATTTTTGTGAAATGCATGCACTAACACGCAAATCGGATGGAATGTATCCCTTCCGAACTGGAAGTGGACGAACACAATTGGGAAGCATTACTCAATTAAAGAGAAATAACTATGATGTTAAACACACGTGCACCACCACACTATGTATACAACAACATTTATTGCATTAAGACATCAACAGATATACAGTATTGATATAATACACATTAATATTAAGCTTAATAAACTTCCGCCGTTGGTTAGTGAGAACGGATTCATGGACGTACATACTGACGCCGCCAAAACAATACAACTACCGGAACGATAGGGGATAACAAAACACAAAATTCTCTTGTAATAACAGCAGATGAAATGCAATTGTATTGCATAATTATGCCATAATCATGGAACCAAGAACATATTGTAATGTGAGGACTATAGAGTGGTGGAACCTATGCTCGGCATAAATCCCACATATAATGTGACCAGTATAAAACGTTAATTGCATTTGTCACATATTATTATTTTCTTAAGTCGAAAAACAACTGTCAAAACACTCTTGTTGACAGTTTTAGCTTCATCATGTGACCTTGCTGCTCAATACAGCTATCGCAACGGTGTCGGGTCGGCACACGTTTATATGGGGAACTGAAGACTGCAGGGCACCTATGCACGGCGTACTTGTTATTTCTTAAAAGCTAATGTCAAATATTGAATTTAAGAATTCCAAGAAGCTACATGGCAAATATGCTAATGGACCATACAACAGGTTTCTGTGACCATTTCCCCATATTAAAAGTTATTTGACAAGTACATTCTTTTTCATTATCTCAATGGTAGTTGGCAATTACACAAGGGTGCTACCTCCTAGAATTCGCTAATGGTTTACCATTTGTCTCTGTTGGTCTTTGTTCATGCTCCTCTCCTGTGTCAGCTTCCTTTCTGCCTCCTCCATCTTCTCTTCCAGCTTCCTTTCTACCTCCACCATCTTCTCTTCCAGGTTCCTTTCTGCCTCCGCCATATTCTCCTCCAGCTTCCTTTCTACCTCCGCCACCTTCTCTTCCAGCTGAAATGCCATTGGTTAGATTGAATTGAAAACAATTGAGACTAATTTATTTTTATTGTGAAAATGAGTGTTAATTTCGCCAACGTTTATCACTAGTCGAAACAACATCTTTCAAAATAAACATCATATATGTAAACTGTTAGCACCACGTGTCCCTTAAATGTGTCAATCTAAGATATACAGATCTATATCGACATCCAATATTCCATATCTGGTATTCATGCTTCCAGTCACAATGGCACTAGTTAACCGTTTACTCCGCAACAGAAGGGACGCATTTCATCTCATACTGCTGATAAGCACACATCACTATGCATACTCAATAATCAATACCAAGATATGATGTTGTCTGGTGTATATGGGTAGCCTGGGTTCCAGTCTGTCGTTTTTTCACTTCTGGCAAAATGATTACTTACAAACAACCCTGTAATTGTTTTGCCAGATCACAGGCACTCGACGTGGACATATGACCCAACAAATGAGAACATAGCCCCCGCCCTCGCCCCTTTCCCCATATGTCTACAGAAATGGAAATTTGCCATCAAAATGGTCTTATACCAACATGAATGTGCACATTATACAAATAATACACATATTTATGACACTACCCTCATGTACTACTATATAGTAGCCTGGGTTCCAGTCTGTCGATTTTTCACTTTTTAACTTCTGGCAAAATGACGTTGATATGATCAGAAGCTCAATACAGCCCAATTAATAGTCTCGGTGTTAAACTATATTTATTTGACTGACCAGGCAAAATATATCGACGCCTGTTCCCAGGCTAGTATATGGGGAGTAAAGTGTTTAAACAGAGCACATTTTCTATGATATTACCAATTTCGTTTACCTATAGACATAGCATGCTGTTGCTCATACTGACACTGCTATACGAGTAGCTTGGTTGGACAGGTAGACATTTGTGTAATAAAATCAGTTATAATTTGTAATAATAAAAAGGAGACATTGAGCTTTGTTTCTATTTTTGTGCAAAACATACATATACAATTGCTGCCTCATATAATGTACGTCATATATGTCTTTAAACATGTGATAACCCAGTTGTCATACCGGATATTCCACGATCATGTATTATAAACTATGACCCTGAACTGTTGTGTACCTCCATTATAGCACAGCTGTCATATCTCTATTCCACGATCATGTATTATAAACTATGACCCTGAAATGATGAGTACCTCCATTATAGCACAGCTGTCGTACCTCTATTCCACGATCATGTATGATAAACTATGACCCTGCAATGATGAGTACGTATATTATAGCACAGCTGTCATATCTCTATTCCACGATCATGTATTATAAACTATGACCCTGAACTGTTGTGTACCTCCATTATAGCACAGCTGTCATACCTCTATTCCACGATCATGTATTATAAACTATGACCCTGAAATGATGAGTACCTCCATTATAACACAGCTGTCATACCTCTATTCCACGATCATGTATTATAAACTATGACCCTGCAATGATGAGTACCTCCATTATAACACAGCTGTCATACCTCTATTCCACGATCATGTATTATAAACTATGACCCTGGAATGATGAGTACCTCCATTATAACACAGCTGTCATACCTCTATTCCACGATCATGTATTATAAACTATGACCCTGCAATGTTGAGTACCTCCATTATAGCACAGCTGTCGTACCTCTATTCCACGATCATGTATTATAAACTATGACCCTGAAATGTTGTGTACCTCCATTATAGCACAGCTGTCGTACCTCTATTCCACGATCATGTATGATAAACTATGACCCTACAATGTTGAGTACGTATATTATAGCACAGCTGTCGTACCGCTATTCCACGATCATGTATTATAAACTATGACCTCCATTATAGCACAGCTGTCATACCTCTATTCCACGATCATGTATTATAAACTATGACCCTGCAATGTTGTGTACCTCCATTATAGCACATCTGTCGTACCTCTATTCCACGATCATGTATTATAAACTATGACCCTGCAATGTTGAGTACCTCCATTATAGCACAGCTGTCATATCTCTATTCCACGATCATGTATGATAAACTATGACCCTGCAATGTTGAGTACGTCCATTATAGCACAGCTGTCGTACCTCTATTCCACGATCATGTATGATAAACTATGACCCTGCAATGTTGAGTACGTCCATTATAACACAGCTGTCATACCTCTATTCCACGATCATGTATAATAAACTATGACCCTGCAATGTTGAGTACGTCCATTATAGCACAGCTGTCGTACCGCTATTCCACGATCATGTATTATAAACTATGACCCTGCAATGTTGAGTACCTCCATTATAGCACAGCTGTCGTACCGCTATTCCACGATCATGTATTATAAACTATGACCCTGCAATGTTGAGTACCTCCATTATAGCACAGCTGTCATACCTCTATTCCACGATCATGTATTATAAACTATGACCCTGCAATGTTGAGTACCTCCATTATAGCACAGCTGTCATACCTCTATTCCACGATCATGTATTATAAACTATGACCCTGCAATGTTGAGTACCTCCATTATAGCACAGCTGTCATACCTCTATTCCACGATCATGTATTATAAACTATGACCCTGAAATGTTGAGTACGTCCATTATAGCACAGCTGTCATACCTCTATTCCACGATCATGTATTATAAACTATGACCCTGAAATGTTGAGTACGTCCATTATAGCACAGCTGTCATACCTCTATTCCACGATCATGTATTATAAACTATGACCCTGCAATGATGAGTACATCCATTATGTATAACTGTAAGAATGTAATGTAATCGTTTCTTACATCTTTGATCGTGTCTGATGCCTTGCTTGCCACCAGCACGGCTCCATCCTTCTCTCTGAAATAACATGAAACAAAGCATGACAATCAACATAAATGACAATTTGAATTAAATATATTTTATTGCAAACATGCTTTTCTCCCGTTCACGAAATAAGGATTATAAAATTTATGTTTTATTTACACACTTTACCAAACCCCAAAACAATGCATAAGTGTATTGGACTGCTAGCAGCTCAAGGGTCTTAAATGTGGAAAATGAGCTTAGTTTCCATGGTAATTATATTCCTCTTTGGCGAGTTGAGGGGATACATGGGTACACATTTTAAGATTTTTATGTCACAGACGGATCTGTAGTCCAGTTGTTAACATGATGAACTGGGAATCCAGGCATCTCGGGTGCGGACCGTTGTCTAATGTTGTTAAAACGTGTGGCCCAAACCATTTGTATGTTCATACTATATACGGTATCTGTTTAGTAAAGAAAAGAAATATTACCGTATATGAACATACAATGCTCTGTGGTATATAATCCTATCGTAAGAATTGATAGAACATTATCAAGAAAAGCAAACTAAGTGTCTTACGTAGTGTTCGCATAGTATTCGTATTATTAGCTTTTTCCTTTGAAGTTCTATTAATGTTATTATTTGGTTTAAACAATATGTGTTGCAAAACATAAATCACATATAACATACATAATACATAATACAAAGGATCAAGTCGGAAGCTAAAAGTAGCGTTTACCAAAACGTTTTCCTTGAATGTTATCATTACATCTGGTACATGAACTTAACTATCGACAGAATATATGCATCAACAATCGGGAAGGGCTGTAACTAATGGTTCTAGAACTTGTGGCCCGACCCGTTTGCATTTCTTTGAATTGCCATGTTTTGTAGCAATACAATATGATTAAACTAAATTAGACATGTTCTGTAATAGTTACGTACTCTAGATATTTAATCTTGTCCTCAGCATCCCTTGTTAGAAATTTCTAACTGGAGATCGTCGATTGTCCTATAGAATGAAACACAGAGTTAAAGTATGTACTGCACACCTGCTTTATCTAATTTGTATCTGAAGGTGCATGTATAACAGTGTACCTATATATTCATTCACAACAAGCGTGTAGATCACGCTTCAGGTGCGAAAGGTCCGGAGTTTGAACCCCGCTGGAGCCTTTACGATTATGCCCTTAGGCAAGGCATTTAAATTCCACGTTGCCTCTTCTCTCTCCCTCGTGGCGATGGATTCCATCAGGAATGAGGTCTCGAGAGTGATTAATATAAGTTATAAGAACTTGTTTCGCAATCGAGCTAAAAATAAATTTGTATAAAATAAGCATGTAGATCCCTCAATTTTAAAGTTGAAAATCAAACATTTAAAACAAGATGTCGTTTTGCATTACAGCTGTATAGATGGGTCAGTAGTCCAGTGGATAACACAGGGATATCAGGTTCGATTCCCCGTCTGACTCTAATAATATTAACAGTCTTTCGGATGGTACTTTAACCCGAAGTCTCGTGTTAGGGCATGTAAAAGAACCAGGAGAATTTGGAATGGGTCTCTGTCTTGAGACTTCGTGTGTTTTTACGTTTATTTATCGTCGCTACCGGTTACCCATATGAGCGACGCCTCCTGAAGAGATTAGTTATTTTAGATTTTGGAGGATAGTGCATGATACAGATAGAGACCCATTCCAGAATCTCCTCTGGTTCTTTTACGTGCACGGTGTAAAGCACCGACACGAGACCTCGGTTTAATGTCCCATCTGAAAGACTGTTAATTTTATTAGGGTCAGACGGGGGATCGAACCTGCGATCCCTGGATTACCAATCCAGCGTGTTACCACTGGACTACATATCCGTCTGTTCTTGAGACTTCGGATTTACTTTTGTCCTTTGTGTATCAGGACATGCTGACATTCGAGCATTTTATAATTACCATTTCGAGACTTCACATTTACATTTGTGCAACCGTTGTTTAACTGGACAGGCACCGTCTCCGTGGCCTAGTGGTTAGGCGTCTGCCTACAGAGAGGGAGGTCTAAAGTTCCAACATCATCAGGGGTTTATTCCGATATATGGCCGGTTGGTGAGCCAGCTAGTTAAATAATGGTTACCGGTTGCCTATCAGCCTGGCATCTGGCCTCCAAGGATAGGATTCGGGAAGTACTGATTTTCATAAGAGGTGTGTTATACGTCAGAAAAGGTTGACCCTTTCAATAGGGATGACACTATAATAAACACACACTACCTTTTTTACTTTTGCTTAACCTCAAGCAACAATTTCTGATAATTACGTTTAGACTTTGGACTTACTGTTGAAAGCTTGCGAGTTGCTCTTTCGCCTTTTTCTTCTTCTTTTTCTTCCAACAACAAAACATTGTATTTGCTTTAATACGTCAATACTACACTTGAATCTGCAATAAAACATGTTCTTAGAGTATTACAACAATGATGTCACAAATAAAACATTAATTAATATAATATTCAGCGTGTGTAATCCGATACAGTACAACACATTGTCTATACTGTGCATATTTTATACAACAAAACATGGTTTCCCCGGAATGACAGTGCACATATACGCTTTGCAGACATGAAATGCGAAATGATATGTCCTATATCTGAGCAGAGGCTATTTATAAATAATATATTATATTTATTTTGAGATGGTTTCAAATACCAATTAAGTTGGGTCCTTAGACAAGGCACGTATATTCTTCTCTCTCCCTTATTGCGCTGTATTCCACCAGGAACGAGGTATCGAGAGCGATTAAAGTTAATGTTGTACGGACTTGTTTCGCAATCGAGCTAAAATAAATTTGAATAAACTAGGGCATAAACTAGTATTGTGTCTACAGGCGGCCTATTGTGCCTGTGTGCATATAGTCTTATTGATCTAGATGTAGGCCCTACTTGTCAGTACGATAGGCTTATTACATTACAGGATAACATGTGTGCATATTGCAATGTTGATCTTGCACATTATAACAAATAAATCAAACATAAACTTACAGTGAGCGTTTTCATTGTCGCGTCGTGTTTTACAGTATCAGAAACGATGAGTGAATGACGTGACGTCCCCATAGTGACGTCCGGGTGTACTGAGATCAGATCTGGGTTTCCTGAGCGCTTATATGTCATTCTAGATTTTTGCATATAATATTATATATGCGATTGTATTTCACCTCATTATATGGCACGTGTGATTATACAACATTCACTCATTTGATCTTTGTTAGTTTAAAAATTATTTATTTCAGTATTTGTACATGTAATCAAGAAATAAACATTTTACATATAATTTAACAGCAGTAGACTGAAAGGAATTAGAACGAAAGAAAACTTATATAGTTATTCTCCCTATATATATATAGGGAGAATAACTATATAAGTTTTCTTTCGTATATATATAATATATATACCTGGTTGTCTAGGCGACGCCTCCAGAACACATACCATTGATGTATGGACAAATTAATGGTTTCGGGTTCAAAAACAGGTAGGTAGGTAGGTAGGTAGGTAGGTAGGTAGGTAGGTAGGTAGGTAGGTAGGTAGGTAGGTAGGTAGGTAGGTAGGTAGGTAGGTAGGTAGGTAGGTAGGTAGGTAGGTAGGTAGGTAGGTAGGTAGGTAGGTAGGTAGGTAGGTAGGTAGGTAGGTAGGTAGGTAGGTAGGTAGTAGGTAGGTAGGTAGGTAGGTAGGTAGGTAGGTAGGTAGGTAGGTAGGTAGGTAGGTAGTAGGTAGGTAGGTAGGTAGGTAGGTAGGTAGGTAGGTAGGTAGGTAGGTAGGTAGGTAGGTAGGTAGGTAGGTAGGTAGGTAGGTAGGTAGGTAGGTAGGTAGGTAGGTAGGTAGGTAGGTAGGTAGGTAGGTAGGTAGGTAGGTAGGTAGGTAGGTAGGTAGGTAGTAGGTAGGTAGGTAGGTAGGTAGGTAGGTAGGTAGGTAGGTAGGTAGGTAGGTAGGTAGGTAGGTAGGTAGGTAGGTAGGTAGGTAGGTAGGTAGGTAGGTAGGTAGGTAGGTAGGTAGGTAGGTAGGTAGGTAGGTAGGTAGGTAGGTAGGTAGGTAGGTAGGTAGGTAGGTAGGTAGGTAGGTAGGTAGGTAGGTAGGTAGGTAGGTAGGTAGGTAGGTAGGAGGTAGGTAGTAGGTAGGTAGGTAGGTAGGTAGGTAGGTAGGTAGGTAGGTAGGTAGGTAGGGTAGGTAGGTAGGTAGGTAGGGGTAGGTAGGGGTAGGTAGTAGGTGGTAGTAGGTAGGTAGGTAGGTAGGTAGGTATAGGTAGGTAGGTAGGTAGGTAGGTAGGTAGGTTAGGTAGGTAGGTAGGTAGGTAGGTAGGTAGGTAGGTAGGTAGGTAGGTAGGTAGGTAGGTAGGTAGGTAGGTAGGTAGGTAGGTAGGTAGGTAGGTAGGTAGGTAGGTAGGTAGGTAGGTAGGTAGGTAGGTAGGTAGGTAGGTAGGTAGGTAGGTAGGTAGGTAGGTAGGTAGGTAGGTAGGTAGGTAGGTAGGTAGGTAGGTAGGTAGGTAGGTAGGTAGGTAGGTAGGTAGGTAGGTAGGTAGGTAGGTAGGTAGGTAGGTAGGTAGGTAGGTAGGTAGGTAGGTAGGTAGGTAGGTAGGTAGGTAGGTAGGTAGGTAGGTAGGTAGGTAGGTAGGTAGGTAGGTAGGTAGGTAGGTAGGTAGGTAGGTAGGTAGGTAGGTAGGTAGGTAGGTAGGTAGGTAGGTAGGTAGGTAGGTAGGTAGGTAGGTAGGTAGGTAGGTAGGTAGGTAGGTAGGTAGGTAGGTAGGTAGGTAGGTAGGTAGGTAGGTAGGTAGGTAGGTAGGTAGGTAGGTAGGTAGGTAGGTAGGTAGGTAGGTAGGTAGGTAGGTAGGTAGGTAGGTAGGTAGGTAGGTAGGTAGGTAGGTAGGTAGGTAGGTAGGTAGGTAGGTAGGTAGGTAGGTAGGTAGGTAGGTAGGTAGGTAGGTAGGTAGGTAGGTAGGTAGGTAGGTAGGTAGGTAGGTAGGTAGGTAGGTAGGTAGGTAGGTAGTAGGTAGGTAGGTAGGTAGGTAGGTAGGTAGGTAGGTAGGTAGGTAGGTAGGTAGGTAGGTAGGTAGGTAGGTAGGTAGGTAGGTAGGTAGGTAGGTAGGTAGGTAGGTAGGTAGGTAGGTAGGTAGGTAGGTAGGTAGGTAGGTAGGTAGGTAGGTAGGTAGGTAGGTAGGTAGGTAGGTAGGTAGGTAGGTAGGTAGGTAGGTAGGTAGTAGGTAGGTAGGTAGGTAGGTAGGTAGGTAGGTAGGTAGGTAGGTAGGTAGGTAGGTAGGTAGGTAGGTAGGTAGGTAGGTAGGTAGGTAGGTAGGTAGGTAGGTAGGTAGGTAGGTAGGTAGGTAGGTAGGTAGGTAGGTAGGTAGGTAGGTAGGTAGGTAGGTAGGTAGGTAGGTAGGTAGGTAGGTAGGTAGGTAGGTAGGTAGGTAGGTAGGTAGGTAGGTAGGTAGGTAGGTAGGTAGGTAGGTAGGTAGGTAGGTAGGTAGGTAGGTAGGTAGGTAGGTAGGTAGGTAGGTAGGTAGGTAGGTAGGTAGGTAGGTAGGTAGGTAGGTAGGTAGGTAGGTAGGTAGGTAGGTAGGTAGGTAGGTAGGTAGGTAGGTAGGTAGGTAGGTAGGTAGGTAGGTAGGTAGGTAGGTAGGTAGGTAGGTAGGTAGGTAGGTAGGTAGGTAGGTAGGTAGGTAGGTAGGTAGGTAGGTAGGTAGGTAGGTAGGTAGGTAGGTAGGTAGGTAGGTAGGTAGGTAGGTAGGTAGGTAGGTAGGTAGGTAGGTAGGTAGGTAGGTAGGTAGGTAGGTAGGTAGGTAGGTAGGTAGGTAGGTAGGTAGGTAGGTAGGTAGGTAGGTAGGTAGGTAGGTAGGTAGGTAGGTAGGTAGGTAGGTAGGTAGGTAGGTAGGTAGGTAGGTAGGTAGGTAGGTAGGTAGGTAGGTAGGTAGGTAGGTAGGTAGGTAGGTAGGTAGGTAGGTAGGTAGGTAGGTAGGTAGGTAGGTAGGTAGGTAGGTAGGTAGGTAGGTAGGTAGGTAGGTAGGTAGGTAGGTAGGTAGGTAGGTAGGTAGGTAGGTAGGTAGGTAGGTAGGTAGGTAGGTAGGTAGGTAGGTAGGTAGGTAGGTAGGTAGGTAGGTAGGTAGGTAGGTAGGTAGGTAGGTAGGTAGGTAGGTAGGTAGGTAGGTAGGTAGGTAGGTAGGTAGGTAGGTAGGTAGGTAGGTAGGTAGGTAGGTAGGTAGGTAGGTAGGTAGGTAGGTAGGTAGGTAGGTAGGTAGGTAGGTAGGTAGGTAGGTAGGTAGGTAGGTAGGTAGGTAGGTAGGTAGGTAGGTAGGTAGGTAGGTAGGTAGGTAGGTAGGTAGGTAGGTAGGTAGGTAGGTAGGTAGGTAGGTAGGTAGGTAGGTAGGTAGGTAGGTAGGTAGGTAGGTAGGTAGGTAGGTAGGTAGGTAGGTAGGTAGGTAGGTAGGTAGGTAGGTAGGTAGGTAGGTAGGTAGGTAGGTAGGTAGGTAGGTAGGTAGGTAGGTAGGTACTTTTTACACATATATGCACTATGATATATTATATATCTATACATATACACACATAATATACACATACACACAGATACACAAATACATACATACCTACATGCATATAAATACATATATACACGCATACACATATACATATACATACATATACACACACACACATCTGAGATCTTGTATTCAGTATATTCATTATATTCATCAATACTTTCATGAAGTATGTGTACGTTACTTAGGAAAAGGTTCATATTTTCAACTACAGAAAAGTCGTTGTTATTTCTAAGACCGAATCAAAGTAGCAACCCTAAACAAAAACGAATGCTTTAGGGAATCAGAATTGGACAATTTTAATTGTTTTCAAACCCAGTTTATAGGGTATATTACATTAATAAATAGTTTAAGCATTTTGCTAAATGATGCATATATCTAACATTAATTTGATGTGGCCTACCTACAAATTGTATGTACAGCGTCAAGCCTATAGTGTATCATAATGTTCTTACAAAAATAAAAATATGTTTGGTTTTGAACCCGAAACCAGTTGTCCAGACCCCAAGCGTCTGTGCTCCGGAAGTATGTAGTCATTTTATTTGTTGGAGGATCGTGCAAGATACAGAAGCATCCCTGGTTGTTTTGCATGCCCGGTGTATATACATATATCATCTGTGGGTTGCATTATTCAATTGTTGTATATATAGTTGGCAGTTTCTTACGGAGGTTGGTGCACCAAGTACTGGTTAACCGCTGGAGCCTGCCCAGGAAAGGTGTTGTTAGGTAAACTGCCCGTCGCTCAAATGGGAAACCGGTAGCGACGTTAAATAAACTTAAATAATAAATGCATTATTCAATTGTTGTATATATTGTTCGAGTATTCTATCGTAGTGAGTGACCGCCACTAGGATCATTTTGGTGTCAAATGGCATATGTTGAATAAAACTTGATATGAACTTTATATTATACAAACATTAAAAACGTCGATCTTGCACACTCTTTAAAGCTTTTAAATACACACATTCTACATGCACATAGAAATAGCCTCAACATGTCCCCATGGAAATCTTTACATGTAAGCCATATCAAGATTGATATGATCGATCAAATGTACAATAGATAGTATTCAGGTAACATAGATCCAGTAATTTAAAAAATAATGAACCTCTTTACTAGTAGCTGCTGTACTTACGCGTTAGTTAATATATTGGCCATATGTAGATTCGTATGTAACTAATTACATCTATCTGTACGAAGAACGAGCGACACAACTATTCGCTTTCGCCAGGAACCAATTATTCCAGGTGACATTTGGCTAATGACGTATCAACAAATTTAATCCCGAATACAATGTCGGAAGGGAACACATTTACCTTAGCTCGATTGCAAACACGTTTTTACAAGGTTAGATTAAGCATGCTTGAGACCTCATTCCTGATGGAATCCATCGCCACGAGGAAGAGAGAATGGGCAATGTGGAATTTAAATGCCTTGACAAGGACACGATCGTAACAGCTATTGTTGGGCGCGAACTCCGAGCCGTTCGCACCTGAGGCGAGCGCGCTACCAGTGCACTTTAAGTTTAATGTAGTGCTCTCTGAGACACATTGTTTAGTTTATACAAATTTATTTTAGCTCGATTGCGAAACAAGTTCTTACAACTTATATTAATCACTCTCGAGACCTCATTCCTGATGGAATCCATCGCCACGAGGGAGAGAGAAGAGGCAACGTGGAATTTAAATACCTTGCCTAAGGGCACAATCGTAACAGCTCCAGCGGGGCTCGAACTCCAGACCGTGTGCACCTGAAGCGAACGCGCATCCACTGTGCTATCACAAGTTCACAACTTCCACATTGTTTTTTATTATACAAATTTATTTTAGCTCGATTGCGAAACAAGTTATTTCACATTGTTTGATCCTAGTGATCAATACATTGATAAACAGGAAGCCGTTGACGCTATGCATTGTTGTTCATGCATGAATTATGTGTGGACGAGTCAGTAATCTGCATTTAGTTTATACACATTTATCTTAGCTCGATTGCGAAACAAGTTCTTACAACTTATATTAATCACTCTCGAGACCTAATTCCTTGTGGAATCCATCGCCACGGTGGAGAGAGAAGAAGCAACGTGGAATTTAAATGCCTTGCCTAAGGACACAATCGTAACGGCTCCAGCGGGACCTTTCGC
This sequence comes from Archivesica marissinica, assembly GCA_014843695.1. Lineage (NCBI taxonomy): Eukaryota > Metazoa > Mollusca > Bivalvia > Venerida > Vesicomyidae > Archivesica > Archivesica marissinica. The sequence continues at coordinate 9,035,935 of CM026395.1, forward strand.
ACCTGAAGTGAACGCGCATCCACTACGCTATCGCGACTTCCACTTAATCTGCATTTAAAATTTATGTTTTAAAAAAATTCATTACATTGTAATGTTTATATTTATAATATAAATTTCATTGTATGGGTTGCAAATTCAAAATAATATATAATGAGAATATCTGCAGTGTATCTTCATAGTGTCTTCTTTGTTTCTGCCAAAAGATATGACAATATCTGTATTGTGTCTTCTTTGCTTCTGCCAAAAGATATGACAATATCTGTATTATGTCTTCTTTGTTTCTGCCTAAAGATATGACAATATCTGCATTGTGTCTTCTTTGCTTCTGCCTAAGGATATGACAATATCTGTATTATGTCTTCTTTGCTTCTGCCAAAAGATATGACAATATCTGTATTGTGTCTTCTTTGCTTCTGCCAAAAGATATGACAATATCTGCAGTGTGTCTTCTTTGTGTCTGCCTAAAGATATGACAATATCTCCATTGTGTCTTCTTTGCTTCTGCCAAAAGATATGACAATATCTGTATTATGTCTTCTTTGCTTCTGCCAAAAGATATGACAATATCTCCATTGTGTCGTCTTTGTTTCTGCCAACAGATATGACAATATCTGTATGATGTCTTCTTTGCTTCTGCCTAAAGATATAACAATATCTACAATTGTGTCGTATTTGCTTCTGCCAAAAGATATAACAATATCTGTATTGTGTCTTCTTTGCTTCTGCCAAAAGATATGACAATATCTCCATTGTGTCGTCTTTGTTTCTGCCAACAGATATGACAATATCTGTATTGTGTCTTCTTTGTATATAACGATGTCACATTATCTACACTATCTCATCCTCTTATGTCAAAGTACTACAATATCTGTCTTATGTCACATTTTAGTACTACAATATCTACGTCCTCTTAATGTCACATCAGGTACTACAATATATACATCCTCTTAATGTCACATTCAAGTACTACAATATCTACATCATTTTCTCAAAAGTACTACAATATCTGCAGACTCTTTGTCACATAAGTACTACAATATCTACAGACTCTTAATGTCACATTCAAGTACTACAATATCTGGATTAATGTCTCTTTGTATATAACGATGTCACATTCAAGTACTACAATATCTACGGACTCTTAATGTCACATTCAAGTACTACAATATCTACATACTCTTAATGTCACATTCAAGTACTACAATATCTGCAGACTCTTAATGTCACATTCAAGTACTACAATATCTACGGACTCTTAATGTCACATTCAAGTACTACAATATCTACGGACTCTTAATGTCACATTCAAGTACTACAATATCTACATACTCTTAATGTCACATTCAAGTACTACATTATCTGCAGACTCTTAATGTCACATCCAAGTACTACAATATATACGGACTCTTAATGTCACACCCAAGTACTACAATATATACGGACTCTTAATGTCACATTCAAGTACTACACTATCTACATCCTCTTAATGTCACATCCAAGTACTACAATATCTACATCCTCTTAATGTCACATTCATGTACTACAATATGTATATACCTCTTAATGTCACATTCATGTACTACAATATGTATACCATTTTACTGTCACATTCATGTACTACAAAATGCATACTCTGTTAATGTCACATTCGTGTACTACAATATATGTACACCCTCTTAATGTCACATTCGTGTACTATAAAAAGTATACCCTCTTAATGTCACGTACTACAATATTATTCACCGTCTTAGTGAAGTAGTAGATATAGCTTGAATGTTTAATCTCCAGCCTAGGCGTACCTCCTATAATTATAAATAGTATTATACAGATGTGTGTCTACCTTTAAAGTAAATTGCTTCTTTAGCATTGTCCCTGACAGTGAATCAATTAATTTAATAATATATTACCTCTCCTTTTAAAAGCATACATAAATTATAAGAAAATAAAGTCTCAGTATTATACATTATTCAAATAAATGTCGATATACAAACACATGCCGGCACTTCAAAATAACGGTAATTAGGATATCTGATATTGTGTTAAATACTTTGTAATATTATTAAATAGACGTGATGCACGATAAGCTGGGATCATTGTATTTAACCTGGATATTTAACGCATGCATGTTTCGTCTCGTGTTATTTATTGTCGATTTTAGTTCAGTCTATTTTAGAGTTAAGCGAAATTACGTGGAAGCAATTATGTATTCGTAATATAGAATAACATATTTTCTTCGTGGTGATATGAAGTATATAACTGATAAATCAATAAGTGTACAGCAAAATAGCTGACATTAAATAAAACGTATGGTCAACAAGTCCGCACTTGAAACGTTTAATATTGCCAAATCAATATGACAAAGCAAACTTGGATGGGTGATAACAATCAGACAGGTATTACATATACAGTTGGTATTAGCAATCCATTTCAAGACGGATATGTAGTCAAGTGGTAACATGCTGGATTGGTAATCCAGGGATCGCAGGTTCGATCCCCCGTCTGACCCTAATAAAATTACCAGTCTTTCAGATGGGACTTTAAACCGAGGTCTCGTGTCGGCGCTTTACACCGTGCGGCGTGCACGTAAAAGAACCAGAGGAGATTCTGGAATGGGTCTCTGTCTGTATACCATTGCACTATCCTCCAAAAATATAAAATAACTAAACTCTTCAGGAGGCGTCGCTCATATGGGTAACCGATAGCGACGATAAATAAACGTAAAACATACTCCATTTCAAGAGAATTAATCTTGACGCCATTTGATGAATTTCGAAAATGTATAATTCAACCGAAAGGATTTCTCTCGGAGTGTATGGTCAACATTTTGTTATTAATTGTATTAAAGAAACAACGGTACAGTACTAGATGGGTAAGGGGCTTAACAATGTAGATATCGATCGGTAACCGCTATATATACATCGTTACTTCCATTGTTGTCCTCTCTGTGTGTGATCTATTTTTCCGATTCCGCTCCTTATTTACAGGCACTAGGCCGATATGCAATCGGTAACCAGCTGTACTTCCCGAATCATGTTCTTATTTACAGGCACTAGGCCGATATGCAATCGGTAACCAGCTGTACTTCCCGAATCAGGTTCTTATTTACAGGCACTAGGCCGATATGCAATCGGTAACCAGCTGTACTTCCCGAATCAGGTTCTTATTTACAGGCACTAGGCCGATATGCAATCGGTAACCAGCTGTACTTCCCGAATCATGTTCTTATTTCCAGGCCGATATGCAATCGGTAACCAGCTGTACTTCCCATATCATGTTATTATTTACAGACACTAGGCCGATATGCAATCGGTAACCAGCTGTACTTCCCGAATCAGGTTCTTATTTACAGGCACTAGGCCGATATGCAATCGGTAACCAGCTGTACTTCCCGAATCATGTTCTTATTTACAGGCACTAGGCCGATATGCAATCGGTAACCAGCTGTACTTCCTGAATCATGTTCTTATTTACAGACACTAGGTCGATATGCAATCGGTAACCAGCTGTACTTCCATATTCTTAATTATACATCCATGTAGTAGGCCGATATATATGCGGTAGCAATCTTAGTGTACATCCCGAATCCTCTCTGTATGTCCAGGCACTAGACCGATATGCAATCCGTAACCAGCTATACTTCCCGAATCATGTTCTTATTTACAGACACTAGGCCGATATACAATCGGTAACCAGCTATACTTCCCGAATCATGTTCTTATTTACAGACACTAGGTCGATATGCAATCGGTAACCAGCTGTACTTCCCGAATCATGTAATTGTTCTTATTTACAGACACTAGGTCGATATGCAATCGGTAACCAGCTGTACTTCCCGAATCATGTGATTGTTCTTATTTACAGACACTAGGTCGATATGCAATCGGTAACCAGCTGTACTTCCCGAATCATGTAATTGTTCTTATTTACAGACACTAGGTCGATATGCAATCGGTAACCAGCTGTACTTCCCGAATCATGTAATTGTTCTTATTTACAGACACTAGGTCGATATGCAATCGGTAACCAGCTGTACTTCCATCTTCTTAATTATACATCCATGTAGTAGGCCGATATATATGCGGTAGCAATCTTAGTGTACATCCCGAATCCTCTCTGTATGTCCAGGCACTAGACCGATATGCAATCGGTAACCAGCTGTACATCCCGAATCCTCTCCGTATTTCCAGGCACTAGACCGATATGCAATCCGTAACCAGCTATACTTCCCGAATCATGTTCTTATTTACAGGCACTAGGCCGATATGCAATCGGTAACCAGCTGTACTTCCCGAATCATGTAATTGTTCTTATTTACAGACACTAGGTCGATATGCAATCGGTAACCAGCTGTACTTCCCGAATCATGTAATTGTTCTTATTTACAGACACTAGGTCGATATGCAATCGGTAACCAGCTGTACTTCCTGAATCATGTTCTTATTTACAGACACTAGGTCGATATGCAATCGGTAACCAGCTGTACTTCCATCTTCTTAATTATACATCCATGTAGTAGGCCGATATATATGCAGTAGCAATCTTAGTGTACATCCCGAATCCTCTCTGTATGTCCAGGCACTAGACCGATATGCAATCGGTAACCAGCTGTACATCCCGAATCCTCTCCGTATTTCCAGGCACTAGACCGATATGCAATCCGTAACCAGCTGTACTTCCCGAATCCTCTCTGTATTTCCAGGCACTAGACCGATATGCAATCCGTAACCAGCTGTACTTCCCGAATCCTCTCTGTATTTCCAGGCACTAGACCGATATCCAATCCGTAACCAGTATACATGTATACTAATAATGGATCAAATACAAAAGACAATGGTCTAAATATTCGGATACATTTGCTATTTTTATTATATATTGCAAAGCAGGTTATACATCCGATTATAACATACGTCATATATAGTGTGAACATACACCTACGCTGTATATATTAACCTATATTCCAAACGAAATAGGTCCATTTCTTTAATCCCGTTCGATGCGAAATATTGGTCCAGATAACATAAATGGTCAAAATAAAGACAAATGTTTAGAAGAATTGACATCTTTCTTAACCCATTTTATTCTGGATATCGTTCAAACAGTATTTGCAAATAACATAGAGCCAGAACAACCACAACGGAATGTGCCGTCTGATCAGGCTCTATGCTGTTTGCTATTCAGATAATCTTGCTAAGACCCTTGGCTATGTAGCAAACAACATATATACTGATCAGCACGCAGCGTTACGCTGCGGCTGATCTGGATCTAAGTTGTTTGCAAAAGCCTTTAAATAAATATATCCAGAATTAAATGAGTTAAAAAGTAATGTATTTACTTTTAACCAATAATAACCGGTGATAGAAACGTAGCAACTCAGAATACGATCGCAGATAAATCTTCCAAATTGTGTGAACACTTTCATATTTTAAAGTCGATGGTATTGCATTTTGTTTATACACATTTATTTTAGCTCGATTGCGAAACAAGTTCTTACAACTTATATAAATCACTCTCGAGACCTTATTCCTGATGGAATCCATCGCCACGATGGAGAGAGAAGAGGCAACGTGGAATTTAAATGCCTTGCCTAAGGGCACAATCGTAACGGCTCCAGTGGGGCTCGAACTCCGGACCTTTCGCACCTGAAGCGAACGCGCATCCACTGCGCTATCACGACTTCCACATTTGCATTTTGTACTGCAGCACTACGTTTCAAGTTCTTACCAAGCGCTAAAAATACTGTCAGTATCTATTCAGAAGATATGAACTATCTGACCCCTAAGAACCATTTCACCATGTATCGCATCAAATATTAGTACTACGGATTTGCTTATAATATATTCATGTATACACTTCATACCTACAGTAAAACAAGGTAACACAATAGACGTCTCTATAGTGAGGAAGATATACGAGTATACATTCTGCACCGTACACCTTTACAAGAATGCATCTTCAAATATCAATCCCGGCTTAGAATCAGTTCTATTTCCTCAGAGCACTCAATCGTGCATAGCATTTTGCCACCGAGGAATGCATCTTCAAATATCAATCCCGGCTTAGAATCAGTTCTATTTCCTCAGAGCACTCAATCGTGCATAGCATTTTGCCACCGAGGAATGCATCTTCAAATATCAATCCCGGCTTAGAATCAGTTCTATTTCCTCAGAGCACTCAATCGTGCATAGCATTTTGCCACCGAGGAATGCATCTTCAAATATCAATCCCGGCTTAGAATCAGTTCTATTTCCTCAGAGCACTCAATCGTGCATAGCATTTTGCCACCGAGGAATGCATCTTCAAATATCAATCCCGGCTTAGAATCAGTTCTATTTCCTCAGAGCACTCAATCGTGCATAGCATTTTGCCACCGAGGAATGCATCTTCAAATATCAATCCCGGCTTAGAATCAGTTCTATTTCCTCAGAGCACTCAATCGTGCATAGCATTTTGCCACCGAGGAATGCATCTTCAAATATCAATCCCGGCTTAGAATCAGTTCTATTTCCTCAGAGCACTCAATCGTGCATAGCATTTTGGGGTAAACAAATATAAAACAAGCATCGGTCATACAGTAATTTGACTCTGATGCTAAACGATCGTTCAGTCAAACAAGACCACCAGACTCTAGGCAAATTCTCTTAAATAATGTTGTACATATCAACTGGTACACATTCAGTAATTTTCAACAATGATCATGGCAAAATTGTGTTATTTGGTAAGAAAATATAAATAATGACTATCCCGGCACACCTACATTGCTTACCAGCTTGTCGAAACTCATCAGTTTGCACCAATTCTTAATCAGTGTGCATTATACCGATTTTGTCTCAGTGTTTTATCATTGTTTTAGAGCAGTTTCCAATATCCGATTAGCAGTGAGTTTGCAGCTTTATCCCATATGTACTGTGAGAAATGAGTGTGATATATAATAGTATGTTTATCTCTTATAGCTCCACGTTCATCATTGGAGTGGATATTGTACCTTTTTTTTTTTGTACGTTTATTTATCGTCGCTACCGGTTGCCCATATGAGCGACGCCTCCTGAAGAGATTAGTTATTTTAGATTTTGGAGGATAGTGCAATGATACAGACAGATACCCATTCAGAGTCTCCTCTGGTTCTTTTACGTGCACGGTGTAAAGCACCGACACAAGACCTCGGTTTAACGTCCCATCTGAAAGACTGTTAATTGTACCTTTGTACCTGGTTTGCTAAGTTATGAGCAAAAATTGAGAACAATGATGTCATTTTAATAACACGACATCTGATTGGACTATTTTTCTAAAATATCTTTACGGCACTCGCCATTGGCTGATTATTGACATCGCCAATTATCTTTAACGAAACACTAGCAATATACCACAGGCACAAGACACAGCAATATTTGTTTTGGCCTATATGTTTGTGTATTGTGCCTGTGCAATATACTAAACGAAAATAAAAAACCATCCCAGGCCATCTCAATAAATTATTTTATGTGAACAGATTCCATGCATCCATATATCCACGCATATATATTCATGTCAGCATTTATGACAGTATATAATATATGTTTTTTCACTATATTGAGATGTTGCTATGTACAATTATTAAACGTCAACGGAATTGTTGGTTTTGAAACATAGCATACTAAACTAGTTCCAATGGTACAACCGATCTACGATAATGTACGAGGTGAACGGTTCATTAGCATAATTTAGCTTTTTGGAACGCTTAAATTTTTATAAATTTTTCGACGGACATCCTCATTCAAGCTGTAAACACAACACAGCACTTCATATTCAAACATTAAAAATGTCCATACTATCCAGGCCATAATACAAGTATTATGTTTACAACTCGAATCGAATGGAGATATCGACAATATATAAAATGTGATTTCATTTGATGTATGTTGATTATGATACAAAATTTAAGCATTCAAAAATAAAGCTAAATGGCCAAGATGATAATGGACCATTGAGTAAGTGTATGCGGAATGAAGGCATCTGTTCGCTAAAGCACACTCGTACAAGCAGTATTTAAACGTGTGCACCTGTTTCAAGTTTCAATTTGTATCTAAAGATACTATGAAGATCTTAATCAATAGCACCTCTAAACAACGCCATTACGCTGTAACAATAGCACCAGTATAAAACATACATACATGTATACATATATATAGTAACCATGTTGTAGTTGTCCAACTTTACACAGAATATTTAAACTGCAACTGGCAGATGACCATTAATTATTCATCTCGCATTGTGTATTAACATCTTATTTTATCACAGCGACTTAACAACGCTGAATAAAGAATATACTAAAATAAATTGATCCATACAACATACAAGTACTGATTTGTTGGCTACATTTTGTACACGTTACTAGTCTTTTATAAGTCAGACCGTAGAATGCATTTTTACAATTCGGTTTAGTCTATTTGACGTATTCTCTGGTACCATGCCATGGCCGCATATGTTCTGGGATTGATTACGTTGATTAAGTGTTGATTACGTAAACAGTATGCGTTTTAACTTTAGCATAGAAATAAACGCCAACAAACATCACGTTCGATCGCCAGTCTACCATAATGATATACTACCTAAATCAACGTTAGTTATACCATGGAAACCGAACTATGCATACTTGTATATTAGATACCATTTTATTTTGACAACATAACTCATTTTGAAGTAACTGCATTCTCAATCGTGTTACTTTCCCCTCAATCGTGTTACTTTCCCCGTGGGCCATACTGTTTTTGGAATGTGTTCTGCAGTTCTTGGAGAAGAAACTGACCTGGCCTCTTTGACATTCTCTCAGTTATACGATGGAAAGTTTGCCATGGCATGAAAAACTGGAGATTTCCCCAATTTCAGACCCGTTGTTCCTCGGATATACATACAGACGTGAATATGGAATTTATAAATGGAACTATTCACAAGAAACTTGATAATAGATGAAATCACTGTAAACAAATCAGACGAAACCATGAATACAGACAAGAAAATGTCGGTTAAAAGACTGTCAATACACAACCAGAATCAACTGTTGCCAATTCTACAAATGAGATAGGCCTACACAGACTAATTCTGGTATGTGATTGAGTGCAGTTGAATCACACACAAAGTACCTGTATAAGGTGTCGAGAATTAAGGGCACATTAGCGCCAGACTAGAAGACATTCTAATATGTTTTGCATCCAAACAGATAACACAATTACTAACTAGGGCAATCGTACAATGCATCCCATTTTAATATCACATACATGTGTTCAGTTTGTAGTAACCACGAACATATAAAATAGTAGTAGGCCGTGCTGAAATGTAAAGTATTTATGCGTCCAGTACCAGAGAGATGATTTCTCAGAATACAAAATGAATGTGTGCAGACTTGACACACTACAACAATCCCAACAACAGATGCTCTTAAAATTAATAGTCCTGTGCACGCATCAATATCTGTTGTAAAAGTTTGTTACCGACATTAATTTACTATAGAATTAGAATTGTGTATTTATGATTTAAATGCCTATATGAAAAGAGCGATTAACACACACATATATATATATATAGAGATATAGTAGAGATATATAGATATAGTAGAGATATAGTGGAGATATATAGATATAGTAGATATATATATATAAATATTAACAAATGTATATATATATCTACTATATCTCTACTATATCTATATATCTCCACTATATCTATAATCTATATATAATCTATATATCTCCACTATATCTCTACTATATCTGTATATCTATATATAGAGAGATAGTAGATATATATATATATAGATATAGTAGAGATATAGTGGAGATATATAGATATAGTAGAGATATATATAATCTATATATCTCCACTATATATCTCTACTATATCTGTATATCTATATATAGAGAGATAGTAGATATATATATATATAGTATAGATATATAGATATAGTATAGATATATAGATATACTTATAGTAGAGATATAGTGGAGATATATAGATATAGTAGAGATATATAGAATATATCTAAGATATAGTAGAGATATATAGATATAGTAGAGATATATAGATATATAGTAGAGATATAGTGGAGATGTATAGGTGATCTATATGTGGATATAATATTACTATGACAGTTTCTTCAAAACTATTTAACTTACAGATTAAAATAGGCTACCCTCTGCATAAATTATGTATCTTGATATAATGGTATAGAGACATTACTAAATTATAACAAATCTACTCCAACAGTGACGTAACCTGGGTGGCAATTAGTAACCAGTAGCAGCAATCATCATCATCATCATCATCATTATCTTCAGTAATTGCAGACCTCTAGAAGATTGTACTCGCAATAATCCTATCTCCTCGATATTTTGAAAGGGTATCATTAATTGCTTTCTTTTTGTAGAATTCCAAATCGTTGATAAACATATAATGACTAGGGTAACAAAAGATCTACATTATTGCGCACGATATAGTATTTGAAAGAACCAGATGTAGATCCCTATCACAATAACCTGTGTGAAACACTGGCAGGTTCCAATCGTTTCCCTGATATTTCCGGCAGCAATGCCGGTATGCTTTGCAATGCTCCTTTTCTCTCTGTTTTTTTCTCCAGCACAAATGGAATCTGTTTTAATGTATCTCCATGTTGCTCATTTAAATGCTGGTTAGCAGTAGCACCATTTGAGCTGGTATCACATATTGTGATTGTAGAAGGTGACGAGAATCCTTTTGATGTCCTTTTATTGCTCTGTGTATTGATTTTTGTACCCGTCAGTGTGGTTAACAAAGCCTGTTTGGAGATATCGGCAGAGGCTTTAGAACTATTTAAGCCTCTATCCAATTCTGAATTGTAGTTAATGCCGTTTATATAAGTATTGTAATTATTCTTGTTTGGAAAAGTGCCACATGTCTCATTCTGTACATAATCACCGCTTTGGTTAACATTATTTGTCTTGTTAGTATAACTTTTTATCTTTTCAATAGGTTTAAGTTCTTTTTGAGCCATCGGTTTGACACTAAATATGTCACTAGTCAGAGGTTCCGTTCGCACTGGAGCACGAGGTGCTATATTGGAACTGTCTTTAAATGTACAGCGATGGCTTTCCCGGTGTTTGTTTCGACTATTTTGTATCTTAGTGAGCTCATTCTCATTCTTGCGTAACCATTTTGAATCCCTTTTGATTTCGTCTTCTAATGCACTAATTCTAGATGAAAAATTTTCAATGAAAAGGTCACTTGCTGATTTTAACATCTGACTACCTGTGGGTAATGAATAATGTGGTATGGGTGTCACTGGTTCAGACTCTGGAATAGTTCTCATTTTCTTCACTTGATTTACAGCACCATCAGAGTTGGTACTCCTTACACGATTATCTTTCTTGTGCAAAGGTTTTGTACTGTGTTCAAAAATCGGTGGCTTTAGTTCAGTTTCAGAAACATATGTATCCACATTTGGCCGATCTCTACTGGTGAACATATCAAGTTTTTGTGGACTATTCCGTTCATATTCGGCTTTGTTTTCATCTGATGAGAGTGTAGTTGTTGATGTATGAGTGTCTTCTACACTGGTGAATTCAAAACTATTTGTGGAAATTCTTTGACCAGTTTTGGAACCTGAATGTTTTTCTCGTTCCTTCTCAGCAGTGGCAATATCCTTCTTCAGTTGCCTTTTCATTTCTCTTTGCATTCGTTTGCAGGTATGATGCCAGGTAGTTGACACCTTTTCTGGTTTCTTCTTTCTCATGGTGTACCAATCCTTCCTGTCATCATACATGAATTTTAATGTCCTGTAGCTTCCATTATCATGTACATATCTACACGTGCCTTGTTCTATATTTGATTTCCATGGTGGAATTGGAAATGCTTCAAAATCATCTCCAACGCATCTAACTGATGGTCTATGCTCATTAAATGTTGAACTGTTTGACCAGTACTCATCCCCCTGGTTCTGATTACAATACGCATTTCCAAAATGGATATCTGTCACAGATCTCTCCACATTTTTTTTCTTTTTCACATTTCCAATATTAGGTGACGTTAAGGTGACTTCAATAGACTTTCTCCATCCTACAACTGCTTCAGACCAGTCATGAAGAGAATTTCTTGATACCTTTCCTTTATTTCCGGTGATGTATTTGGATATTTCACTAAGATCTACCAAGCAACTTGTCACATCTCTATCATCTAAATGATGGTCTGCGTCAGACATTTTTCTACACACACTTTAATTTACTGATCACACACGCAGTGGTATTGATCATGTCAGATACTAAATGACAATCATTCAGTTAATTCATTGCACTACAAGTAATCCAGATGGCTTAATATCGGTGTTAAATGTAAATTTAAAAAAAGTCCGATATCTGCCAATGTTCTCCTTTGTTAGAGCTTGAACACATGTTTCAACCTATTCATAATTGGTTTTTGAAAATATATCTAATATAATCAGTAGGTTTACTTAATGCTAATTAATGTACAGGCATAATTAATTCCATTCATGATCTGTTTTACTTTCTCTTTGACCAAATTAGGTCGAGCGTCACTTCTCCAGTAGCAACAAACTGAATTGACAACTTCCGGCAGACGATCGGAAGTGCTTGTCGCTTAAAGCATGTAAATATATTCATTTACCTATTTTCCTTTGTTTAAGTGTGGCATAATACTAAATTATGAAAATTAAAGTTTACTGTGGACAGTTCCAACAACTCAAAACTATAGCGGCACTATAAATAATATTTTTATTTGATGTAAGCGGATATCAATCTATGCGCTAAAGTGGTGCGCAGAAAAAAACTTACCGCCGAGAAAAAAAGGAAATGTTCCGTCAAAAAACTCGGACTGCTCCAAATAAGGGCTCAGTGTTTCTTTCACATGAACACTGGCAGTATTCTGGAAATGCATACAAACGTTTAAGCCAGGTACAATATTGATTAATGAACTATTTATAAAACATTCTACGTATTGTTTTCTGTTTATGTGATGTTTTTTATTCTCAATTTGTGAAGTGGGTGGGGATATGTAAAAAAAAATGATTTGCTGGATAAATCATTAATGTATAGCAATAACAGTAGTATGTGAATTAGTGCACCATCATTACAACTCGCCTTTCACAAGCTATTACCAGTACTACGAGTCAACAATATGTATCTACAGACCCATAGGCCATATCCCGGGGTGAAGAGTTTTCGCCCAGAACAGGTTTTCGTCTAACTGTGGGAAATATCAAGTCGCTAGAGATCACGCGATATTTCACGCTCCAGTTACCGGAATTATAAATAAACATACCTTGTGCACTTCCAATCTATTTCTAACCGATCATAGAGATCAGACAGGTAAATAAGCGGTGAAAACTTTAAACCTACACCAGTTTTCACTATATCCATTGGGTGGCACGATTTACCCAATTCCACCCAAATCTACATGTGTTTGGGCTTTATACAGGTAAATAAAGTTATATATCGCATACTTACAGGACTAAAAACTTCATTGTGTCATTTTAAGTCGTGTTTTGTACAAATAATGCACTAAATCGATCTTTTTACATTCGGTCAAGGGAGGCTACTACTATGCAACATATAAGGGACATAACCGTGTATCAACAGTTTTACAATATGATTTTTCCATGAATATAAATATGAACCCTGTGTTATTTTCGATTTATGTATCACTGAGTAAAATGAACAACATAGTTATATATATTTACAACAGATGAATGTTTCCTCATGTGTACCAGCGAGCAAATACCAGACATAACGCGTGCATATTATACCATATCACACACCTGTACAGATCCAGTCACATGAATAAATGCGATGCCCGACGAGGCAAGGAAGCTGTACTCGATGCGATATGAACCCTGTGTTATTTTCGGACAAACCTATTTACTCACTGATACATAAAGCGTAAATGCCCACATACTATACCATGTGATGACATCTTACCTTCCAAACCAATCAATAACTTGGAATGAATCACTCGTTCACATAAAGCCCAAACACATGTAGATTTGGGTGGAATTGGGTAAATTTGGGTGCCTCCGTATCCATTTTATGTCGCCATATAAATATCATTTTTTAAAGAAATTAGCATCACATATTTATTGTCTGCCACGCCAATATATTTACAAATAAAAATGTCATTATAGTCTCACTACTCCGTGTTTATGAGTTTCGTCCGTTATTACACACAAGGGGTCCTTATGAATAATATCGATTTTCACCGTTTTTCGCCTTCAGGTCCATGTGTTGGCACAGAGGTTCTCCAACTGATATACATGGTTGTGTAAACCTGGTTATTCTCTGTTAGGCACCGTGTGATGTGTACGATGGATGGGTCCATTTACGGTTCTACACTCAATCAGAGTAATTAGGAGGGATGATTACTTCTTATGTTTGTTTAAGTTAAACTAAATGTTAATGTTTTAGATACAGTATATAGACAAAATGCTGTCCAACAAATGAATTTCGAGTAAAAATGATAAATTAAGCCTGTTATTAAAGTAAGTCTTCCTTAGTTATATTGTTTTGTTAAAAAAGAACTGTTGCTTACATACTAATGCTCGCGCTGTAGGCAATTTCCACCACAGTTAGGCGAAAACATTCGTCATTCCGGATTACTGAGATCGGTTTTCTTCGAGATATTTGTGAATGAATGGTAAAATATTGTTTATTTGGTGACATAAAATTGTTTGCAGTGTTTACAATTCTAAACCTATAGGAGTCCATTATGTACTACATTGTCGGAAACCAGTAACACCGGGATACTTATATCTATGTATGTTCCATTAATGTCAAACCCCTTGCCGGGACCTAGACATGTTTTCCTGGGCAGGCTTAGCCGACCTAAGTGGTTAACCAGTACTAAGTAATGTGTTTGTGAGGTGCCTTGCTCAATGACACTACATACGTGGCCTTACTGAGTAGCGAACCCGGGACCAGTCGATTCCAAATCCGACGCTCTACCACGGACGTCACACTATATATGTATAGTCAAAAACCCAATATCATGCCAACTCATTTTCCACAGAACAATCGGGCTAGCTATCAAACAGCCTACCGGCATATATACAGTCAAGTCCCAGTCTACCGACTTGTTGGCAGTCTGGTCTCTAAACTTTATATTGTCTGCTTTTAATTATAGCTTTGTAGATCCTTTTATCTCTATAACTTGCACATACCATTTTAGATTACGTGACTGTTCTACACCACATCTGCCAATCATAAGCGTGACACATTCATGTCAAACCCGTCCGTCACTTGAAGGTGGCCAGTATATTAAATGGTAAAATATGTAGAAGAACACCTTGCATGGAACTAGGCACAGGAAATGCTGGTTGTATACAGTCCACCACTAGAGATTGACCTCACAATAATAATCAGAAGATACTGCACGATTATGGCTGGCAGGCACATTGTAGGGAACAGTTGGGGTTTAAATTAGGTGCTTATTGTGGACAAGATGGTGGTGATCAAAAACACAATGCTATTTTCCATGCTGTCAAACATTGTTTTGTAGTTCATTCAATCATTGCTTCCTGTAAGCAAGCCTGCATGGTTAGAACTACGACTGACGATCAATTTTATACATATGCACTGGAAATATTGGTAAACCAATCCGATAAAAATAGACATAGCCACAGAACGTTACCTTGACCCGAGTAATTTTCCGCAAATAGCTTTGGGGATTTTCAACAATGGCTAAATTGGTGATTGTTAAGTCAGGCTCCGATTTTAAAACTTACCTGTGTTCGAACACTGATATAAATTGGTATCTTGTGTCATACAACATTGATAATCTGCACACTGTCATTGGCTAATGATGTTAATTAGGCTGCGAATTATGTAGATATGTTTTACAGCGGCATCAATGATTTGGCTATACTTATTGGATTGTATAAAGTATATTATCCATATGGCGGGGGAGATTCACTTTTGCCTCGTGGTCTGTATTTTGTGGCTGTCAAATGACATACGGATTACCATTAATTAGCAAGTATGTCCTCCAGAAATATGGCGAAATGGATGTTGCCCTGATGTCTATTGTCGACGAAGGTACAGTTTGGGACTAGGCTTGTGATAAGAATTTCTTTTATTTATTTACGAAAATAAGAAATTAATCCTAATTACATATAATTCGCTTTTAATCTATGACAGCCGCCAACAGTTTGTGAACATTTTAAAACTTGAATATGATCTTCAGACAGCCATCAATGCAATTTCATTCAATTATACCCAGGCAGTAATGGACCAGAATAAACAATGGTTCATTAAACTTCAATTGCGGAGTTGATAACCCAATCATCGATACGATTAAATACAGCCAGTTTAATATTGCAAATTAGTCCCTTGCATGTCAAAATATCGTTATTCACACATTATGCGATATTGACAGACAGGCATACGACATGCGATTTTTGCACATTTTCACATGCCTAGAGACAATTTAGTAAAAAAACCTGGCTACCACTCAAATATTTGGACATACTTTTTATATTCATTTCCGGTGGAGATTCGAATTTTCTTGTGCCATTTTTCTGGGTTTTTTCCCCCCGCATATGGCTCTAGTTGCGAATGTCAGCGTGGAACCTGCACAGGGGAGATCAAATGGAATATGTAGTTAAAAACTTGAAAGGAAACAAGTTGGTGTGATTATTATTTTGGGCTGTGGAATGTACAACAATAAATTCAAAATTTAATGTACATAGGCCTTAGTGCTATATTATAATCTGCTGCTTTCAGGTACCAGAGCATGTCCTTGAGAGTGTTTGTGACAATGATATACCCGCCACAGTCACCAAGCTAGACACGGCAAGTGTGAATCCTGATTGTAATAAAGAACAGTTCTTTCAAGACCTCAAAGTAAGTGTACTACTGTTTGTTGTAATTAATCAATTTCATTGAAAATTGTCCAATCGGCATCATTACTTAAATACAGTAAATATTGATGGAAACAGCTGGTGAACTATTTGAGGTCACAACCATAACCACTCGGCCAGAGAACCCACTAGCTGAAGCAACCACACCTTCACGGAACCCACTCGGCCACAGAACTCACTACATGTAGCTGAAGCAAACACACCTTTAACAGATCCTACTCGGTCACATGTCTCACTAGGTCACATGTCTCACTCGGTCACAGATCCCACTCGGTCACAGAACCCACTACATTTAACTGAAGCAACCATACCTTCACAGATCCCACTTGGTCACAGATCCCACTCGGTCACGGATCCCACTACATGTAGCTGAAGCAACCATACCTTCACAGATCCCACTACATGTAGCTGAAGCAACCATACCTTCACAGATCCCACTCGGTCACAGAACCCACTACATGTAGCTGAAGCAACCATACCTTCACAGATCCCACTTGGTCACAGATCCCACTCGGTCACGGATCCCACTACATGTAGCTGAAGCAACCATACCTTCACATATCCCACTCGGTCATGGAACCCATTACACGTAGTTGTATCATTAATTTCTTTGCTATTGTCACAAATTGGTTAAGCGGATGAAACTGGATACAAAATTTTCAATTTCGCAACCATTGTCATTGCTAGTTTAATTGAATCATACACTATATATATTATATAGGCTGCGGTTTTGTATGTTTTCCAAAGCACTTGTGTTCTAACATATTTTTCTGGAAAGACAACATATATTACAACAGTGGTCATTGCAACCTATGCTCTAGGTACATTGTAGCTTGTGGAATTCTGGTACTTGCCGGGTTCCCTCTGTCTGAATGTTTGTCTGCGCCACTTCTGTCGCCAATTAAAAAACAGTGGACCCAATTAAAAAAACTTGGTGCCAACTAAGGGCCATATAGTTCACAAATAAATATTTGAAGCTATGTATTTGTATGTTCAAAAAAAATTTAGCACCGATATTTGTTTTTTGGTACCATTGACAGCGGGAACCCTGACTTGTATAACGACATGGTTTAACTTTCAAATGTATTTATATAAAAAAAGTTATAGTACTATAAGGTGGTCATATTAATTATTAAACGTATAGCAGATACCATACTGAAATTTTCAGCACGTTTTTGTAACATGTAAAATCTACTAAAATGTGTACTTCTACACTTCTACTTCTACATATTTGTAATTGATCGTTGGTCAACTGTATTGTGCAGTATAAACGTTATTATCAAGCGTTATGTTCCAAATACTAATAAGCATAATCTATTTTTAATTTCTTCAGTTTACATAAAAAGTACCATTATTTACATGTCGTGTTCATCATCCCGGATCCATAGGATCATACATCATGCCCTGTAGAGGGTCACAGTTACTCGGGGTTCGACACTGACCTTTTTAAGAGGTAGCCTGCAGGACTATCATCTGGGGAAATTAATGTGGTCGTTACCAAATCTTCGTAGTCCTCATTTTCATACAGGTCTCAAATTGTCAAAATTCGATAAGAAGCATACAATTATGATCAACACAAAATACAACGCTATGACAAGTCTGTAACCAGTTAGTTAACCCATTCCCTCATAGAAGCACCTCTTGATGCCATTACCAATACGACATACATTGACCCTTTCCCTCATAGAAGCACATCTTGACACCATTACCAATACGACATACATTGATAATGTAGTAGCCAAACCAATGTTCATAATAAATGCCAGAATCTCATATAGTCCCAGTAATATCTATGGAGGTGGGATAGATACGGCGACTACTTATCCACTGCATGAGAGCTCAATGGCTGTCATTTGTATGGAGATATAATAGTATATTAACCTAAATCTCTATGAAGGAACGGGTTAACAGGTTAAATATGGCGATTTTTGCTTTCATGTTGCATATAAATATTGTAAATTGTGTCGTTTTATTTCTCTAATTTATGTGATTTTGGACATCCAACAACGGGATACTAATCTCTGTGATCTGTGTGGAAATTAAGTAGCCTCGGGCTAACGGACCACTGTTAATGTCGAGCCCTGTTAATGGGGATGCCTTAATTAATATGAGACACGTGTTACCTTGGTACGACTGTACGTGTATGCTATTTTACTCTATACCAGGTGATACTTGGGCGTTTGATGAATTTTGAGTCACGACGAGGTCAAGATGAATCCGGTGCTGATGATGAACAAAACAAATATGCAGTTGGTTTATTCCAAAGTGGCGGAGTAGATGTAAGTATATGCTGCTTTGTGTCATAGTTCATACATCGTACATACATGTATGTATGGGAGACCTCTCACAAATTAAGTCTGCAACGATGTGTAGCTCAAAGCCATTCTTAAACTAACCATTGTTTCCTTTCTAGTTGTCTTGGGTAGTGCCTTTCATGCCTATGTTTCGTCTTGTAGCACTTAGTCATATTTTTATTATTTCCAAAAAAACACAAATATATGTAGACATGTATGTGTCCGGAATTATCGGATCGTGTGGGCGTCGTACTTATAATATTTGACTTGCTGTGTAAACTATCTTACGTTGAAGTCGTAGCGCATTCTGGAGCCGTTACGATGGTGCGCTTAGGCAAGGCATTTAAATTCCATCTTGCCACTTCTCTCCCTGGTGGTGATGGACTCCATCATGAATGAGGTCTCGAGTGTAATTAATATTGTTGTACAAACTTGTTTCGCAATCGACCTAAGCTAAATTTATATAAACTAACTGTCTTCTAGAGTATATGAAATATGTTACATATTGTATCATTAATTGGTTACGCTACTGTTGCATATTGATAAATAGGTGGTAGGTAAAACTTCAATCCATTTTAACATTCTAGTTGTACTGTATATTTCTTCCAGATCCTAGTCCGTATCCTGATGTTCCCGTCGCTATTTCCACCACTTACGAGATACAGACAAGGTAAATTACGCACACACTTGTACGAATACTGCTACACATTCTTCCATTATAATTTGAATAATTAATTTCAGTCCGTAAACCAATGGTTGCACCAGGAGTTCCATTAACGTGCGTCCCGGCATATATTATGTCAACAAATTCTGACGTACAGTGGACAATGAACAAATTTCTCACTTTTTTGTTTTCAAGTCATAAATGCCATACACTGGTCATGGTGGCCTGTTCCTGATTATGAATTATTGGTTTAAAAATATCTTGTTACGTGATTGTGAATTGTTTCAAAACTTTGCAAATGGCAGCAGCTGAATAACCATAAGAAGTTTGCCTTGAAAACAAAAAACACTGTTAGATGGGCTAGAAGAGCCCAAAAGTTGTATTTTAATCCTGTTAAAATCAATTTCCACTGGCCTGGACAATTGGACACTGCCCCCTTGACCCTCTTGTGAACACCCTGACCCCCTTCTACTTTCTGATTCTACAGCAAATCTGCATATATATATTCATGTAAATTTCAGAATCTGATGTAGACCTGAGAATAAAAGCTATGGTTCTAGAAATTCTTACCAAAATGACACCAACGGTGAGTACTAAAGACCATCCCATCTATACACGGGCAGCCCCATTTTTTAATAAATAAGAAGTAAATGTATTATATGTGTGAGGCAACTTTTTAAAATTATTTATCCCATCTTGAAAGTAAAAAATCACAGTTATGATGGCAATGTAATATGACGTGATATTGCATTTAATTACAACTTTTGGAGTAAGATTTTGATGCTACATGTCAACGTACTTGCATTGTACATCTCTGTGTTGTGTTGCTGGATACCAGTATCTGCACTACATCTATAATCCATGGTGCAAGGTACCGGTATGTATACTGTGTGGTTGTGATGTTGGATACAGTATCTGCACTACATCTATAATCCATGGTGCAAGGTACCCGTATATATACTGTACATTTGTGTGGTGGTGATGCTGGGTACCAGAATGTACACTACATATGTGTTTTATGGAGCTAGGTACCAGTACAATAATCTATGGTGCAAGGTACCAGTATGTATACTGTACATTTGTGTGGTTGTGATGCTGGGAACCAGAATGTACACTACATGTGTTTTATGGAGCTAGGTACCAGTACATACATTGTACATCTGCGTTTCATGACTCTGGGTACCAGTATGAACACTATATATCTCAGATTCATGATGTGGGGATACCAGTATGTACACTACATCTCTATTTGCCATGTGCTGCCAGGTACCAGTGTGTACACTGTATATCTCTGTGTTTCAGACGGTTGGGGAACAAGTCACAACATATTTAATGGAACAAGAAGATGTACTTAGTTACATGTTCACGTTGCTAGGACACCAGAAAACTTTCATCATAGCCTGTCAGTTAATAGAAGACATGCTCCAATCAAAGAAAATACTCCTAGATCTGAATAAAATATGTAAGTATCACACTTTAAATCCGCATAAAATTTACTTCCAATGATTTGGAGTGTGACAAATTGTACACATCCCCCCCCCCCTCATTTCGGCCACTAATATTGTTTTGTGTCCTTCCGAAGCCAGTTCTCGGCGGTAACCAATGGGTGGAATTTATGAAGCTTAAAATAAATGTGTATCACCAGTGTGGTGGTGCACATGCATGTTTTGTCGAGATTGACCCAGTAAACCAGAGCTATTGCTCTTTAGTTAACTCAAAAATCCCCAATTCTGGTCTTCACAATAGTTTTATGCCTTGAAGAAAACGGCAACATAATAGAACTTCATGCATGATGAGAATGAATCTTACACATGCGGATCACCACATTCCCAATGATTGATTGATGTGGTTGTCTTCCTCTGTCTTTTATTTCTGAACACAACATACATGTTTTTATTTTGTCAAAGCATTCATTGCTCCTCAATTTTCACTCACCTGAGATCAGAGTGGAACATTGTTTAAGCAATAACTAAATTGATTTGACCATATTTTATTGCATATATATGTAATCCATTAGACAATACATTTTAAAATAATGCGTATGTATGTGCATACATGCGCATGTGAGTCGCATACGCGACATGCACGTACACATGCAGCATATGCATACAGTCAAACCTGTGTTAGTGGTCGCCTCCATTAAGCAGCCAGTTTCCAGATTCCCAATATGTTGTTTTATTATACATTTGTCCTCTATTAAGCAGCCACCTGTGCTAAGCAGCCACTTTCTATGATTCCCTTGGCTGGCTGCTTAAGACGGGTTTGACTGTACATGCTTTGTGGTACCATAGCAAAAGTATTGGGGCCATTATCACTAACATTGGAAAACGGCCCTTCACAAAAACTATTTTCAAATGTTACGCCATTTATGTTTCAGACAATATACAATCATTGATACAATGTCTGAAGGATGATCAACTGGCAAATTTCTGTAGAATTCTGGCTGTAGCCATCTCGGACTTGGATATCTATGATAACAAATCTTCATGTGAGTTAGCAACTTCTGCCATATATATCTGTTGATGTCATTTTCCACTGATTGGATGTAATGCTGATCTGACCTGGAAACGTGGTCGCTAGATGGGTATCTTACAGGGTTGGGATATTTGCAGACAAATACATGTTTTTGAAACTGGCAAATACTTGTTGCAAAAACATGTATTTGCCCGGACTAAAAGTTGCTTTTTGTCCACCTTTGCAAAAACCTTCCAACCATAGTATCTTGTAATGTGATGGTACTCTGTAAAACCTTTTAAAACCAATACCAGTGCAGCAATGTACCATCAGTATGAAATATATTGCCTGGTACTAGCCTGTTCATTTGACTTATTGCCGTTTTTTCTCATTCATGCGAGACAAAAATGCGCATATAAACGTTAATTCTTTACATGCTAGCAAGTCAATCATGTCGTGGAATTTATACACTTTATTTTACCCAGCATTCAAAGAGCTAAATGTATATGCAATCTTGTACATGTTTTATCATTGTGTTATCATTGTGTTACAGTATTTGCACAAAACAAGCAGAAGAGAAGTAAAGGGTTTGTGAATGTACGAGACATTAATCAGGAATTGCTGCTTGGTATACCGGAATTGTTGCCTAGGCTTGTAAGCCTTGCCGTCTCAAAAGCTTGTAAGTCTTCTATTCCTATCAAACGTCTTGGTATGTATTGAATACTTACTTGATACTTGATCCTTCATTAAATTTGGGTCACCATGCTGGGGTTGACTTTGGATATTGGCAAACGGGACCACTCGTGTAGAAATTCTATCCAATGATGCATTAGAGGCCTCGAGGGTTTCCAACTGCTTGCTTCACTTTATAAACCGTTTTGTGATTTCATCACTTTCTAACCCTCCCAATCCCCATTTGTTAATTTTTCACTTGATAAAAAAAGTTCTATTTTCAAACACGTATTATGTATTTTGGTATTACTACCTATGTTTATTTCTTATTAAGCTGTAAGCTTTCTTCGTTTAAATCCGTTTTTGTATATAATAGATCTGTACTGTACATTATGAACGAATAAATATGTTTACGCCAACAGTTTACTCCTATTTGTACAAATGAAACATGGACAACTTCTATAAATTGCATGTTTATTATATTCTGGCTACACTTATACTCATTTATCAAATTATGTGAGATGTTTGGTGGTCGCCAGATCGGACAGGTGGGTTTCCTTCGGATACTCCGGTTTCCGGTTCCCACACGAATGACCACATTTACGCTTTCATCTGCGCCAACGAGAGTGATTAACATAAGTTGTTAGAACTTATTTCGCAATTGTTATAAAATTATGTGTACAATGTCTGTTAAAAGGAAAGCTTTGCCTTTGAAAATGGACAAGTGCTGATTTAAAAAGGTGTAATTTTACTCGTTCTAACCATATTGGAGTTTCGCAATATCAATTTCTTTAACCCGGAAAAACTGTTGTTTTTTTACCAGCCCAGCTGCCTTTATACACGTCAAGTGAGACAGGTCAGGTTTGAGGTGCCCGTACCATCAGGCCATCCTATTTTTAGAGTGACATGCATCACATCTCAGGTTTTGTACTACTTGGTTGTTATGTAATTATAACAGGTGTATTGTTTGTTTAAGATACACCCCGGTTCCCAGGTATGGTGAGTGAGTTAGATTGCTGGATGGAGTGGATTGAGAACCAGATGGCAGAGGAACCGTACGATAACCCACTAGATGATGAAATGGATGACTTTGTCGGTGGTGAGTTCCAAGCTTCCTGCAGTCGCAACTCTTACAAAGGCATAAAAGATGTGTCGCATGGAATATCAAACTGTCGTATTAGATTCATAATAAATAAATAGGTTGCTATCAGGGTTCCCGCTGTTGGCCGCCAATTGCGACAAAAAAATAATATTGGCTCTAAATGTTGTGAATTGGCAGAAATATTTGGCGCAACTTTTTTTTCTTTTCTTTTTTGGCACATGTTTTGTCAAATTCATGGCTTCAAATATTTATTTGTGAACTAACTATATGGCTCTTAGTTTTATTTTAATTGGCGACAGAAATGGCGCAGACAAACATTCAGACAGAGGGAACCCTGGCTATATGTTATCAGACTGTAACATTTCTGCAGGTAGTTGCATTTTGCACTATTTTGTAGGTGTGATAGATACAAATTTAATAGATAAAAACTTTCTTTTATGCTTTGCAATGATGGTTGAGATCTTGAACATACTGCAACAATTTTTAATGGCAGATGAAGTTAAAAATGGATACAGTTGGATATCAACATTTATTAGCCAAAATCATTGTAAATCATGAAAGAAAACGATTTGTCTTTATTGGTGTAAGATAAGATTGAATTCATCTCGTGATCATCGAAATATGTTTTACACTCATGGTTCACTCGAAGAAATAAATTCCAATCTTATGCTAGTAAGCACAAATAACCTCCTATGTGTCTTATCTACCACTGCCAGGCTCTCACACACCACTGCCAGGCTCTCACATACCACTGCCAGGCTTCCACACACCACTGCCAGGCTCTCACACACCACTGCCAGGCTCCCACACACCACTGCCAGGCTCTCACACACCACTGCCAGGCTCCCACACACCACTGCCAGGCTCCCACACACCACTGCCATGCTCTCACACACCACTGCCAGGCTCCTCACACACCACTGCCAGGCTCCCACACACCACTGCCAGGCTCCACACACACCACTGCCAGGCTCTCCACACCAAAGGCCTCACACACCACTGCCAGGCTCCCACACACCACTGCCAGGGCCTCACACACCACTGCCGGCTCTCACACACCACTGCCAGGCTCCCACACACCACTGCCAGGCTCTTACACACCACTGCCAGGCTCTCACACACACCACTGCGAGGCTCTCACACACACTGCCAGGCTCTCACACACCATTGCCAGGCTCTCACACACCACTGCCAGGCTCCCACACACCACTGCCAGGCTCTCACACACCACTGCCAGGCTCTCACACACCACTTCCAGGCTCTCACACACCACTGCCAGGCTCTCACACACCACTGCCAGGCCCACACACCACTGCCATGCTCCCACACACCACTGCCATGCTCTCACACACCACTGCCAGCTCTCACACACCACTTCCAGGCTCTCACACACACCACTGCCAGGCTCTCACACACCACTGCCAGGCTCTCGCACCCACTGCCAGGCTCCCACACACCACTGCCATGCTCCCACTGCCAGGCTCTCACACACCACTGCCAGGCTCTCGCACACCACTGCCAGGCTCTCGCACACCACTGCCAGGCTCTCACACACCACGCCAGGCTCTCACACACCACTGCCAGGCTCTCACACACACTGCCAGGCTCTCACACACACCACTGCCAGGCTCCCACACACCACTTCCAGGCTCCCACACACCACTGCCAGGCTCTCACACACACACCACTGCCAGGCTCCCACACACCACTTCCAGGCTCCCACACACCACTGCCAGGCTCTCACACACACACCACTGCCAGGCTCCCACACACCACTGCCAGGCTCTCACACACACCACTGCCAGGCTCTCACACACATCAATTTGCAAAACTGCATATTACATTCAACTGAATTGTTATATGACCAATATAATATAATATACAGCAGTGTACATGTTTAGGTGGAAAATAGAGTAGGGTAGCGTGTAAATTTTTGTCATATTAAGTGTATAACATCTCTAATCTATTTGTTAAATAATGCCACTAAGTCTTTCAGTTAACAATAACCAATTGTATTGTCCAACCAAACCTTACTCCTGCAAAAATAGCCAGTTATACTTTGTCTTATTCCGTGGTCGAGTGCTTCAGTTCGTCGACTTCAAATCACTTGCTGCTCACCACTGCAGATTCGAAACCCAATGGGTGTCTCAAATTCTTTCTTGTGAGGAAGCTATGCACCTGGCTTGTGGAAGGTCGTTGGTTCTACCCAGGTGCCCAACTGTGTCTGAAACTCTGCTCGAAGTGGCATCCGGTGTCTTCCTCCACCAATAACAACTGGAGAATCGCCATATGCCCCAAGCTGTTTGTACGACTTTAAGCCCAAAGACAATCAAAAACTAATGTTTTGTTGTGTGTTTTATTCAGGGTTCCCGCTATCGGTCGCCAATGGCGCTAATTGCGACAAAAAACAAATATTGGCACTAAATTTTGTGAATTGGCGAAAATATTTGGCGCATCATTTTTTGGGGCACATGTTTTGTCAAATACATGGCTTCAAATATTTATTTGTGAACTATATGGCTTTTAGTTGGCTCCAAGTTGTTTTCAATTGGCGACAGAAGTGGCGCGGACAAACATTCAGACAGAGGGATCACTGTTATTTCATTATATAAGGTCGAGCTGTCTGTTATTAAGATATTTTATAAATACAGGTATAACTGCCCCAACTACAGCTGACAGCCCTATGCAGAAACAACAAGGTCTGACTATAACGGAGGAACTTGTACAGAGAGTCGAGGTTGTATATGTGCTAGGATTGTTCTTGCTCGGAAAACATAGAAAGAAGGTACGCCATTTCTCGTGGTTTAATGGTAATCTTTATTTAGCTTCACCGATGTCATATTGTGAAGTGAATAAGCCTTCCAGCTGGTCGTTCTGCTGAGATATCTGCCCGTGCATGAAGCTCATTTTGGCGTAGACATTTTGGAATCTTCTTACACAGCAATCAGCACTGGTTCGAGCCCCGCTCAGGCTGTGTCTGTTTTTATATGAAAAAGTTGGCACCAAGTACTGGTTAACCGCTGGAGCCTGCTCAGGGAAGTGTTCAGGGATCATTCTAGTGGCCGAAATTGTCGCCCTAGGGACTTTGTCCACTTCTCCCTACAAAAAAAAAAATATATATATATATATATTTTGGTTTTTATGATTTTCAAACAAAATTGTGTCGAGTAAGATACACTGGCCCATTATAAAGCACTCCTTCTATTCAAATGTTGTATTTAATGGTTGTACTGTGCATTTTAACCTATTTTGCAGAAGTATATTAAAGAACACCACTTAAGGAAGCGATCACGCGCTTTCTCACTTCTCCCAAAAATTCTGACCTAGAATGAACCCTGGTGTTATTATGTAAACTGCCGGCGGGCGATATAACCCAAAATGGTGCTGATGAAGGCGTAAACCCCGAACAAACGAACATCTTGCACCGCAAAAACTGTTATTGGCATTACTAAATTCCCAAAAGTAGACCCTATTGTTTTTATTTTATATTTAATTATTTTAGCTTGATTGTAAAACAAGTTCTTTCAACATTTGTTCAATCACTCTCTGGAATCCATTGCCACAAGGAAGAGTGAGATGGGGCAATGTGTAATCTAAGTTCCTAGGGGCACAATCGTAATGACTACAGCTGGGTGCAAACTACCGGCCTTTCACACCTGAAGCGAACGTGCTACCACTGCGCTATCCAAAAGTTTTTATTATTGGTATTTTGCTTGTTTTTACAGGTACAACGAAAGTTAGCTGAGCTGAAGTTGGCCCCCGGTCTTAGTGACTTGTTTGACCAATTTATATGGAAATGTCAAGTGTAAGTAGTGTTTACGTGGATCGCCAATATCTCAGATTATACACTACTGAAAATAGTGTCTCTAGTCTGTTACCAAATATTGAGAAGATGGTTAAACATCAATCTAATGTCGTCCAACTGAGTTAGCAATTAGGAACATCAATGAACAGTCTAAATGCCCAAAGCCACTGTGAGGCTTATATAAAAAATAAATAAAAACAAATGGTTTTTTAAAGGGCAAAACGGCAGGGCAAAAGGGCGCATACTGCCATTCCGCCCTGGATTTTATTCCTGCTTAGCAACATGTTATATCTTCATGAACATGGGTTTGTTTTGCTCAGTTATTTCCCTGGATTGTATTCATGCTTAGCAACATGTTATATCTCAATGAATATAGGTTTGTTTTGCTCAGTTATTTCCCTAGATTGTATTCATGCTTAGCAACATGTTATATCTTCATGAATATAGGTTTGTTTTGCTCAGTTATTTCCCTTTGATGATATTACAGTTTGTATGGGCTAGTTCTATTACATCTCCAGTCAAATTTTGTAGATACTGGCAGAGAATGACCAGCATCATCACTGATGGTCACTGGTTCGAGCCCAGTCATGTCTGTTTATATGAAAAAGTTGGTTGTTTCTTACGGAGGTTTGTGCACCAAGTACTGGTAAACCGCTGGAGCCTGCCCAGGAAAGGTGTTGTTAGGTAAACTGTCTGCCGTAGATATAGCCCAAAATAGTGGTAAAACCAAAACAAACATGGGGTATTATCATCTGTCAGCTTGCTTTACTTTTGACAGGCCTCTTTAAGATTATGAAGATAAATGTGTACAAGCTATATCTGCTAAACCTTTCTCCGGATATTGCAGAGAATGACAGGGAGGTTAATAAATTGCCCTAGTCAAGTTGAGTGTGTTTTTACTCTGTTGTTTGTTTGTTACAGAGGTAGATACACAAATAGACATAGAATGAGAGGTCATAATGCTGCCTGCGAGTGCAGTCCGGTAAGTATATCTCAATTAGTCTCAATATTTGACCCATATAATCTAACTATAGTTCCACATCCATTGTGGCTTTCTTTCATTTCTAGGGAAATGTTATCCTGAACAGCTCTCTTTCGCTATATAAAATATACTTCCAGATGAATTTACATGTCTATAATGAGAGTATAAATTATTTCAGCATCGCTGTTTTAAATCAAGTGATAAATACTTCTGTATTAAACAAAATACCTGAAGTTTCCCAGAGTCATGACTGCATGTAACTGCATTCTCACCACCATTGCCTCTGTGGTCGAGTAGTTACGCAGGGATCATTCTAGAGGGCGATGTGGGCGAAATTGTCGCCCTAGGGACCCTGACTTCGCCCTCTGAGGGGGCCCCCACTTTTTTTGGTTTTTACGATTTTCAAACAAAATTTTGTCTAGTAAGATACATGGGCCCATTATAAAGCTCTCCTTCTAAATGTTGTATTTAATGGTTGTACTGTGCATTTTAACCCTATTTTGCAGAAGTATATTAAAGAACACCATTTAAGGAAGCGATCACGCGCTTTCTCACTTCTCCCAAAAATTCTGACCTAGAATGAACCCTGAGATAGAGTTGCTGACTTGTATACCACTGTAACCTATCATCACTGATGGTCACGGGTTCAAGCCCAGCTCGGGCCGTGTTTCATCTATATATGAAATAGTTGGCAGTTTCTTACGGAGGTTTATGCATCAAGTACTGGTTAACCACTGGAGCCTGTCCAGGAAAGGTGTTGTTAGGTAAAACTGCCTGACAGCGATATAGCCCAAATGGTGCTGATGCAGGCGTAAAACCCGAACAAACACCATTGCCAATCTGTCTGGTCCTTTGTTGACATGAAACGTCTTCAAATTGTTGGAATAAATTACCAGACCGTGTTATATCGAGCTCATAATATATGCAGCACACTAGCATGCAGTCATTCCCACGGTATGAAGGAGAAAAGATTACCCTACATTGTGTACTGTATACCCATTACAAAAACTAAGCAGTTTGGTTTAAACATATGTATTCGTTCATAATGTACAATACATATATATTGTATACAAATCAGATGGATTAAATCAAAAGCTTATAGCTTATTGAGATTATCTAAACAGTTTAACAGGGTTCCTCTGTCTGTGCCACTTTTGTCGCCAATTGAAAAAAACAGGAGCCAATTTGTAAAAGAGCCATACAGTTAACAGAACAGATAAATATTTTTAAACCATGTATTTGACAAAACATGTGCCAATCAAAAATACAAAAAAGTTGCGTCAATATTTTCGCTAATTCGCACATTTTATCGCCGGTATTTGTTTTTTGGCGCCATTGGTGACCGACAACGGGAACCCTGGTTTAAGATTAATGTGTATATATAAGAATAACCGTATAATGTTATGCTGTTTGTTTGACAGGAGGTTGCCTTGAAGATTCAGTTTCTACGATTAGTCCATAGTTTCTGTGATCACTCCGAGTAAGTAATGAAATAACTATAGCATTTGTAGCTATTTGAAGAATAGATAGATAGACTAACATCACAAACCAAGTGTTGGAAAGGTTCTCCTTGGCTGATATGTTCAATCGGTCACTTGCACCCCCCCCCCTTTCCCATCTGTAAGTTTTAGTCCTACAGGCGATGAATTCTTTCAAGACATGAAGCTATCCATTTGGATGACCGATATACACGGATGCTTATCCATGTCAAACACAGTGCGGAGATGGTATTTTTACCCAGAACAAGCAGATATATATCTAATGATGTATGATTATAGCTTGTGGTGTGAGCGATCAATTAAGTAGGCATTGAAAGTCCACTCACAAATTTCTGGTTGATATGTAGGATGCATTATGGGTATATTGCGGTACTAGCTATTAAAAACTTGTTTTTAATAATAAAAAAACTAAATTTGGGGGTAAAACTGTTTTCAAAAATAATCATTAAGTAGAAAAAGTGCTTATGTGACCTTATATTTATGCCCATATTTGGAAATACGGGAATTACTTAGTAACCTAAACATGTGATCAAATAAATACCAGACCGCCATTTTACAAAGTTGGAATGAACATAAATATATATTATGGACATTTGGAGCATTTTTTCAGATAAACTGGTGGGGTAATTTTACATAGATCTTGATATCTTTCATCAGTAGTTTACTCACCACTTACGTTGACAGTTTATGATTTCTTGTTTATCAACACATGTTTACCTTTCTGGGTCAACGCTGATCCAATGGAAAGAATGATAGATGTCATTATTTTACCTAGTTCTGAAAATTTGTGGATGCCTCGGTATGTCAAGACGTTAATATGTTAAGAAACGACTATACACAGAATATTCGTACACATGCTATGCTAGTCTAGTCATCTATGAGCAATGTGGAAATCTTGTTTACTGTCTAATCCATCATAGCTTGTGTAGACGGAAGACTTGTTCAAAATCTCATCCAACACACTGCAGAGCTGCAGAGAGAGAGAGGAGAGGAGGGAGAGAGAGAGAGAGAGAGAGAGAGAGAGATATTGAGAGACATTAAGGCCTTGTCTATTTCCAATACGGATAATTCTATTCAGTAAATGGAGGAAAACATGTCTTAAGTCCCGCGAGGGGTTTGACATTAAAGGAACATACATACATAAATATTAGTAAATAGGTACTTATATTGTCTTACTTAATTTTCAGCTACAAACATTTATTGTTGTCCAAGGGAGAACTTCTTGAAGTGAAAAGAATAAATAGTAAGTGCCTGTCTTATTGTGTGATAGATTTATACGTTTATATCCTCCACGGTTTAAGAGTGCACAAACTCTGCCATTCTAAACGAAAGAGAAAAAACATTTTTAACATTTCTTGTCACCATTTAAAGGAATATGGAATTACAGTGGGTTATCTCTCCATAGCAGTTGGTATTATGTCAGTAGGTACAGAAAATGAAGAATTTGTAACATTTCTAGCTTAATGTCTAATTTTCATTGAAGATGGAGAGACATTGCAATTTCGTTTGTTGTCTTCCTGTTTTGTCCACCCATTGTTTCAAAATGGATTTACGCACTGCTTCCTGTATATACGAAATCCTTTCATTAAATGAAACATCAGCCCAAAATAATACTGTTCTAGAGAGTATCTAGAATATTCAGAACCTGATTTTGATATTGGCAAAATGTATGGAAGACACTTGTTGTCAAATTTAGAATCGAGCCAGATTTCGCACCAACAGATTCCCGGCAGCAGATTCCAGGCTTTCTTCCCATTTCAAACAAAGCCTGGAGTAGAAACTTAGTATTTAATGAGACAATAAACTTAATTTTAATATTTCAGCTAAAGCGGGATCTTTGCAACTATCCAATCTAGACAATGTAAACAAGTAAGAAGATTTCTATTTATATTTACATACTGAAGCATCTATAATATCCTCACTGTGTGTAAAGAAAGGGGCCCCACTGGAGCCGTTACGATTGTGCTCTTAGGCAAGGCATTTAAATTCCACGTTGCCTCTTCCTCGTGGCCATGGATACCATCAGGAACGAGGTCTCGAGAGTGATTATTAATATAAGTT
Source organism: Archivesica marissinica (assembly GCA_014843695.1). Classification (NCBI taxonomy): domain Eukaryota; kingdom Metazoa; phylum Mollusca; class Bivalvia; order Venerida; family Vesicomyidae; genus Archivesica; species Archivesica marissinica. The sequence continues at coordinate 9,068,335 of CM026395.1, forward strand.
ATCAGAACTTATTTCGCAATCGAGCTAAAATAAATTTGTATAAACTAAAGAAAGGGGTTTAAAATTGCACAATAGCTTATGCCATATGGCGACTCTGCAGCAGATATTGGTGTAGGAAAACCGTACGATTAGTTCTTTGTTTACAGACCGGTACCCAAATAGAACCACCAACCTTCCAAAAGCCAGCTGGATAGCTCCCCCACATGAAAATATGTAAATTTTATGAAAGTTTGTGCTGATCATGGATGTTTGTTAGTTGCGTATACGTTTATTGCTATTATATGGAAGTTGTAGAATGAACTATGTATGTTTGTAGACAGTTAATGTGCAGAGGAAGTAACGGTCTGTTAACATGTATGTTTGTAGACAATTAATGTGCAGAGGAAGTAACGGTCTGTTAACATGTATGTTTGTAGACAGTTAATGTGCAGAGGAAGTAACGGTCTGTTAACATGTATGTTTGTAGACAATTAATGTACAGAAGAAGTAAAGGTCTGTTAACATGTATGTTTGTAGACAATTAATGTGCAGAGGAAGTAACGGTCTGTTAACATGTATGTTTGTAGACAGTTAATGTGCAGAGGAAGTAAAGGTCTGTTAACATGTATGTTTGTAGACAATTAATGTGCAGAGGAAGTAAAGGTCTGTTAACATGTATGTTTGTAGACAGTTAATGTGCAGAGGAAGTAACGGTCTGTTAACATGTATGTTTGTAGACAGTTAATGTGCAGAGGAAGTAAAGGTCTGTTAACATGTATGTTTGTAGACAATTAATGTGCAGAGGAAGTAAAGGTCTGTTAACATGTATGTTTGTAGACAGTTAATGTGCAGAGGAAGTAAAGGTCTGTTAACATGTATGTTTGTAGACAATTAATGTACAGAGGAAGTAAAGGTCTGTTAACATGTATGTTTGTAGACAATTAATGTGCAGAGGAAGTAAAGGTCTGTTAACGAAGATTGTTGAAGTCATGAAGAGAGAGCCAACTACTTCAACTTTCAGGTAAGTCCTAAATCATTGTGTTGAGATTGGGTCGGTACTCGTGGTATGCCTACAGTCCGAGCCTCGCGCTACCTACTACAACATTCATGTAAATACAACATGAATCATTTTAAGGGAATACGTTTGGTACTTGTGGCATGCACACGGTGCAACCCTCATGCTACCAACTACTTCGACCATCATGTAAATATAACCTCAATAAAAGGGATTCGACCGAAACTTGTGGCATATTATATTTGCAAAAATGAAATAAACTGTCTATGAAATCAGATATGTTGTTCACGACGTTGTTTTCTATTGAATCCATCATAAAACCTGACAATACAAAAGAAATCGCCCAGGGTGTGTGAATAAACCATGTTGTGGTTGCATGGCAGGTGTTAATTGATAATTACAGTAGGTGCTCAGGTTGGTCATGTTTGATTTTTATGATTTAATTTATAAATATGTTGATCTTTAATTTTTGAACCATTTCAACGTTACAAATGATGCTTGCAAATTGTACCTGCTTATGGATATCGTCGGTCAATGATTATGATTTTAAAACTGTTTAAACGAGAAAAATCTGTTGAAATATTATAGAAAGTTTGCAACAACATTCACGCCCCTGTATTTTTAATTAACAGCTCTATATTACCGAAGAGTAAGGATATTGTCTTCAGAACTGGCGCCCGCTCAGTCACAAGTTTGTAAAGACTTCAATCACTCTGAAAATAAGTAAACTGCTAGGAATAATTTATGCAAATTGGATTTAACGGGTACAACATCAAATCTGAATAATCATTTGAAAATTAAACACCTTCGACGGAAAGTAGTTCAAGTGACAATGGCTTCATTCTTATAGGAAGAACACCTGGCGATTATGCGTAAAACAGAAAGTAGGTTAATTTGGCAATTTTCATAAGAATTTGAATGATTTTGAGTTTTTGACAGAATAATATCGAATGTACCTTTCCAACCGAATAATCGAATAGCAAATTTGCTATTCGTTGCCATCCTTATTAATAGGCAAATATAATGATTGTGTATACAGATAAATCCCATGAGGTTCCCACATTCATCCACGACAGTGAGAGTGATTAATATTATATAAATTATGAAAGCCTGTTTCGCAATCGTCGTAACATAAGTTGAGTTTAAACTCAATGTTTGCAGTTAGTTATAAATGTTAATTTCAATGTATAGCTTGGCTTTTTGGAAATCCTTGGTCATAGTGAAACTAAGATGAAGTTTGTATCCTTGTGCAGGTTTTGGTTGGCGCGGGCGGTGGAGAGTTACCTGAGGGGTAACACATCATACTGTGATCAAGTTTTCCTTATGAGGCGAGGGCTTCTACAGGTAAGTGCCACAAACAAAACTACGACTTCAGGGATCATTCTAAAGGGCGATGTGGGTGAAATAGTCGCCCTAGGGACCCTGGCTTCGCCCTCTGGGGGCCCCACTTCTCCCAACAAAAATTGGTTTTTACTATTTTCAAACAAAATTGTGTCTAGTAAGATACACTGGCCCATTATAAAGCACTCCTTCTATTCAAATGTTGTATTTAATGGTTGTACTGTGCATTTTAACCCTATTTTGCAGAAGTATATTAAAGAACACCATTTAAGGAAGCGATCACGTGCTTTCTCACATCTCCCAAAAATTCTGACCTAGAATGAACCCTGCGACTTATATTCTTCCTCACTTAGTTTGTCAGAAAATAAATAAATTTCTTTTCTAAACTGCTATCTCTCCCCCACCCCCAATAACAACTGGTGCACAAGTGAAGTTTACAGATAGCGGTGTACTTATTTCTAATTGAAATATGATCGTTAATTATAAATCGTACTTCTGTAATTGGTGGACATATTTTGTGACACGGTTCCTGCCTAATTTGCTACATGGAATCCTTATCTAGAACTTGGGTGGTATATAGCCATAATAGTTTTGAAAGACTGTAAAACACACGGTCTATGTAGGGTTTCTGAAGTAATAATAATTTCATAGTACTAGATGTAGGGACAGACAGCTTACGCATTTGTTATTGCTGGGATGAGTCAGTAACGTAACTCCATGGAAACTGTTACAGCAACATGGGAAACACTCCATGGAAACTGTTACAGCAACATAGGAAAACACTCCATGGAAACTGTTACAGCAACATGGGAAAACACTCCATGGAAACTGTTACAGCAACATGGGAAAACACTCCATAGAAACTGTTACAGCAACATGGGAAAACATCCATATAAACTGTTACAGCAACATAGGAAAACACTACATGGAAACTGTTACAGCAACATAGGAAAACACTACATGAAAACTGTTACAGCAACATGGGAAAACACTCCATGGAAACTGTTACAGCAACATAGGAAAACACTACATGGAAACTGTTACAGCAACATAGGAAAACACTCCATGGAAACTGTTACAGCAACATAGGAAAACACTCCATGGAAACTGTTACAGCAACATAGGAAAACACTACATGGAAACTGTTACAGCAACATGGGAAACACTCCATGGAAACTGTTACAGCAACATAGGAAAACACTCCATTTGAAACTGTTACAGCAACATGTTACTTTCTAGAAAACGTTGCTAAATTATGGTGATAGATCAAAGAGGCAGGAAGGCAGTACACTGGTGGGGTTTAAACAGTCTAGAAAAAACCCTAACAATACTGTGCATTTCTGTAACCATGACTTTATTCTACAAAATATTCACTCCGTCTGGCATGAACTGTTCTAGTTTATACAATCAATTTTGTTCTGATGTGCTGCAGACCTGTATCGGTTATTGACCCATCACTATAAACTCTGTTGTTTCAGCATGTGGCTTCCAATATAGTAGAGCATGAGATACGGCATAAAGAGATCTTACAGAGCAGCTTTGACCTGCTTGGAGAACTAGTCAAATTCAACATCGAGGCTTTCAAAACATTTGATAACATTTTAACTACACCAGAAAAGGTTAGTGTATGGGTGTTTTGGGATTTCCAAGATGTTTGACAACACACTATTTACACTAGAAAACCATTTTGTGTACCAGTATTTTAGGGTGTTTAACCCTTTCCCTCATAGAAGCATCTCTCGACGTCATTACCAATACGACATACATTGACAATGTAGTAGCCAAACTAATTCCACTGCATGATAGCTGAATGGCTGTCGTTTGTATGGAGATATACTAGTATATTAACCTAAATCTCATGTAGTCCCAGTAATATCTATGGAGGTGGGATAGATATGGCGACTACTTATTCACTGCATGATAGCTGAATGGCTGTCGTTTGTATGGAGATATAATAGTATATTAACCTAAATCTCATGTAGTCCCAGTAATATCTATGGAGGTGGGATAGATATGGCCACTACTTATCCACTGCATGATAGCTAAATGGCTGTCGTTTGTATGGAGATATAATAGTATATTAACCTAAATCTCTATGAATGAAAAGGTTAATACATTTTAGAGCATCTACGCAAGATAAGTTTTGTACACCTGCATTTCAAAGTTTTTAAAGTGTCTGATGGCATTCTAACTACCTACAAAGAAATGGTCGACTGCTTTGAACATTTTAAAGTCTACATAGTGTGGAAGTCGTGATAGCGCAGTGGATGAGTGTTCGCTTCAGGTGCGAAAGGTCCGGAGTTCGAGCCCCACTGGAACTGTTACGATTGTGCCCTTAGGCAAGGCATTTAAATTCCACATTGCCTCTTCTCTCTCTCTCGTGGCGATGGATTTCATCAGGAATGAGGTCTCGAGAGTGATTAATATAAGTTGAAAGAACTTGTTTCGCAATCGAGCTAAAATATATTTGTATAAACTAAAGTCTACATATTTGTGTACAAACAACAAAGTGCCATACCGCAACACTTCAGTATGTAACTGCATTCTAACTAAAGTAACCATAGATATGCCACAAGGTTCCACCGTGGCCGAGTGGTTACGTTCCTTAACCCATTCAACACCAAGTAACTCACATGGACTGGTCCATGATATTCATAAACCAATAAATGAATCAGAAAATCACATTTGGACAAGTTCATTTATCAAAATGGGTAATAATGTCTAAAAATAGTCATATCACTGGCAAAAAGTGCAGATCCTGATGAGACGGCTCGTTACGAGCCGGCTCATCTGGATCTACACTTTTTGTAAGCCTATTTAGAGGTCTGTGGTGTTGAAAGGGTTAACATAAGAAATGTGTTGTTACGGTGACAATTTCATAGGAATTACCGAGATGTTCTTTATACTTTTAGTTTGATAAGTTCATGAACACAGTGAACAGAAATCTTGTTGATTCAAACATGTTTATCCGGAGCCTCATCCTGTCACTAGAACACTTTCGAGCTGAGGATGAAGTATTGAATGGTACGTTCCTAACTTCATTAACATCTACATCTATGTTTAAATGTATTGTAAATTATCGGTAGCTGAATGTGGAAACCTTGCATAATAAATTCTACAGGTTTGAAAGCCTAAGCGCTGTTTCTATTATATGGATTTATTTCTTTATTTATAGAGGGGGGACCTAATTAGTTCTGAACTAATTATGGAATGACTCGCGGGTTAATTGTTTTCATCAGCGTATGACCTACATTGGGCCTGGTTAAAGTGCGTGATGGCCGAAGGCTGACTATAAATATTATCTTATCTTGACTGGCTAACTAGAACTATTATCAGATCTTGACTGTCTAACTAGAACTATTATCTGATCTTGACTGGCTAACTAGAACTATTATCAGATCTTGACTGGCTAACTAGAACTATTATCTGATTTTGACTGGCTAACTAGAACTATTATCTGATCTTGACTGACTAACTAGAACTATTATCAGATCTTGACTGGCTAACTAGAACTATTATCTGATCTTGACTGGCTAACTAGAACTATTATCTGATCTTGACTGGCTAACTAGAACTATTATCTGATCTTGACTGGCTAACTAGAACTATTATCTGATCTTGACTGGCTAACTAGAACTATTATCTGATATTGACTGGCTAACTAGAACTATTATCAGATCTTGACTGGCTAACTAGAACTATTATCTGATCTTGACTGGCTAACTAGAACTATTATCTGATCTTGACTGGCTAACTAGAACTATTATCTGATCTTGACTGGCTAACTAGAACTATTATCTGATCTTGACTGGCTAACTAGAACTATTATCTGATCTTGACTGGCTAACTAGAACTATTATCAGATCTTGACTGGCTAACTAGAACTATTATCTGATCTTGACTGGCTAACTAGAACTATTATCTGATCTTGACTGGCTAACTAGAACTATTATCTGATCTTGACTGGCTAACTAGAACTATTATCTGATCTTGACTGGCTAACTAGAACTATTATCAGATCTTGACTGGCTAACTAGAACTATTATCAGATCTTGACTGGCTAACTAGAACTATTATCTGATCTTGACTGGCTAACTAGAACTATTATCTGATCTTGACTGGCTAACTAGAACTATTATCTGATCTTGACTGGCTAACTAGAACTATTATCAGATCTTGACTGGCTAACTAGAACTATTATCTGATCTTGACTGGCTAACTAGAACTATTATCAGATCTTGACTGGCTAACTAGAACTATTATCAGATCTTGATTAGTACACAAGTAAAAGCAAATAAATGCAGTTACTATTTCATCCGAAACCAAAATATTTTGAACATTTTTACATGTATGTACTATTTTTTATTTTGTAATATGTGTCTTTTTTCATCTGCAAAACAACTACATCATTAGAATAAACAGAAATGAATTAAAAGGTTATGAAGAAATATAGCACGCAAGTCAGAATTGGCTGAATAAAACACAGATATGGCTCTAAAAAAATTACTAGCCAGAGCAGGCCCTGGGTGTTAGCAAGTGTATCCATTCTACATTGTAGTAGTATCCGTACTGTTCATTTCAAATACATTGTCTCTGTACATTCTCATATGTTAACATCATAACTTGTATTCCATTGTGCTTCCAGGTCCAACGAAGCACAACACGGGTAAATATAAATTACTTCCTTTACTAATTTTAACATAATTTTGTTGGAGAGAATCTGTAGTTAGTGTACAGGGGACAGTGAAGTTAACACACAGTCTTACTGCAATTGGTGACTAATATTGTCTTCTACTATGTCTAATGTTACTGTTAACGAAATGCTCTTGGGAAATGTGTTTATGAACCGGGTTGAACTTCAACATTTTAATGGGGTTATGTACTGTATAAGTGGTTACGTTTAGTGACGTGGAAAATGCGATTTTCACGAATAAATGAGCCAGCTAAAATATCTGCATATTTTACGTTCATAAATTCATGTACACGCATACTTAAATTCTGATGCGTGTAGGTTACTCCCGTCCTGACGTGTATATGCTTACGCAAAATATAAAAAACATCGAGGTGTCAGTTATAAGACAGCTGGTCATCTCTTCTGCAAGCAATGTGACTGGTACATCGATTTACATATGCAGTGAATGTGCGTAAAACAATTTAAGGCTGTAAACCCGACGCAACCTGTCGTCTGGATGAATCGAAAAGTCGATTTATCACTTGCAACATGTTGCGTACATGTTGCGTTAGACATAAAATATGCCGGAAATAAGTACATGAAACACATTTACCTCGCAAGTAAATTATTGATACATGCGTTAATTGTTAAAATTGTGATCCTCAAGTCTGCAAGATCAATTGAATTGTTTGTAACGGTATAACGGCGAACAACTCTTGTCATAGAAAATGTATTTGTGATTTTTCACTGCAGGAACTTACTGGTAATTATGTTTTATCCTGTAATAATTTATTGTTTGTTTTTCATCCAAACAGGCTAACAAACCAGTGAGTTGATGCTTGTCGTCACATTCGATAATTTTAACGTTTTTGTCTCCCTGTTGTGACAATCGTCCACTGACTTATTAGAACCATATTGACAGCTGTTTGGTCCCAATTAAAGATAAGATCATGAGTAATGTTATGTTCCCTCACCACAGTACTGATTCTGTCCACAAACTCTTTCTTAATGTTGTCAAAATATGACAATGGCGGCATAGTGACTTTCACGACTCCCTCGAAGTTATCCACGTTAATGAAACCTTTTCCTAGTTTTTCTGACATAGCCTCTTACAAAACCCAGCAACATATTCATAACGGGAAAATGTGAGCATCACATATAGCCGAGTGTTTGTTTGTTGAGGCTATATGGATTGGCGATTTCATTTTCATAATGTATGTTCCAAAAAATACTGAAATTGCCCATAATATTATATACGTTCTGAGGTTGACCATGTTTAGGATTATGACATGTGCTATTCTGTTACCTGTACAATTCTTGTCATTACTTGGAAATTGCGTACATTTTTATATTAAAAGACTCGCCTGTACCCTTCATAAACAGCTGTATGACTGTGTACTGTCATTGAACACATACACTGTCACTGAACACACACTGTCACTGAACACATACAATGTCACTGAACACATACACTGTCAATCATACACTGTCACTGAACACCTACACTGTTGCTGAACACATACACTGTTACTGAACACATACACTGTCACTGAACACATACAATGTCACTGAACACATACACTGTCACCGAACACATACACTGTCACCGAACACATACACTGTTGCTGAACACATACAATGTCACTGAACACATACACTGTCACTGAACACATACAATGTCACTGAACACATACACTGTCACTGAACACATACAATGTCACTGAACACATACACTGTCACTGAACACATACAATGTCACTGAACACATACAATGTCACTGAACACATACACTGTCACTGAACACATACAATGTCACTGAACACATACACTGTCAATCATACACTGTCACTGAACACCTACACTGTCACTGAACACATACACTGTCACCAAACACAAACACTGTCACTGAACACATACACTGTCACTGAACACATACACTGTCACTGAACACATAAACTGTCACTGAACACATACACTGTCACTGAACACATACAATGTCACTGAACACATACACTGTCACTGAACACATACAATGTCACTGAACACATACACTGTCACTCATACACTGTCACTGAACACATACACTGTCACTGAACACATACACTCACTGAACACATACAATGTCACTGAACACATACAATGTCACTGAACACATACAGTGTCACTGAACACATACAGTGTCACTGAACACATACAGTGTCACTGAACACATACAATGTCACTGAACACATACACTGTTACTGAACACATACAATGTTACTGAACACATACACTGTCACTGAACACATACAGTATCACTGAACACACACTCACTGAACACATACACTGTCACTGAACACATACACTGTTACTGAACACATACAATGTCACTGAACACATACACTGTCACTGAACACATACAATGTCACTGAACACAAACACACTGTCACTGAACACATACAATGTCACTGAACACATACAATGTCACTGAACACATACAATGTCACTGAACACAAACACACTGTCACTGAACACATACACTGTCACTGAACACAAACACACTGAACATGTACACTGTCACTGAACACAAACACACTGAACATGTACACTGTCACTGAACACAAACACTGTCACTGAACACATACACTGTCGCTGAACACATACAGGTAAATGAAGCAATATTCATTGAACAAGCTTGACGTATGACCCAAGTGGTATAACTTCTATGTATGCTTTTTATGTGCCAAGTTCTGCAAATGGAATTATTTTAGCTCTTTCCTGTGGTGCCCTAAATTATTTTTGTTTCAGTAAATCTAAATATATACACTTAAAGTATATTCTAGAAAACAATGTCTTCTCTTTGTCATTGTGTAAATGTCTTTTGGAATCCGTGATTTCTGTTTGTTATTGTTGTTGTGTGTTACAGAGATTCTTGGAATCGATGCTTTGTCTTTGTTTTATTGTTGTGTTAACTTCATAAGTTTGTGTTATTTTAGACTATGTGCGTAAAGACAGCCAACTGTTGAAGAAGATTGGAGAGTTCGGTTTACAACTTGACTACCTATACAAGCTAATCACAATTATAGATGTGCAAAATCTCACGCAGGTAAATGATAGATATGCAGGTAAATGATAGATACGCAGGTAAATGATAGATACGCAGGTAAATGGTAGATATGCAGTAAATGGTAGATATGCAGGTAAATGATAGATATGCAGGTAAATGATAGATATGCAGGTAAATGATAGATACGCAGGTAAATGATAGATACGCAGGTAAATGATAGATACGCAGGTAAATGATAGATATGCAGGTAAATGATAGATATGCAGGTAAATGATAGATATGCAGGTAAATGATAGATATGCAGGTAAATGATAGATACGTAGGTAAATGGTAGATATGCAGTAAATGATAGATATGCAGGTAAATGATAGATATGCAGGTAAATGATAGATACGCAGGTAAATGATAGATACGCAGGTAAATGATAGATACGCAGGTAAATGATAGATACGCAGGTAAATGATAGATACGCAGGTAAATGATAGATACGCAGGTAAATGATAGATACGCAGGTAAATGATAGATACGCAGGTAAATGATAGATACGCAGGTAAATGATAGATACGCAGGTAAATGATAGATACGCAGGTAAATGATAGATACGCAGGTAAATGATAGATACGCAGGTAAATGATAGATATGCAGGTAAATGATAGATATGCAGGTAAATGATAGATATGCAGGTAAATGATAGATATGCAGGTAAATGATAGATATGCAGGTAAATGATAGATACGCAGGTAAATGATAGATACGCAGGTAAATGATAGATATGCAGGTAAATGATAGATATGCAGGTAAATGATAGATACGCAGGTAAATGATAGATACGCAGGTAAATGATAGATATGCAGGTAAATGATAGATATGCAGGTAAATGATAGATATGCAGGTAAATGATAGATATGCAGGAAAATGATAGATACGCAGGTAAATGATAGATATGCAGGTAAATGATAGATACATAGGTAAATGATAGATATGCAGGTAAATGATAGATATGCAGGTAAATGATAGATACGCAGGTAAATGATAGATATGCAGGTAAATGATAGATATGCAGGTAAATGATAGATATGCAGGTAAATGATAGATATGCAGGTAAATGATAGATATGCAGGTAAATGATAGATACGCAGGTAAATGATAGATATGCAGGTAAATGATAGATACATAGGTAAATGGTAGATATGCAGTAAATGATAGATATGCAGGTAAATGATAGATATGCAGGTAAATGATAGATATGCAGGTAAATGATAGATACATAGGTAAATGGTAGATATGCAGTAAATGATAGATATGCAGGTAAATGATAGATATGCAGGTAAATGATAGATATGCAGGTAAATGATAGATACGCAGGTAAATGATAGATACGCAGGTAAATGATAGATACGCAGGTAAATGATAGATACGCAGGTAAATGATAGATATGCAGGTAAATGATAGAACAGATCTGAAGAAATAAATCATGACCAATCAGTGCTGCTAACTAACATGTAGGAATGCTAACTTTAACAACTTACTCACCCATATCCGATTGACAGGTGCTCCGTGGCAGAGCGGTTGCCAGGTGCTCCGTGGCCGAGCGGTTGCCAGGTGCTCCGTGGACGAGCGGTTATGGTCGTTGACTGCAAATAATCTGCCCCTCACCTCTGCTAGTTGGAATCTTACTGGGGGTGTCATGTGTGGAATGTCCGGCGTGAACAGTTAGGTGCTCGAGTGAGCAGTTGGGTTCCCAAGTGAGCACTGAGCAGTTGGTATACAAGGTTGGCAGTTAGATGCTCGAATGAGCAGTTAGGTTCCCAAGTGAGTATGGGCACTTGGTATCCTAGTTGGCAGTTAGATGCTTGAGTGAGCAGTTAGGTACCCAAGTGAGCAGTTGGGTTACCAAGTGAGCACTGAGCAGTTGGTATACAAGTTGGCAGTTAGATGCTCGAATGAGCAGTTAGGTTCCCAAGTGAGCAATGGGCACTTGGTATCCTAGTTGGCAGTTAGATGCTTGAGTGAGCAGTTAGGTACCCAAGTGAGCAGTTGGGTTCCCAAGTGAGCACTGAGCAGTTGGTATACAAGTTGGCAGTTAGATGCTCGAATGAGCAGTTAGGTTCCCAAGTGAGTATGGACACTTGGTATCCTAGTTGGCAGTTAGATGCTTGAGTGAGCAGTTAGGTACCCAAGTGAGCAGTTGGGTTCCCAAGTGAGCACTGAGCAGTTGGTATACAAGTTGGCAGTTAGATGCTCGAATGAGCAGTTAGGTTCCCAAGTGAGTATGGACACTTGGTATCCTAGTTGGCAGTTAGATGCTTGAGTGAGCAGTTAGGTACCCAAGTGAGCAGTTAAGTACCCAAGTGAGCAGTTGGGTTCCCAAGTGAGCAGTTAGGTGCCCAAGTGAGCAGTTAGGTTCCCAAGTGAGCAGTTAGGTTCCCAAGTGAGCACTTAGCAGTTGGTATACAAGTTGGCAGTTAGATGCTTGAGTGAGCAGTTAGGTACTCAAGTGAGTAGTTAGGTACTCAAGTGAGCAGTTAAGTACCCAAGTGAGCAGTTAGGTGCCCAAGTGAGCAGTTGGGTACCCAAGTGAGCAGTTAGGTTCCCAAGTGAGCACTTAGCAGTTGGTATCCAAGTTGGCAGTTAGATGCCCAAGAAACTGAGTGTGTGATGTTATACTTAAAGTCAAGAGACTTACTGGTTTTAGTGATATTTAACCGACACAGCATTCTGAGCTATTGAAGACTTTAAGACTGTGGATACCTAGTTACATATAACAACATTAGTTTATACGTGCAGGAAAACGTGAGCTGTCTGAACACGACGTTGGTGTTCTTGATGTTTGCTAACAGGAAGAACCAGCTAGGGCGCTACCTGCAGGCACTGAAGGACGAGAAGGAAGGAATGCTGGAGGTGAACGGATCCGTACAGTTCATGACAAACTTTAGAGATCTATTACTCTTCTGGCAGGACCATTATCTACACAAGGATAAGGACTGTAGTGCCTTAGAAAAGGTAAAATCACAAACAATGGTGATGATTGAGCTTATTTACCCTCGCCACCGGCGAATCATGTGGGCGAGCGTAGTCGCAATCTATGGCTTGGTTGACATCTATAGCTTTGGCAACAACTTATCTAGGGTTTCCATGGCCAAGCGTTTACGGTCGTTGACTTTAAATCACTTGCCCCGTTACAATATCTCCATACATTTACCAATCGTACCTCGACTCATCACGAGCCGGCTCATCTGGATCTACACTGTTCGTAAGCCTATTTAGAGGTCTGTAATGTTGAAAGTGTTAACTAAAGCATAGAGAGCTTGGACAATTGTCATGTGGTTGCTCCCATTGACGAACGTTATGCCGTGGCCGAGTTGTTACGATTGTCAACGTCAAATCACTCGCCCCTCCGCGTTAGGATCCAATCCCACTGGGTGTGTTGAATTCTTTCATGTGAGGAAGCTATCCAGCCGGCTTGTGGAAGGTAAGTGGTTCTACCCGGATACTTGTCTGTGCCTGAATACTGCGCGGAGGGGCACCCGGTGTCTTCCTATGTGACCAAGGCTGTTGTTAAATACCAACAACAAACAAAAATATACATTATACAGAACATTAAAATTGAACTGTTTTCAATATTCCTGTATTTCAGAGTTCACGGATAAGTTTTGACTATTGGAAACAGACTGTTGCAACGTTAGTGTCAGACGAGAAGGATAATGAATGTGCTATTGTGCATTACTGTGTGCGTCCGCCGTGTGAACGGACTATCTAGTGTATGTAGGATCATCAGTGAATGTGAATAAGCTTGCGTATCACCCCACCCACAAAGTGGAAGATTCCATAGTGTACCTTGGCAGAGTCACTATAGAATGTATAGGGGGTTGATAGTGATTACTGGTGTTCATTGGAATAACACTTCATGCAGAAGACCGAGTAAAGATGTCCCAGTATCAAATGCTGGATGGAATTGCAGGACCGGCGACTTCTTGTGCTAATTTAATTAACCAGACAGCCGAGTGCTTGTTGATGTGTGATTGGTTGTATTCCCTATGCAGATCATGTTAAGACTGTTCTTACAGCCCTGTTTGGACAAGAACAAGAGATAGCATGTAGAATTGTACACATATAAATATCATGTTTGTGATCAACCAAGGCAGACTGTAAAGAAGCTTATCGCGGGTAGTTGCAGTATTCCGAAATCTGAGGGATTCCAAAGAATGGTCGTAGAATAGTGATTGGTATTCATGAAATGGGAAGACTTCGGAAGGTGTGAAGGATAGATGTGTCAGTGGCTGACACTCTAATCAATAAGTTGTTGAAAGGATAGTCGTGTCGACTAATCTCATCATGGAATACGTGGGTGTAATATCATCTGGACTGAAACTTACAGGTGGCAACTGTTGTTGGGAGGGGGGGAGTGTTGTTACTGGTTCCTCCAGTGCTAAATCCCTAAATGGTCATGTGTAGTAGCAAATAAGATAAATCTCATTGTAATAAGCGTCAATTTCAAAGAGGAGAAATAGTCGGCGATTACTGAATCATCACCAATATTGGACTTCTTGGAAGTCTCGATTTTATATAAAGGAAACGTCATGGATTTTTTTGAGTCGATACACGTTTGGATTTTTATCAATTTATAGTTGTAGTGGCCCCGGCAATAAACTAAATATGAGTTATTTATATTCTCTATGCACGCAGTCTATTTATTAATGTGCCACTCTGGGCATGCATGCAGGCTATATATTAATGTGCCACTCTGGGCATGCATGCAGTCTATTTATTAATGTGCCACTCTGGGCATGCACGCAGTCTATATATTAATGTGCCACTCTGGGCATGCATGCAGGCTATATATTAATGTGCCACTCTGGGCATGCATGCAGTCTATTTATTAATGTGCCACTCTGGGCATGCATGCAGGCTATATATTAATGTGCCACTCTGGGCATGCACGCAGTCTATTTATTAATGTGCCACTCTGGGAATGCATGCAGGCTATATGTTAATGTGCCACTCTGGGCATGCACGCAGTCTATTTATTAATGTGCCACTCTGGGAATGCATGCAGGCTATATGTTAATGTGCCACTCTGGGCATGCATGCAGACTATATATTAATGTGCCACTCTGGGCATGCACGCAGTCTATTTATTAATGTGCCACTCTGGGAATGCATGCAGGCTATATGTTAATGTGCCACTCTGGGCATGCATGCAGGCTATATATTCACAGGCCTTACTGGATAAACATGCTATAGATAACATGCCTTGCTGGATATATAGCATATAGATTCACTGACCATGCATGCTTGTATATCTACTTGGCATGCAGGTTGCAACATGTATTTTTATCCAACTGTAGTATATGGTCTCCTCATAAAGTTGTGCCGCATAGCTTGTGTATAATCTATCGTACTGTGTATGCCCAGTAGGAGGCCCTTAACATGCAATCAACAGTAGCGTTCAATCAGCTAAACCTTGATGGTGATTCTATCTCCCTGGTCCCTAGAACTTGGAGGAGATCCTTAGAACTTGGAGGAGAACACCTCTCCCGGGTTCCTAGAACTTAGCAGAAACTATGTCTCCCGGGTTCCTAGAACTTGGCGGAAACTATGTCTCCCGGGTTCCTAGAACTTGGAGGAAACTGTCTCCCAGGTTCCTAGAACTTGGAGAACACCTCCCGGGTACCTAGAACTTGGAGGAAACTATGTCTCCCGGGTTCCTAGAACTTGGAGGAAACTATGTCTCCCGGGTTCCTAGAACTTGGAGGAAACTATGTCTCCTCGGTTCCTAGAACTTGGCGGAAACTATGTCTCGCGGGTTCCTAGAACTTGAAGGAGAACACCTCCTAGGTCCCGAGATCTTGGAGGAAAACAGTTCCCAGTTCCTAGAACTTGGAGGAGATTATCTCTCTCAGGTCCCTAGAACTTGGAGAACACCTCCCGGGTACCTAGAACTTGGAGGATACTATGTCTCCCGGGTTCCTAGAACTTGGAGGAAGCTATGTCTCTGAGGTCTATCTCCCAGGTCCCTAGAGCTTGAAGGGGAACACCTCTCCCTGGTTCCTAGAACTTGGAGGGGGAACACCTCTCCCTGGTTACTAGAACTTGGAAGGGGAACACCTCTCCCTGGTTCCTAGAACTTGGAAGGGGAACACCTCTCCCTAGTTCCTAGAACTTGGAAGGGGAACACCTCCCTGGTTCCTAGAACTTGGAGGAGACTAAATCTCCCGGGTCCCTAGAACTTGGAGATTATATCTCCCACATCCCTTTTTGGCTCCATCCCTAATCTAACTTTAAATATATGAATATTTATTTTGATATATTGTTAATTTTTAATAAGTTTCTATTATGTTTGGATGCAATGCCATTAAATCAATGTTCGGGTATTTTATACATTTGCTCGTGCATTGTTTGCATGTATAATAATGTTATTTTGTATAAGGAACGAACAAACTCGAGAAATTTAGGCTGAATACTCTACAGTATCTGCATACAGATGGATTTAGGCTGATACGTGTTGACTATCTCCATACATTTACCAATCGTAATTATTAAATAAGCAACTCCACCTCAGAGTTTCCGATGTTGGTCACAAATACTGGCGCTAAATTTTGTGAATTGGCGAAAATATGACTCAAATTTTTTCCCCCCGAAATACAATATTTATCTGTGAACTATATTGCTCTTAGTTGGCTCCAAGTTTTTCAAAGTACCGCAAGCAAAAATTCAGACAGAGGGAACCCTGCCACCTGCATAGAGGTCACTGTAAACTATTAACGGTTGTGTCTGACATCTAATATATAGTGGTTTCATGTCTGTTTGACTACTAATATGTGTATGAATGCCATTGTTGAGATACGGAATCGTGTTTCCTGTGTACAGTAATATTTGTGCAATATCTACGACGGTCTAGTTTATGACGTGTTGTTTTCGGACTGTTCTATTTTTCTAGGCACTTGAATGCAAAATATTGTGCGTGCCATTTCTTGATGATGATAAACTAGTAAAACAATGTACATTTTACAGTACTATGAATCATCGTGGTTAAGGTCGCTGACTTGTATACCACTGTAACCTATCATCACTGATGGTCACGGGTTCGAGCCCCGCTCAGGCCGTGTCTCATTTATATGAGAAAGTTGGCAGTTTCTTACGGAGGTTGGTGCACCCCAGTACTGGTTAACCGCTGGAGCCTGCCCAGGAAAGGTATTGTTAGGTAAACTGCCCGCCGGCGATATAGCCCGAAATGGTGCTGATGCAGGCGTAAAACCCGAAATATAACATAACATAACAATGTCGACTATAAAAAGGAGAGCCTAACCAGAGCGCCATTCTTGTGTGAATTTAAATTCATGGACAGTTGTAGCCTGTTGACGAAGCTGTTGAATTGTGTATTGATGGGTTCCACAAATGCTTATCCATCAGTCATCATGAGTAACTATTTGTTTGTTCTCTCGTTCATGTTGTAAGAAGTAAATACAGGTTTGACACACGAGAACTTGCGGCAGTAATTATTGTACACCTTATCCTTTAGAAAACATTGTAAAATTACTGCACTAGATTGTCAAGATAGTATAGCAGGGTTGCCGCTGTCGTTCGGCAATGGCACCAATTGCGACAAAAACAAATATTGTCGCTAAACAATTTTTTTTTTTTTTTTTTTGGGCACATGTTTTAGCAAATACACGGCTTCAAATATTTATTTGTGAACTATACGGCTCTTAGTTGGCTCCAAGTATTTTTAATTGGCTCCAGTGTTTTTCAATTGGCGACAGAGGTGTTGCAGACAAACATTCATACAGAGGGAACCCTGGTATAGGAAAAAAAGTTAATATATAAACACTACATATATCGTAGGAATATATGTACATGCTTGCAATATGACCTGTTCTGTATGGATATTTAAAACTTATGAATGCTCACAGTTTCTCTCCTCTCTCTCTGCACATGCTGTCCACAATAACTGTCGATCTGATTGATTTAAGGACCTTCTGTCATCTACAGTAATGGGGGTGGCAAATAGACATGCTATGCACGAGTACAGTGAGATCTCACTGAGTACCACATTCAGTATTACAGCTATAAGTTTGATATTACGAGATAAATGTACACTTATCCAATCATTGTTAGTCTACAGCCTGATGTTGCATGCCATTTGTGAATGTAAATTGTATGTTAGGACAACAAAGAGATGGGAACCAGTCAATGTAAATTGTATGTTAGGACAACAAAGAGATTGGAACCAGTCAATGTAAATTGTATGTTAGGACAACAAAGAGATGGGAACCAGTCAATGTAAATTGTATGTTAGGACAACAAAGAGATTGGAACCAGTCAATGTAAATTGTATGTTAGGACATCAAAGAGATGGGAACCAGTCATTAATTTCACCTCACCCTCACAGTTAGTGGCAGATACTAAAGGCCGAATTCCATAATACACTACCAGAGCTCATCCTGTAGGGCGACATGGGCGAAATACTCGCCCTAGGGTTCGTGATTTTGCCCCCTTGCCACTTCTCCATTTAAAAAATCAATTTTCGAACAAAATCTTGTCCAATAAGCTACACAATGTGTAGCATTCATTTGGTTCTAATGTTGTATTTAATGGTCATATTGTGTATTTTAATGCTACTTTTTATTTATTAATTAATACTGCTTAAGAACTCAATCACGCTTAAGGGTTCAATCACATGCATTCTCATTTCCCCAAGAATCCAGACCTAAGAGGAGCCCTTGTGTACTTTAATTGGGACATATTATAAATCTTACAGACATGAGATTTGGGCATTTGTGATTATTTCTTACTACAATAAATTAAAGATAAGACGCACCAGCACTGTGGTAGAAAAACTGGTCAATGGATCAATGGTTGACCCTTTGCACGCTAGCGGCAGATAAAATCACCTTTGCAAACAGCATAGAGCCAGATCAGACAGCGACAGAACTGTAGATTCTTGTGAATTATTGAAAACAAAACTGAAATACTTTGTTCCAAACTTGAGACTGTATTGATAAAAGATTGATGAAATGGTTAATTTTTTTATTGTTTATTTAAATAATGCTATACAGACAAAAGACCCACCCATTAACCCTTTCAACACCACATACCTCTAAATAGGCTTACAAAAAGTGTAGATCCAGATGAGCCGGCTCGTGACGAGGATCTGCACTTTTTGCCAGTGATATGACTATTTTTAGACATAATTACCCATTTTGATAAATGAACTTGTCCAAATGTGATTTTCTGATTCATTTATTGTTTTATGAATATCATGGACCAGTCCATGTGAGTTACTTGGTGTTGAATGGGTTAATATCATGGACCAGTCCATGTGAGTTACTTGGTGTTGAATGGGTTAATCATTTACGGTCGCAGCAAATCACAAAAACTTTCATTAAAAGCATTTTACCGGTGCTTCAAAATTATGAAATATCCCAGATCTATTTATGGTTGTTTCCAGCATCCATTGTGTAATATATATAACTATGAACTATAACAACTTCAGTAGTAGATATTTATAGAATTGTGAGTCAGTTGATTAAAGGTGTTTATCTCGAGTTACCTGCCTCTCACCACTGTGTTCGAATCTCGCTGAGATTTTCCAATATTATTTGAGGAAACTATCCGATTGGCTTGCGTGGTCGGCTGTTCTACCTGGAAGACACTAACACTATCTTACTCGCATTGAATGTGTGACGGTTTTGTTTCCAAAATTACTATCTTTATTCTATGCAATCATTTCTGTCTTGTTTGTTGCTGTTGTATAGCCGCTGCACCTATGATGCTGCAGTGTAACCTTGTCTGTGTTGGTGCACTGTAACCTGGTTTATGTTGGTGAAGTGTAACCTTGTCTGTGTTGGTGCACTGTAACCTGGTTTATGTTGGTGAAGTGTAACCTTGTCTGTGTTGGTGCACTGTAACCTGGTTTATGTTGGTGAAGTGTAACCTTGTCTGTGTTGGTGCACTGTAACCTGGTTTATGTTGGTGAAGTGTAACCTTGTCTGTGTTGGTGCACCATAAAAGCCACCTGTACTGTCCGTTAATGTGTGAATTACTTATCTCTAGAATGTACAAAAGTTGATATGACTTTAATGTACCACTGGAACCTAGCTATACCCCTGAAAGCGAGCTATACTCCTGGAAGTGAGATATACCCCTGAAAGCGAGCTATACTCCTGGAAGTGAGATATACCCCTGAAAGCGAGCTATACTCCTGGAAGTGAGATATACCCCTGAAAGCGAGCTATACTCCTGGAAGTGAGCTATACCCCTGAAAGCGAGCTATACTCCTGGAAGTGAGCTATACCCCTGAAAGCGAGCTATACTCCTGGAAGTGAGATATACCCCTGAAAGCGAGCTATACTCCTGGAAGTGAGCTATACCCCTGAAAGCGAGCTATACCCCTAGAAGCAAGCTATACCCCTGAAAGCGAGCTATACCCCTGAAAGCGAGCTATACCCCTGAAAGCGAGCTATACTCCTGGAAGTGAGATATACCCCTGAAAGAGAGCTATACTCCTGGAAGTGAGATATACCCCTGAAAGAGAGCTATACTCCTGGAAGTGAGATATACCCCTGAAAGCGAGCTATACTCCTGGAAGTGAGATATACCCCTGAAAGAGAGCTATACCCCTGGAAGTGAGCTATACTCCTGGAAGTGAGCTATACCCCTGAAAGCGAGCTATACCCCTGGAAGTGAGCTATACCCCTGAAAGCGCTATACCCCTGGAAGCAAGAAAAGCGAGCTATACCCCTGGAAGTGAGCTATACCCCTAGAAGCAAGCTATACCCATGGAAGTGAGCTATACCCCTAGAAGCAAGCTATACCCCTGAAAGCGAGCTATACCCCTGAAAGCGAGCTATACCCCTGAAAGCGAGCTATACTCCTGGAAGTGAGATATACCCCTGAAAGAGAGCTATACTCCTGGAAGTGAGATATACCCCTGAAAGCGAGCTATACTCCTGGAAGTGAGATATACCCCTGAAAGCGAGCTATACTCCTGGAAGTGAGCTATACCCCTGAAAGCGAGCTATACTCCTGGAAGTGAGCTATACCCCTGAAAGCGAGCTATACCCCTGGAAGTGAGATATACCC
>CM026395.1:9090472-9244694 GCA_014843695.1 Archivesica marissinica
AGTTGTGGGTATGTAAGATCCTATATACAGGGAGAGTTGTGGGTATGTAAGATCCTATATACAGAGAGAGGGGGTTGTGGGTATGTAAGATCCTATATACAGGGAGAGGTTGTGGGTATGTAAGATCCTATATACAGGGAGAAAGAGTTGTGGGTATGTAAGATCCTATATACAGGGAGAGAGAGTTGTGGGTATGTAAGATCCTATATACAGGGAGAAAGAGTTGTGGGTATGTAAGATCCTCTATACAGATAGAGTTGTGGGTATGTAAGATCCTATATACAGAGAGAGAGTTGTGAGTATGTAAGATCCTATATACAGAGAGATTTGTGGGTATGTAAGATCCTATATACAGAGAGAGAGAGAGAGTTTTGGGTATGTAAGATCCTATATACAGGGAGAGAGAGTTGTGGGTATGTAAGATCCTATATACAGGGAGAGAGAGTTGTGGGTATGTAAGATCCTATATACAGAGAGAGAGTTGTGGGTATGTAAGATCCTATATACATGGGATAGAGTTGTGGGTATGTAAGATCCTATATACAGGGAGAGAGAGAGTTTTGGGTATGTAAGATCCTATATACGAGAGAGAGAGAGTTGTGGGTTGTGTTTTAGAGAGAGAGTTGTGGGGTATGTAAGATCCTATATACAGGGGGGAGAGAGAGTTGTGGGTATGTAAGATCCTATATACAGAGAGAGAGAGTTGTGGGGGGTATGTAAGATCCTATGTACAGGGAGAAAGAGTTGTGGGTATGTAAGATCCTATATACAGGGAGAAAGAGTTGTGGGTATGTAAGATCCTATATACAGAGAGAGTTGTGGGTATGTAAGATCCTATATACAGAGAGAGAGAGTTGTGGGGGTATGTAAGATCCTATATACAGAGAGAGAGTTGTGGGTATGTAAGATCCTATATACAGGGAGAGTTGTGGGTATGTAAGATCCTATATACAGAGAGAGAGAGTTGTGGGGGGTATGTAAGATCCTATATACAGGGAGAAAGTTGTGGGTATGTAAGATCCTATATACAGAGAGAGAGAGAGTTGTGGGTATGTAAGATCCTATATACAGAGAGAGAGAGAGTTGTGGGTATGTAAGATCCTATATACAGAGAGAGTTGTGGGTATGTAAGATCCTATATACAGGGTAGTTGTGGGTATGTAAGATCCTATATACAGAGAGAGTTGTGGGTATGTAAGATCCTATACAGAGAGGAGTTGTGGGTATGTAAGATCCTATATACAGTGAGAGAGAGTTGTGGGTATGTAAGATCCTATATACAGGGAGAGAGTTGTGGGTATGTAAGATCCTATATACAGGGAGAAAGAGTTGTGGGTATGTAAGATCCTATATACAGGGAGAGAGAGTTGTGGGTATGTAAGATCCTATATACAGGGAGAGAGAGTTGTGGGTATGTAAGATCCTATATACAGGGAGAGAGAGTTGTGGGTATGTAAGATCCTATATACAGGGAGAAAGAGTTGTGGGTATGTAAGATCCTCTATACAGAGAGAGGTTTAGGTATGTAAGATCCTATATACAGGGAGAGAGAGTTGTGGGTATGTAAGATCCTATATACAGGGAGAGAGAGTTGTGGGTATGTAAGATCCTATATACAGAGAGAGAGTTGTGGGTATGTAAGATCCTATATACAGAGAGAGAGTTGTGGGTATGTAAGATCCTATATACAGAGAGAGAGTTGTGGGTATGTAAGATCCTATATACAGAGAGAGAGAGTTGTGGGTATGTAAGATCCTATATACAGAGAGAGAGAGAGTTGTGGGTATGTAAGATCCTATATACAGGGAGAAAGAGTTGTGGGTATGTAAGATCCTATATACAGGGAGAAAGAGTTGTGGGTATGTAAGATCCTATATACAGGGAGAGAGAGTTGTGGGTATGTAAGATCCTATATACAGGGAGAGAGAGTTGTGGGTATGTAAGATCCTATATACAGGGAGAAAGAGTTGTGGGTATGTAAGATCCTCTATACAGATAGAGTTGTGGGTATGTAAGATCCTATATACAGGGAGAGAGAGTGTGGGTATGTAAGATCCTATATACAGGGAGAAAGAGTTGTGGGTATGTAAGATCCTCTATACAGAGAGAGGTTTAGGTATGTAAGATCCTATATACAGGAGAGAGAGTTGTGGGTATGTAAGATCCTATATACAGGGAGAGAGAGTTGTGGGTATGTAAGATCCTATATACAGGGAGAGAGAGTTGTGGGTATGTAAGATCCTATATACAGATAGAGTTGTGGGTATGTAAGATCCTATATACAGGGAGAGAGAGTTGTGGGTATGTAAGATCCTATATACAGAGAGAGAGAGAGGAGTTGTGGGTATGTAAGATCCTATATACAGGGGAGAGAGTTGTGGGTATGTAAGATCCTATATACAGAGAGAGAGAGTTGTGGGTATGTAAGATCCTATATACAGAGAGAGAGAGAGAGTTGTGGGTATGTAAGATCCTATATACAGAGAGAGAGGGAGAGAGAGTTGTGGGTATGTAAGATCCTATATACAGAGAGAGAGAGAGGAGAGTTGTGGGTATGTAAGATCCTATATACAGAGAGAGAGAGAGTTGTGGGTATGTAAGATCCTATATACAGAGAGAGAGTTGTGGGTATGTAAGATCCTATATACAGAGAGAGAGAGAGAGTTGTGGGTATGTAAGATCCTATATACAGGGAGAAAGAGTTGTGGGTATGTAAGATCCTATATACAGGGAGAAAGAGTTGTGGGTATGTAAGATCCTATATACAGGGAGAGAGAGTTGTGGGTATGTAAGATCCTATATACAGGGAGAGAGAGTTGTGGGTATGTAAGATCCTATATACAGGGAGAAAGAGTTGTGGGTATGTAAGATCCTATATACAGGGAGAGAGAGTTGTGGGTATGTAAGATCCTATATACAGGGAGAGAGAGAGTTGTGGGTATGTAAGATCCTATATACAGAGAGAGAGTTGTGGGTATGTAAGATCCTATATACAGGGAGAGAGAGTTGTGGGTATGTAAGATCCTATATACAGGGAGAGAGAGTTGTGGGTATGTAAGATCCTATATACAGGGAGAGAGAGTTGTGGGTATGTAAGATCCTATATACAGGGAGAGAGAGTTGTGGGTATGTAAGATCCTATATACAGGAGAGAGAGTTGTGGGTATGTAAGATCCTATATACAGGAGAGAGAGTTGTGGGTATGTAAGATCCTATATACAGGGAGAGAGAGTTGTGGGTATGTAAGATCCTATATACAGGGAGAGAGAGTTGTGGGTATGTAAGATCCTATATACAGGGAGAAAGAGAGTTGTGGGTATGTAAGATCCTATATACAGATAGAGTTGTGGGTATGTAAGATCCTATATACAGATATAGTTGTGGGTATGTAAGATCCTATATACAGATAGAGTTGTGGGTATGTAAGATCCTATATACAGAGAGAGAGTTGTGGGTATGTAAGATCCTATATACAGATAGAGTTGTGGGTATGTAAGATCCTATATACAGAGAGAGAGTTGTGGGTATGTAAGATCCTATATACAGAGAGAGAGTGGTGGGATCCAAAACTCATTACTGTTATTACAATATTGAGAAGATCAATAAAGAACATCAGCTACTTCAACTGCAGATTCAGCAAGAATCAATGAAAACAGCTTCACAAATGGTAAGCCATTAGCGACTTCTGGAGTGTAGCACATCTGGTGCCACCCCACCCCCAAAGTTAGCAACTACCATTTAGATAATGTACAAGAACACACTAAGCACAAGTCCATGCAAGTTCTTACTAGGAGACCAACGTCAATATCATATGACTTAACTGACATTCAACACAGGGAAGATGGTGCATGGCCCATTATCATCTTTTCATTAAAGTTTGTTGGAATGTTTAAATTCATCTATACTATTTAGCTTTTTTCATTTTTCAAATACTTAAATCTTGCAACTATCAAACAACAACCCTCTAACTCGCCTTAAATATATATTTCTATCTCGTGTCTATCAACTATTCACAGTGAACGGATGTGTTAATATATTGTTTTACATAGGGTGTTGTGGAAAAGTGTGACATTTTATTTTATTTTTGCACTTTGCACTGCGTACCTGGCATCAATAGTGTATTCAAATGGAACTATTTTATTTTGCACTTTGCACTGAGCACCTGGCATCAATAGTGTATTCAAATGGAACTATTTTATTTTATCCTACCTTCATGTGTAATAATTGTAATAAAAAAACTGCCTGTCATATCAACTTTGCTTTATTAGTCAGTGCCTAATTAACCATTTGTGATGTCATAATGTTGTGTGCATTACGTCATATGTTCACAGATGGTATGATGAACTTCAGGTCATGAATATTCAGTACTCTTTCCTTTCTAAAACTGTCCAACACTTGTTTCTTATCAGAAGATAGGATAAATGTAATATTAGGTTACTGTCTTATAGATTTTAATTTATTAGGCTCGTCTCAAGTACAAAGCTAGGCAGAACCTCGGCTTGAATATTTTCTCCAACTCACATTTATATTTATACGACAGTCAGGCGCGTAGCTAGGCCTAAATATGGATACCGCACCATCCTAGGGGGTCCGGGGGCATGCTCCACCCAGAGATTTTTTTATCCCACTATATGGTCTCAGGTCACTTTTGCCTACTTTTGCCTACTATCAGCTATGCTATGTTGGCATTTCGATCATGTCTGCTTTCTAGTGAATGATCAATGTCAGTGCCCCCTTACCCCCTTAACGATCCAGTTTTTATTGCATTTTTCGCATTTATTTCATTTTCATGAACTGTCAAAATCAATCTTACGCACGTGCATACATGCGTAAGCCTAGCTACGCGCCTGACAGTAGCTTAATATTCTCTATATATTATGCATAGTGATAATGATTGAGTTTATTTATCCTCGCCTCCGGCGAACCATGTAGGCGAGCGGAGTGCATAGTGTTGTGGTGCACATGTACTTATCGTTGGGATCAACCCATTAACATCAGTGTTAGTGCCCTTTAAATGACTAAATCTCCTCAAATAATGTCCCTCAAGCTCACATTCGTCAGGTGATATCAATTCATCGAGAGTGCTTGTTCTGTATGCATTTCATAGTAACGGCGATGTTTATTAACTTATTAAGGGGTTGCATAGGGTGGATTAGTCTGCTCACTATAGTTTTATTCTCCTATAGGCAGAGTTGCAGTGTCTGCGTACTGACCTGGTTGACGACAATGGTGTGATGGCAGCGGACGACAATGGTGTGATGGCAGCGGACGACAATGGTGTGATGGCAGCGGACGAGAATGGTGTGATGGCAGCGGACGAGAATGGTGTGATTGCAGCAGACGAGAATGGTGTGATTGCAGCAGACGAGAACGGTGTGATTGCAGCAGACGAGAACGGTGTGATTGCAGCAGACGAGAACGGTGTGATTGCAGCAGATGAGAACGGTGTGATTGCAGCAGACGAGAACGGTGTGATTGCAGCAGACGAGAACGGTGTGATTGCAGCAGACGAGAACGGTGTGATTGCAGCAGACGAGAACGGTGTGATTGCAGCAGACGAGAACGGTGTGATTGCAGCAGACGAGAACGGTGTGATTGCAGCAGACGAGAACGGTGTGATTGCAGCAGACGAGAACGGTGTGATTGCAGCAGACGAGAACGGTGTGTTTGCAGCAGACGAGAACGGTGTGATTGCAGCAGACGAGAACGGTGTGATTGCAGCAGACGAGAACGGTGTGATTGCAGCAGACGAGAACGGTGTGATTGCAGCAGACGAGAACGGTGTGATTGCAGCAGACGAGAACGGTGTGATTGCAGCAGACGAGAACGGTGTGATTGCAGCAGACGAGAACGGTGTGATTGCAGCAGACGAGAACGGTGTGATTGCAGCAGACGAGAACGGAGTGATTGCAGCAGACGAGAACGGTGTGATTGCAGCAGACGAGAACGGTGTGATTGCAGCAGACGACAACGGTGTGATTGCAGCAGACGAGAACGGTGTGATTGCAGCAGACGAGAACGGTGTGATTGCAGCAGACGAGAATGGTGTGATGGCAGCGGATGACAATGAACATGTGGCCCGGCAAAATCTCCATCCTGAGGTAAAATTTGGACTGGGTATTAGAAAACTGCTCAGATCTCAAATAATTTAATATGCTGCCATTTATGACTGTCGTTTTTCGGCCAGTTTTCGTACACAATATATTCTTAATATCATTACAATATTAATATATAGATCTCCGCTCACTTATTGGAATACTTTATGCACAATGTGACATCTCCACCCATTTATTGGACTACTTAAATACATGTCTCCATCCAATTATTGGACTATTTTATACATATCTCCGCCCACTTATTGGACTATTTTATACATATCTCCGCCCACTTATTGAACTACTTTATACATATCTCCGCCCACATATTGGATTATTTTTATACATATCTCTGTCCACTTATTGGATTATTTTTATCTCCACCCACTTATTGGATTATTTTATACATATCTCTGCCCACTTATTGAACTACTTTATACATATCTCCGCCCACTTATTGGACTACTTTATACATATCTCCGCCCACTTATTGGACTACTTTATACATATCTCCGCCCACTTATTGGACTACTTTATACATATCTCTGCCCACTTATTGAACTACTTTATACATATCTCCGCCCACTTATTGGACTACTTTATACATATCTCTGCCCACTTATTGAACTACTTTATACATATCTCCGCCCACTTATTGGACTACTTTATACATATCTCTGCCCACTTATTGGACTACTTTATACATATCTGTGCCCACTTATTGGATTATTTTATACATATCTCTGCCCACTTATTGGACTACTTTATACATATCTCTGCCCACTTATTGAACTACTTTATACATATCTCCGCCCACATATTGGATTATTTTTATACATATCTCTGTCCACTTATTGGATTATTTTTATCTCCACCCATTTATTGGATTATTTTATACATATCTCTGCCCACTTATTGAACTACTTTATACATATCTCCGCCCACTTATTGGACTACTTTATACATATCTCCGCCCACTTATTGGACTACTTTATACATATCTCTGCCCACTTATTGAACTACTTTATACATATCTCCGCCCACTTATTGGACTACTTTATACATATCTCTGCCCACTTATTGAACTACTTTATACATATCTCCGCCCACTTATTGGACTACTTTATACATATCTCTGCCCACTTATTGGACTACTTTATACATATCTTTGCCCACTTATTGGACTACTTTATACATATCTCTGCCGACTTATTGAACTACTTTATACATATCTCCGCTCACTTATTGGACTACTTTATACATATCTCCGCCCACTTATTGGACTACTTTATACATATCTCCGCCCACTTATTGGACTACTTTATACATATCTCTGCCCACTTATTGGACTACTTTATACATATCTCTGCCCACTTATTGGACTACTTTATACATATCTCTGCCCACTTATTGAACTACTTTATACATATCTCTGCCGACTTATTGGACTACTTTATACATATCTCTGCCGACTTATTGAACTACTTTATACATATCTTTGCCCACTTATTGGATTATTTTATACATATCTCTGCCCACTTATTGAGCTACTTTATACATATCTCCGCCCACTTATTGGACTACTTTATAAATTTTGCAGATAGAGGAGTAGAGAAGCAATCAGGCATTGTCTTTTATTTCTGTTTTGTGTAATTAATTCATACTATTCTGTTTATCGTCGTTATCGGTTGCCCATATGAGCGACTGGCAGTTTACCTAACAACACCTCTCCTGGGCAGGCTCCAGCAGTTAACCAGTACTTGGTGCACCAACCTCCGTAAGAAACTGCCAACTTTTTCATATAAAGAGACATGGTCTTAGCTGGACTCGAACCAATGAACATCAGTGATGAAAAGTTACAGTGGTATACAAGTCACCGACCGTAATCACTCAATCACAGAGGGGGACTAATTTATACTGTTTGAGTGCCATATATATTGCGTTGTCTAATGTACTGCCTTAAATGGGAATCGATTATAAACAGATCTTTTTAAAAATTAATACAAATGAAAATATCCCTAAGGAGATGACAACCGTAAGCTGTATTGCTTTCTGTCCAATTCCTTATTCCAACTGTATGTTGCTTTATGTTACATAGTAGAGCTCGCTACTGGTGTGTCAGTGTGGGGAGGGTACATGTATAGTTGCAGCTCCGGAGGTCGATCTTGAAGGACTCGGGCTGTCTAGGAACTAACAGTATTCTCGTCCAGTTGTTTTCATTTAACCACTGTTATATAAAGGAGCATATTAGAATGCTGTCCAAGGGTACTGACATACTGTTACATAAACATAATGTGCTGCACTTGGTTTGTTAGTTTAAACATAGTTTATTTCAAACAATGATACAACATATACAAATGTACAATTTACACACATATTTACATACATGTATGAAAAAGGATTAGAACCGAAAGATATAGCTTATAGAGGTCTTGGTTTGTTCTATGCACTGTATGTTTATTTTACATGGAAACGGTGTCCATCTGTTCAAATTTTGAGAAACGTCTTGGGAAATGAAATTGCGAAATCAATTGTTTGCACATTAATTTCATCCATACAGGTACTTTGCTACAAATTCCGAGATTATAGCGTTTTTACAAATGTTTGACCTCCGGCGCAGGTATGAATAGTGACATCCGACCGCCATCCTTCACACACATTGAATATCACTGCAAATGCTACCTGACAATTATCACACAACTTTATAAAGTCATTTTATCTCGGCTAGTGGACACCTGTAATTCACAGGCACGCGCTAAAAGCGCATTGCATGAAATACATGATACAATCCCATACCCAATCGGAATAGACACAGACGATCGTACCCATTTCTGAACCATTATGGCTAAATATGAGCTTGACCATACAAGTACGCACCTGGGTCGAGCGAGATGTGTCATTGTGGTGTACATTTATATGAAAAACCTGGGTATTGTGCATGACACGTCCGTTCAAACCGTTTAAAAAATGTGTAGTGGCAACGTAACGTGACACGATGGATCGACACATATGCGAAGCAATATACTTCGAAACTGGGCCTGGTAATACAGGGATCGCAGGTTCGATCCCCCGTCTGACCCTAATAAAATTAACAGTCTTTCAGATGGGACGTTAAACCGAGGTCTCGTGTCGGTGCTTTACACTGTGCACGTAAAAGAACCAGAGGAGATTCTGGAATGGGTCTCTGTCTGTATCATGCACTATCCTCCAAAATCTAAAATAACTAATCTCTTCAGGAGGCGTCGCTCATATGGGCAACCGGTAGCGACGATAAATAAATGTAAAAACACAACACACTCGAAACTGGGCAGTATGGGGTATGAAATGTCTCCGTGTAATGTTCAACATAGGGTATATAACGAAATAATGGAAATGAACACGCATTTTAGTTGCCCTTAGAGAAAAGTGACCAAGTGAAACAAACAATTGTACACGATTTGTAATTTGAACCCACAACTTCCCGACCACTAGTCATAGTGGCAGTGACAGTGCCAGAATAAGTTACTCTACCGCAACCACAGGGATTCGGCACGTTTGGGGGTACTAGTATATATATTTAAGTACTTAAATATATAGTACCCCCAAACGTGCCGAATCCCTGTGACCGCAACATCTCCCCTGTGCATTTAGACGGTTAGTGACGTATTTTTTGCAGGATAGTGCAATGATACAGACAGACCCATTCCAGAGTCTCCTCTTGGTTTAAAGTCTTATCCTAAAGACAATGATATACAGTGAAACCTGTAGGAGCCAGCCCAGGGAATGTGGCTACCGAGCACAGATGGCTGCTTAATAGTTGTCAAATGTATAATAAAACAACATACATGTACATGTATTTGGAAACTGGCTGCTTAAATACAGGTTGGCTGCTTACTGGAGGTGACAATTTTTTCACACGTTTGGAGAATTATAAAACAAATCTGCCTTTCATTCTAATCCCTTTTCTTAAATTTGATATGTGTAATGTATGCATTGTTCAAACTGTATAAGATTGGGAAATATAATATGTTTCAACTAAAATTAATGAATAATGACATATAAAATAGCATGCCACAGTAAGTCTGAGAGTTATGCAATTCTATGTTATTAGTATTCAACCATACTGATATGGTTGTAAACGTATGTTGTTATCACACCCCTGAAAGAGCGATTCGAGTCAGCCGTTCGACACGAATCTTGTGTAAAAGCAATCCACCCACTCGGAGCTTTAGACATTCAAATAAATATCACCAAAAAAAAAGAGGACACACTCGTTTTCAAACTGTCTACTTACCTCCCTTAAATAGTGCATTGCCTAGGCAGGATTCCTCGCCAACAAGTCTGGCGCTAACACGAACAGTCGGCGTTATCGCAGGGGCGATGGTAAATATCGGATGTGTGCATGTCGATCAGGCTATATTTTACCTGGTCAGTCATATAAATATATTTGGCCAGAAGTTAAAAAGAGAAAAATCGACAGACTGAAACCCAGGCTAGTCGATCATAGATGTTGTACATAGGCTTTGTCAGATGTAGGCTGCATGCTGCCCTAGCCCAGCATGACGTCGGGTCTTCTTAAATGGTCTTCATTGGCATGTCCTTGACTGCATCCTCCTCTTCATTATGACCAGCAATTAATAGGTGGATTTCGTGATAGCTCAGTGGAAGCGCGTTTGCTTCAGGTGCGAAAGGACCGGAGTTCGAGCCCCGCTGGAGCCGTTACGATTGTGCCCTTAGGCAAGGCATTTAAATTCCACATTGCCTCTTCTCTCTCCTTCATGACAATGGATTCCATCAGTACTGATGTATCGATAGTGATTAATATAAGTTGAAAGAACTTGTTTCGCAATCGAGCTAAAACAAATTTGTATAAACTAAATAATAGGAGAATGTGCACGAGAGGTCGGATAAGCAGATCTTGACAGACCAGGAGTTGAAGGAGATTGTGACCGACCAGGAGTTGAAGGTGGCCGAGACTGACCAGGAGTTGAAGGCGGCCGAGACTGACCAGGAGTTGAAGGAGATCAACGGCTGTCAGATTCGTTTTCGTGAAAAGATGCAGATTCATGACCAGAAGGGAGATGAAGAGGATAGTGGGTGGGCGTTCTTCTCACTTGAGGACTGCTTGGAAGAACACTTGCAGAATGCCAGCCATCGGGAGAATGGGGAGAGTACAGCAGATGAAGATATAAATTGTTACTAGTAGTTGACTGCAGGTATGATCAATGAGACGTTTCCCAATGCCCGCTTACACCATGTGCACCATGGCAAGACGCCATGAGATCTCTGGCCAAGGCTTGACACTAAATCAAACTGATATCCTCATATTATAGCGAACCGTTAAACTTCCCATGAATCAGTGTGTTCCATCCTCAATGTATGACAGCCCGGGCTAATAGTTAATCCAGGGGTCGCAGGTTCGATCCCCCATCTGACCCTAATAAAATTAACAATCTTTCAGATGTAACTTTACACCGAGGTCTCGTGTCGGTGCTTTACACCTAGCATGGGTGCCAGTCTGTCGATATTTCACGTTTTAACTTCTGGAAAAATGACCAGAAACTCAATACGGCCCAATTAATAGTCTCGGTGTTAAAACATATTTATTTGACTGACGAGGCAAAATATATCGACGCCTGTTCCCAGGCTACTGTACACCGTGTACGTAAATGAACCAGAGGAGACTCTGTAATGGGTCTATGTCTGTATCATTGCACTATCCTCAACAAATCTAAAATTACTAATCTCGTCAGGAGGCATCGCTCATATGGGCAACCGGTAGCGACGATAAATAAACGTAACACACAAACGTTAATTATTACATTGTCAGTCAGTTTGATACTCTTAACGGCTTAAAATTAATGAATAAAGTCTCTATCCAATGCGAAGCTACACAGAATGACATTTTAACTAGTGGGAGATCGAACTATTAACCTTTTCAAAACATTTTGACGAGTGTCATTTTCGGTTAATCCCGGCAACCATACATAATATATATACGCAAAGAATGCTTAAGTCTATTTTATGTTAAGTTGTGATTAAGGATTTTGCTTAGCACGCAATAATGGTTGACATAACTATACATATATATTGTCATTAAAATAAACATTGCAAGTGCATATTTATCTAGGTTGTTCTATATTTTCAAATTATTAAATGGATTGTTTGAAAACTGTAGGGATATATACGGATACTGCTGTTGGAGATGTGTTTTGTTGAATTCAATGCGGAAAATAAGTGAGTGCATATACCTGTATTTATTACTATTTTGTTTGCATAAACACATGGAAGTCGTGATAGCGTGTGTAAGTCGTGATAGCGTGTGTAAGTCGTGATATCGTGTGGAAGTCGTGATAGCGTGTGTAAGTCGTGATAGCGTGTGTAAGTCGTAGGGAGGGAGGGAGGGAGGGAGAGAGGGAGGGAGAGGAGGGAGGGAGGAGAGAGAGGGAGGAGAGAGGAGGGAGGGAGGAGAGAACCTGAACCTGATCTCGAACCACTCTTTCTTCATGCGATTTTGTGGAAGTCGTGAGAGCGCGTTCGCTTCAGGTATGGAAGGCCCGGAGTTCTATAACAATTCAAACTAATCGCGTACTTCTACTGTTATTATAAACGTGTATTGCCATTGCTATATTTATTAGAATCGGAAAATTGCTGTCTTTAAGTTGAGTTCATACATATCATTTTGAAGATACCACTACAAGTCAAATCTGCACATTGTTAGATAGATCTAGTATCATTAATTGTCTCATTCCCATTTTCTACTCTGCTAGCCAATTCCATATATCATCATATTCCATTACATATTAAATATAGTTTCTCTATTTTTCAGCTTTTACATTACTATATTATTCCAATGTGCAGTTCTCACTTATAGTGCTATCTTTTGATTGCATTTGATTGTATATATGTTGAGGGCCTCATGGTAGATTAACTTTTGTTAAATGAGTACTCTCGTTAAATAAAGTCTTTATTATTATTATTATACTGTAACCGTTACGATTTTGCCATCAGGCAAGGCATTTAAATTCCACATGTCTCGAGAGCGTTTAAACTAATATTGTAGGAACTTGTTTCGCAATCAATTGGCATCACCGCTGCCAGTAGCAGATACTTGGTTTATATGTCTACATCCGCTATGGACCGTCGGACCGAACAAAATATTTCAACATAACCGACGTTTTGACTTAATGAAATTAGATATAAACAGATCCAGTTATATGTAAAATGATAGTGTCTGAAACGGGACTTTGATCTGACTTCGAGATAATCGGAGAATTCGACTTTGACATACCGGATGTAGACTGTATATGGATATAAATTCGAAGCACGGCTATTTTCAGGTACACGGAAACCTAGCAGTTCAATGGGATCGAGAGATGTACGAGTAGTCCAATCAATTGAGAAACAAATCAACGAGCAATCATTACAAACAAACAGCACTGACAAACAGGTAGAACCTAAGCATATTGGAGAGCATATATATAGTTGCCAACTTGTCTGTCCGTCCGCACCAATAAAATTAGTCATATATATATATATATAATTATATAAGACCTCTACATAATTTTTTTCGATCTGTTATTTTTGAAAAATGCCTTGCTAGTACAATGTTACATTTGTCAAGTCTAAATATTTTTATATTACCATAAAATAAGACTTACGTGTCTAGGAAGGAAAACAGTAGGATTACTGTCTAGTGGTCTAGGGTTATGTGGTTATCAATTCCGTTTATGTGGCTATAGAGATCAAAGGAATAGCCACTTAATATACAATGTTCCGTATGTCCGTCCGGGCATTTCTTGACTGTATCAAAATATTGAAGGAAATCATACGAAACTTGAACGAGTGATCCAGTGCAATGAGGCGGAGTGCAAGAACCATAACACTCTCTGTTTTACTTACTGAATTGTCTCCCCTTTTCACTTCATTAAATGTTTATCCGGAGAATAACTCGAAAACTATTCAATGTTATCAAATGAAGCATAAAACAGTTGTACAGGCCAATGAGGCGGCGGAGGGGTGCAATGACCACAACTCTCTTGAGTTGTATTTACCCAATTATCTCCCCTTTTCACTTCATTAAATGTGTGTTCGCAGCATAACTCTTAACAGTTGGCCTATTAAAGTAAATCAAATTAAAACATTAAGCATTTATGCAGGACAATGAGACGGAGCGAAGATCGCAAGAACAATAACGTTCTGTGTTGTACTTTCTGAATTATCTCCCCATTTTATTACATGCTTTTCTGTAGCATAACTCGAAAAGTATTCAACCAAATTAAATGAAACTTCAAACAGTAATAGAGGGCAATGGAGCAGCGACAGAGCGCAATATCATATAGTACATATATAGTGTTCATAAACTGATTTCAGATTGGACTCCATGAAGAAACCACCATAGAAAATGACGTTTTAAAGGAAGTATTTAGTGAACAGTGTCTACTAGAGAAAAAACGGAAGAGTTTCTATGCCGACATGAGAATGTTTGGAATCACGTCCCCACGCCACTAGCCTGAACTGGTGACATACATTAATGAAATGGTGACACCGACATTAATGAAAAGCGAGTTGGAGTATAACGTACCATGCTTACTGCAAGTGCAATGTAGGGACATATACTGGTTTCCGTTGTATTTGTCAATTCGAGTGTCAACACAATGTAGGCCTAACTGTGTTTGATAATTTTAAGTGAATTTTGTTTTCAAACCTCACTATGAGATGCTGACAACGCATACGTATGCATATACTTCCTGGTGGTGATCTGTTTATGAAAGACTTGGTTAATGGAGTATATAAATACACACATACATCATGTGTGTAGGTATTTGTTGTTTTAAACTTCCTACTTGATCCTTTGCATTATGAATTGGTATGTCATTGTATGTGAGTAAGTTTTGAATAAATACGGTTTAAACCAAATGATATGACATGTTAATGCTATATATATCTTCTTCTTGTCGTTCACGAAACAAGCCGGCAGCAAACACGAAATGGGCCGTCCTCCTGGCAGCCATGTAACTTCGTCTGGAGAGAAGTATCTGTTGCCCAGGATGTTTTCCACAGCCCATGAAGATTGGGACACTCCTGGAGGATGTGTTCTGCAGTCTGGTCCCCTATTTTGCAGCTGCAGGCAGTTGATGGAGCTAGTCCAAGCTTCCGACACATATGGAAGTTCAGGCGGTTATGCCCTGTTCTAAGCCGGAATATCGTGACTTGCTCCTGTCTGGTGAGAAGGTGGTAGTCATCCTTCTCGACTGTTGGCTTTGATGCAGATTTGATTATGGTGCATTTCTCCTTGTAAGTCAAATCTTTGTCTGGTTGCCTCTCGGTAGAACCTTGCTTGGCAAGCTGGTCAGCGGCTTCATTGCCAGGAATGCCTATGTGTGCAGGTACCCACTGGAGGACAGTTCTTTTAGTTACGCTGACTGTTCGAAGGGCTTCCATCAGGTGGGGTTCTTTGTTGTTAGACAGGGCATCCAGAACTGAGAGCGCATCAGTCAGGAAGACAACCTGGGCACACTCCACAGTGTTGTGTACTAGAGATGCTGCTGTTTCAAGGGCCTGTACTTCTGCCCCATAGTTGCTGCAGTGTACTCCAGTAGGTAGAGCAACTGACTGTGTGTGTCCATCTGGGTGATGCTATATATATATAATTATACATCCATCATTTGCAGATGAGACCTGTTCTGAACGTTCAACTACTGCACACCCACTCAATTATGTACAGGCGTCCTCGTGGTGTATATATGTATGCAGCTGCTCTGTAAAGCGACATGTACGGCTCCCCGAACTCGTTTGGTACAGCAATGGAACGTACACCGTTTTATTATTAGTTTATACGCTCACGGAGCTCGATCAGTGATACAATATAAATTGATACATACGCCCTTTGGAGCCGAGTTGTACTCCGAGGAATGGGTTATATGTAATCTAGCCGACATTGGAACACGACTACCGAATCCCAACTGCCAACCATCTCAATTATGAGATTTAGTCCGCTTCCGTGGTCGAGTGGTTACGGTCGCAGATTTGTATACCACTGTAACCGATCATCACTGATGGGCACAGGTTCGAGCCCCACTCAGACCGTGTCTCATTTATATGAAAAAGTTAGCAGTTTCTTACGGAGGTTGGTGCACCAAGTACTGGTTATCCGCTGAAGCCTGTCAGGGAAAAGTGTTGTTAGGTAAACTGCCCAGCAATCATATGGGCAACCGGTAGCGACAGTAGTTACGGGTTGTGATATGGCACGGTTTTTCCAAAATATTTTTTATGGCAGACTGGTACGTTTTTTTCAAAATTGTTTATGGCAGACTGGCAGATTTTTCAAAATATTTTTTATGGCAGACTGGTCCCACTTTTTCAATTATGGCATACCGACTCAATGTTTCAAATTGTCAGTATGTCCCCATGTTTCCTCAAACATGTCTGTCCGGGGTTCATTTATGACTTAGTCCTTGTAGATATGTCTAGACCCTAGGGTATGGTGCCATTTCACCACCCATGTGATTACCATGGAGTTTTTTATTTAAGCAGTAGTCAATGAGGTTGATCCGTGTAGACCTAAGATTAAAAAATCTTAAATCTACCTGGGCGAACTAGTCAAAAGCCATTCTTTGGTTTTTACTTCATGGTAATAACTACTACCCCCCCCCTTTTGGGGGAAATGATAACAATTCAACACTGAACAAAAATATTTATGGATAAATATAATTCAAGTACTGACAAGACAAACCTAATCCAAAAGGTCCGGAGCTTGAGCCACGCTGGAGCCATTACCATTGTGCCCTTAGGCAAGGCATTTAAATTCCATGTTCCCTCTTCTCTCTCCCTCGTGGCAATGGATTCCATCAGGAATGAGGTCTCGAGAGTGATTAATGTAAGTTGTAAGAACTTGTTTCGCAATCAAGCTAAAATAAATTTAAATGCCTTGCCTAAGGGCACAATCGTATCGGCTCCAGCAGGGCTCAAACTCCGGAGCTTTTGCACCTGAAACGAACGTGCATCACAACTTCCACTGCATGAAGAGAGTACGAGGCAAATAAAGTCTTTTTTAAAACACGGCTAAGA
Source organism: Archivesica marissinica (assembly GCA_014843695.1). Taxonomy (NCBI): domain Eukaryota; kingdom Metazoa; phylum Mollusca; class Bivalvia; order Venerida; family Vesicomyidae; genus Archivesica; species Archivesica marissinica. Next base: position 9,107,617 of record CM026395.1, read on the forward strand.
TTAATTGCAATGTATATACTGTGGTGTTACATCATATTATATTATGCCAGTACAATGGTTAATTTTACAAAAGAACATTTATGTGCCTGTAATTATTGTTTGTCACCAGGTCATTCGATGCTATATTCAAGGTAAGATGTCATTAGACATGGTGTCCAGAAGAACATCTCACAATTGCAGATCAAACTCGTAAAAGTTCAATCTGTGATCCTTATCCGTACTGTTTTACAGACATTTATTTCTCTACTGTTGAAGACAGTCCAAACTGGTGGCAAACATAGCAAACATTCCAGGGTTCAAGCCATTGTCTAGGGTTCAAGCATGCATGTAGAATGTCACCTTGTCCAGGGTTCAAGCCTGCATGTAGCATGTGACCATTGTCCAGGGTTCAAGCCTGCATGTGACCATTGTCCAGGGTTCAAGTCGGCATGTGACCATTGTCCAGGGTTCAAGCCAGGATGTAGCATGTGTCCAGGGTTCAAGCCTGCATGTAGCATGTGACCATTGTCCAGGGTTCAAGTCTGTAGCATGCCACCATTGTCCAAGCCGGCATGTAGCATGCCACCATTGTCCAGGCCTGCATGTAGCACGTGACCATTGTCCAGGGTTCAAGCCTACATGTAGCACGTGACCATTGTCCAGGGTTCAAGCCTGCATGTAGCACGTGACCATTGTCCAGGGTTCAAACCTGCATGTAGCATGTCACCATTGTCCAGGGTTCAAGCCTACATGTAGCATGTCACCATTGTCCAGGGTTCAACCCTGCATGTAACCATTGCCCAGGGTTCCAGCCGGCAGATAGTGTGTACATTAATAAATGTCTGAACTGTTCAGGTTATTCCATTCAATACACATATTCTTAAATAAAAGGTTGATAACTGTTTAATTTCCTCCAAGAACATTCCCCCCTCTGCCCCACCGATGTGCCCCAGGGTCATCATTATCATTGTCTTGACGACGTCTGCCGGCCGGGGCCTGGCCAAACCCAGATACCCCTCCTCTTCTATTTGGGAAATATTTGTAACTGAAAGAAACGAGTTCAAACTTTGAGCATTATTTATCACAATAACTTTGCTTGTATTCAGTGTAATACAGTCATCTCATAATTTCTTATATGTACACACGTGTAATAACACCTGAAAGGATTGTGATTGGTTGAGAGAAAAGGTATAATTAAACTTTAAAGAATGCATATTTGTATTTAAATTGGTACACTATGTTAATGGCAAGACAAACTACGATTTAAAAGAAGTCTCAAGGCAATTATTACGCTGTTTAACCCATTCAACACCAAGTAACTGACATGGACTGGTCCATATTTTCAGACCAATAAATTAATCAGAAAATTACATTTGGACCAGTTCATTTATCAAAATGGGTAATTTTTGTCTAAAAATAGTAATATTACTGGCAAAAAGTGCAGATCCTGATGAGACGGCTCGTCATGAGCCGGCTCATCTGGATCTACACTTTTTGTAAGCCTATTTAGAGGTCTGTGGTGTTGAAAGGGTTAAGACATACATATGACGCTGCTTTGAGTAGTGACGTCATGACAATTTAGTGCAACCAGGCTACCACTGCGCTATCACGACTTGCCAACGATTAGATGCGTTTCTTACAGTATTTGTGGCGTGTTGATCAGCCTCACTCCTCCGAAGTCCTGCGGGTATTTGAACATCAGGAAGAAATACACATGGCCAACGATGATTCCCAACAACTCCAACAGGCCACTGAAAATACACGGATGTTTTATTATAGCATACACTGTATTTCTGTTATGTTTTCGTAAATTATGATGGTACATTGTATGTGTGTATTGGGTGGATATTTGCATTAATTTAGACAATCTGTATACCTTCATCTATAATTAATACGAGAAGAAAGTGGTTCTGTGGATTATTGTGAAATATACAGGGCTGTACAAATATTTTTCAAGGCCACTTGTCCTGACCAGGATGCCACTTGTCCAATAATATTTTGCCAACACAGCAATTAAAAATGTGATATCATATGTATCTTTACGTATAGGCTAATTCAGACAGAGACAAGATCATGATGATTTAATTCAGTCTTTACTCTTATTTACATAAATTATCTAAATAAATAAAGAATCATTATTACACACAAACTAATAATAATTATTTATATGTCATAGTTTGTATGCAGCATATAACATCAACTGTTTATTAAGCTATGTATAGATTTTGACCGATTATAGGGGAATATTTATTAAAGATAATTCCATTCCATTGCTCTGGCCTCTGGTGTTCTACAAGGATCCATTTCAGTTTAGCAAGTTTGGTAAGAGTGTCACCTGGTGATCATTTCTGGTAAAATAACATTGATTTCTGGCCATTGGTTCAGGGGGTTTTCCGGTCGATTTGTCATAATGATCTCCACTTTCTGTTCTCCCACAGCTGATGTTGTGCAGGCATCCAGGCTCCCTGACCAATACATAACCTCACAATAAAATGAACATAAAATAGTTACTACTTCACTTACCCTCCTCCGACGATCATATTGAAAGCCAACAACACCCACGGTAGGTACATCGCCTGTGGAACAGAGGAAAACAATGTAATACCATTGGAATCACTGGATTCACAGGCACTAGTTTCATGCCCTATGGGCTTACACTAGTGTATTGCCTGTGCAAGCATTAGAATGCCTACCAGTAGATATTATATGAAATCAAACTTGGTACTGACCCACTTTTCCTGCAATGAAGTCTCACTAAAATAAATAAAATGTGTTCACCTTGCTGAAACCAACAGTGAAAATACCATAGTAATAAAAGACGCTTTATTAGATGTTTTTAATGTATAAAGACCTATGGTACTGGAGATTTTTTTTAATGAAGAAGAACTTTTTTTTAACTGATGAAACTTCAAACATTTCTGATATAACTAAACAATTATTCATTGTGGCATTTTAATGGCAATCTTTATGAAGACAGGGGCAATAACCCTGCATGCAACAGGTGCAACATAAGACAAGACAGGTGCCGATTACATTCCTGTAAACTCCCATCATTCTCGGTAATGTACATTTGAAGATACGACTGTCCGATTAGCACAGTGGTTAGCACTCTCGCTTCTCACCGATGCAACCGGGAAGTATATGAGTTGGTACGGTGGTCGCCATATTAGACAGGTGAGTTCTCTATGGGTACTCCAGTTTCCTCCCACACACATGACTACATACACGGTTTCATCCTCGCCAACAAGAGTGATTAACATAAGTTGTTAAAGCTTGTTTCGCAATCATTTTAACATAAATAAAGTTTATACTAGGCTACTAAGTTTTCATAATGCACACACATATGTATGGACATATATAATAAATGATATGCATAACCTCAAAGACTATACATGGCATAACCTTACCTTACAATGAACACTGGGCACCAAACCAGAATGATACACATATTTGTAAAATATTGAACCGAATCAAATACACCACCACCATCACATACACCACCTTACCTTGATCTGAGTACCAAACCAGAATGATACATGTATTTGTATAGTCTTACCTTGAACTGAGTACCAAACCAGAATGATACACATATTTGTAAAATATTGAACCGAATCAAATACACCACCACCATCACATACACTACCTTACCTTGAACTGAGTACCAAACCAGAATGATATATGTATTTGTATAGTCTTACCTTGAACTGAGTACCAAACCAGAATGATACATGTATTTGTATAGTCTTACCTTGAACTGAGTACCAAACCAGAATGATACCTGTATTTGCATAGTCTTACCTTGAACTGAGTACCAAACCAGAATGATACGACTGTGTCCTTGTTTAATTGACACCAGACATATAGCACACTCAGAATCATTGGGTCCATTAAGATCTAAAATAGTGCAAATTAAAGAATGTGCATGTAAATCCTCTGACTTACAATCATTTATCCTACCATCATGCATAATAATGGCCAAAAACATCCTGCCAAATAAGTTTTGCTTTATTAGGCAGTGCCTAATAAACATCTTGTGACGTCATAACCACAGGGATTCGGCATGTACTTAAATATATATACTAGTACCCCCAAACGCGCCGAATCCCTGTGGTCAGAACGAGGTGAACTTGTGTGTGCACAGATGGTATGATAAACTTCAGGTCATGAATATATTCGGTAATCTTTCCTCTCTAAAACATCTTTTTTATCGGAAGATAGGATAAATAGAATATTAGATTACTGTCTTATACGGATCTGTAGTCCAGTGGTAACACGCTGGACTGGTAATCCAGGGATCGCAGGTTCGATCCCCCGTCCGACTCTAATAAAATTAACAGGCTTTCAGATGGGACGTTAAACCAAGGTCTCATGTCGGTGCTGTACACCGTGCACGTAAAAGAACCAGAGGAGACTGTGGAATGGGTCTGTCCTGTATCATTGCACTATCCTCCAAAAATCTAAAATGATTAATCTCTTCAGGAGGCGTCGCTCATATGGGCAACCGGTAGCGACGATAAATAAACTTAAAAATCACACATGTCTTATACAATTTTCAATTGTTAGGCTCGTCTCTGAAAAAAGACTCGGCCTTGTATATTTTCTCCAACTCTCCTAATAAATTAAAATTTCTATATATATATATACAACCTAAAATGCTTACATAATAATCATATACACATATATGTATACTAAATACATATTATAAGTTTGAGGAAGTCGTGATAGCGCAGTAGTAGCGCGTTCGCTTCAGGTGCGAACGGCCCCAAGTTTCAGCTCCGCTGGAGCAGTTATGATTGTGCCCTTAGGAAAGGCATTTAAATTCCACATTGCCTCTTCTCTCTCCCTCGTGGCGATGGATTCCATCAGGAATGAGGTCTCGAGAGTGATTAATATAAGTTGTAAGAACTTGTTTCACAATCAAACTAAAATAAATTTGTATATACTATAAGCTTGCCATTCTGACATTAGAATGGAAATAGTTGCATTGTACACAATCTAAAAATATACTTGCTACAGTGTTTATAAAGAATTCCATTTATTTGATCAACAGACAAAATGGAACTGATGAAATCACGGTTTATTTTGTTGTGTTACAGGCAAACCCCAAGTATAGTCGAGTAATAAATGCAAAAAAAAACCAAGAACTGATGCTCTAAACCAGACCTCATTTACAACACAAAGTTTTTACAAAAATGGCCGATTATCGAAATGAACCAGGTGTACATCAAATGACATCTTGTTACATGTACCAAGATCAGATAGAAACTAGACTTGCTTACATGTACCAAGATCAGATAGAAACTAGACTTGCTTACATGTACCAAGATCAGATAGAAACTAGACTTGCTTACATGTTCCAAGATCATATAGAAACTAGACTTGCTTATATGTACCAAGATCAGATAGAAATTAGACTTGCTTACATGTTCCAAGATCAGATAGAAACTAGACTTGCTTATATGTACCAAGATCAGATAGAAACTAGACTTGCTTATATGTACCAAGATCAGATAGAAACTAGACTTGCTTATATGTACCAAGATCAGATAGAAACTAGACTTGCTTACATGTACCAAGATCAGATAGAAACTAGACTTGCTTATATGTACCAAGATCAGATAGAAGATCAGATAGAAACTAGACTTGCTTACAAGTTCCACAAGGGTAACAGAGAGACACCTGATAATAAGTTCACAACAGCTTATCAGGAGCCTCCAACTGAGGTGGAATGACTACATACACGCTTGCCATCTGCATCAATGAGATATGAAGTTTATGTAACTCTAAATGAGCTATGAATATAAATATAATACACATATCGTGTTCAGAAAACACTTACCATCAGGTCGGCAACAAATCCAATTATCTAACAAGACTGTTAAGAAAAAATCAATTTATAACAGTAAATTTTCAGAATAGGTTACATGTACATGGTATATATATAATAGCAGGGATCATTTTAGAGGACGATGTGGGCGAAATTGTCGCCCTAGCCTAGGGACCCTGACTTCGCCCTCTGGGGGGTCCACTTCTCCCTGGTTTTTACGATTTTCAAACAAAATTGTGTCTAGTAAGATGCACTGGCCCATTATAAAGCACTCCTATTCAAATGTATTTAATGGTTGTACTGTGCATTTTAACCCTATTTTGCAGAAGTATATTAAAGAACACCATTTAACCCTTTCAACACCACAGACCTCTAAATTGGCTTACAAAAAAGTGTAGATCCAGATGAGCCGGCTCATCAGGATCTGCACTTTTTTCAAGTAATATAACTATTTTTAGAAACAAATTACCAATTTTGATAAATGAACTGATCCAAATGTAATTTTGTTATAAATTTATTGGTCTAAGAATATCATGGACCAGTCCATGTGAGTTACTTGGTGTTGAATGGGTTAAGGAAGCGATCATGAGCTTTCTCACTTCTCCCAAAAATTCTGACCTAGAATGAACCCTGTAATAGTCCATGTTGTGTTCACGTTATAGTAATTGGTAACCCAAGTATTGAAGAAAACCACATTCACATGGGGGAAAGGGATGGGGGACACTCGGGGAGTGAACAAACTTCTCCCTATTTTCATACGGGACGAGAGCGAAGCCTAAGTCCCCGTATGAAATTTACTGACTGCGTATATTGAATCAAATCAATGACTAGACCAAACCTGTTCCAACCCAACTAGTCTTGTTGGTATACCATTATAGAAACCTGGAGATGGGCGAGACTTGGGAACCTGTGAGTATTATGATGACTAGATCAAACCTGTTCCAACCCAACTAGTCTTGTTGCTATACCATTATAGAAACCTGGAGATGGGCGAGACTTGGGAACCTGTGAGTATTATGATGACTAGATCAAACCTGTTCCAACCCAACTAGTCTTGTTGCTATACCATTATAGAAACCTGGAGATGGGCGAGACTTGGGAACCTGTGAGTATTATGATGACTAGATCAAACCTGTTCCAACCCAACTAGTCTTGTTGCTATACCATTATAGAAACCTGGAGATGGGCGAGACTTGGGAACCTGTGAGTATTATGATGACTAGATCAAACCTGTTCCAACCCAACTAGTCTTGTTGCTATACCATTATAGAAACCTGGAGATGGGCGAGACTTGGGAACCTGTGAGTATTATGATGACTAGATCAAACCTGTTCCAACCCAACTAGTCTTGTTGCTATACCATTATAGAAACCTGGAGATGGGCGAGACTTGGGAACCTGTGAGTATTATGATGACTAGATCAAACCTGTTCCAACCCAACTAGTCTTGTTGCTATACCATTATAGAAACCTGGAGATGGGCGAGACTTGGGAACCTGTGAGTATTATGATGACTAGATCAAACCTGTTCCAACCCAACTAGTCTTGTTGCTATACCATTATAGAAGGATACAATCAGTAACAACCAGTTGAATATCAGCATGAAGAGATACTCCGCTGGTTTTCCATCAAATATACCTGAAAGCATACATAAATATCATGCTTATACATACTTATCACATTATTTTGCTTGTATTCAGTGTAATACAGCCATGTCATAAATTCTTATATGTCAACACGTTTAATAACGACAGCACGACACTGACAGCTTGAAATACACATTCGAAATATACATGGTGTTTGTGTTCATGCAACTGCTTAGATCAATAAAATACTAAATATGCACTACACTACAGGAATTAAAAATATTATGTCGATTATTTGCGTGAAGTTGTTTGATTATCAGGGACTATTTACTACGGCGTACAGATGCAGCTTAATGTAATAAGGGGCAACAATATACTGGCAGACAGAGACGTATATTTTCATCAAATTTATGGTTTTGTTACTATGGTAATATGATTAAAAGGATCTTACACTCGTGGTGATTTCATACCATATTTTATGAAACTCGTTTTGGAATTTTGCTATTAAGCTCGTCAAAAGGCTCGCTTAAAATTACAAAACTCGTTTCATAAAATATGGTATGAATGCTGACCCATGTAAGATCCCATATATCTACAGATTAATAGAATAATTGCTGGCAATTACAATACAACAACTACTGGTAAATCACATAAATTTAGAAACTCGCCATTTGCTAAAAATAGAGTATGTTCATTTGGTTTAAACATATCAATACGTCATTATCTACACTAAATAATTTTGTACTCAATAAATACAAGTGGATTGAAAGCGAAAGGCTTATTGGAATTCTCTCCACGATGTTCATTCTATAAAGGACTCTCATTTCTCTGGAGATGTCATTCTCCATAAAGGAGAATGAAACGGCAATGTGGATTTACCGTATATACCTGGGCCGACCTTAAGTCGACCGTTTGGACCGTTTCGTTTTCTCATCCAGAAATGTGATGAAAGTAATATGTCGACTTATGACCGAGAAACAAGCAAAGAAAAAAAATATCTGGAAGGAAATATGTTTATAATTATTTTAATATTTGTTTATTAGATAATTTATTGGATAAATGATACAGGTCTACGCTAACTTGCTTATCAAACCATTTATTTGACAATTATTCATAATGATAAACCATAGAAAAAGCGGATAGACAAACTTCATATATTATTGTTGCGTATTAGTGCATTTTTTTATGATTTGTATTGGAATAAAGTCAACAAGATATCTCAAATTGAGCTCGGTTTTCTTTCAAAAATGAGAGAGAAAAACCATTGTGGTAACGAATGTCACAAGTCCACAAAGTATCCACGACTTATGGAAGGATTCAGCTTAAAATCAGCCTTTTCAAGTCAAAACTTGATCCTCGACTTATGGGCAAGATCGACTTGGTCTTATGGCAGGAAATATATGTGTATCAGCTATTTCTATGGTCTATAATGTAAATAAATGTCAAATAAATATTTTAATAAGCATGTTCTGGACGACCTGTATCATTTATTCAATAAATTATCTGATCAATTTATTGAATTACCACAATTTGTTTTTCCTGAATACATTTTCACAGTATTCTGTACAATCTACTGCTCACGGATATATACTTAAGTTTATTAGCACAGTTAAAATAATTTTGTTTTATCTCCACCATAAGTCATTTCTGGATGATTAAAAGGTTAGTTTATACAAATTTATTTTAGCTCGATTGCGAAACAAGTTCTTTCAACTTATATTAATCACTCTCGAGACCTCATTCCTGATGGAATCCATCGCCACGAGGGAGAGAGAAGAGGCAATGTGGAATTTAAATGCCTTGCCTAAGGGCACAATTGTAACGGCTCCAGCGGGGCTCGAACTCCGGACCTTTCGCACCTGAAGCGAACGCGCATCCACTGCGCTATCACGACTTCCACTATTAAAAGGTTGACTTATAGCCGGGTATATATGGTATGTACAAGTTCAACCACTGCTGCTTGTTGACTTACCCGTTTCCAACCGAGTGGAATATGAATACAGGAAGTAAAGGTTTATAAGATAATGGAATCCTTTGGGCCCGGATATAGGATAATACAACACAGCTGTTAAAAGCCTCCATATCTGAAATTACAAATACAATGCTAGTTTATACAAATGTAACAGGGGCCAATATAAAATAGGCACTCTGGCGTAGGTTCGTTATATTTCTTTATTCACAGTTTCCGTATATGGAAAAAGGCCTAAAACATAAGTAAATACATACAAGAGCATATAAAAACAAAGTATAAAACATTTCAATCATTTCATAAAACCAGACATATACCTGTAGAAAACCGATGTTAATATAATACAAAACTTACCACAGTGTCTGTCTGTAACTACTCAATATAAATTGGTAGACTATTGTATTATAATCTCTCTATAACATTAACATGTTACTCGTAAGAGTTCTCCTGGGTTGTGACCAAGCACGGAGGTATAGTTGTGGGAAGAAATATATTAGTACCCAATCCATGCAAAGCTCTCATCCACGTTCATACAATCTTTCATTCATACAAATACAACAAACAAAATGATTGGACACCGTACAAACAGAGTGACAAGTGTTCACGAGACAAAACACGTGCACGGCAAATTGCCCCGGGAAACATCTCTAATTTCCGTCTCCGACGTAGATTGTCGAATATCCCCGATTCAATTCCGTTGCATATGACAAAGAATGAAGATACACAAATAAAAGGCGGTAAACGCATGCGCGATGTTTAAGCAGTTTTATATATTAAGCTACGCCGTTCACGGTAAAACACGATTGTACTCCTATAGTACAACCTGTGACACAAACACAATGCTAGTTTATACAAATACATTGCTAGTTTATATAAATTTCATTTAACTCAATTGTGAAACAAGTTCTTAAAATATTAACAGTATTGTAACGGCTACAGCTGGGCGTGAAGCCATAGCCTCTGCTCCTTCAGTACTAAAAACTTGATAAAATTGTTAACATTTAGGCTGAATGACATTTAATGATGCAACAACAATTGTCAATTTCACCAAGATTCCAAGAATGACATAGCATTTTACCCCGAGAACATGGAACTCTCGAAAGATTCAAGCAATGACCAAAATATTTGTTTACGAGATTTGAGCAATTACCGAAATTTTTGTTTGCTAGATTCGAGCTATGACTGAATTTTTTGAGCTCGCTTTGAGGCTTTGTCTTATTAATATTTTAGTGAAAGTTAGTGTGGACAGCTAAACTGGAAAATACCAAAGGAAAATGTTATTGCTCACCTGAAATTTGTATATCACTGGTTCAAACAACAAAATCAAATACATAGGATTAAGTAGACCAAATCTTGCTACAAGTGGAACGATAACAGATCCGGTGAACCAGTATTTCGTGATTTGGGGAATTCCCCGATACCAGTCACCGATGTCATTGGATGCCATTTGTAAAAAAATCTAATTGTCTCAGTGCAGGTTACACTGTTTTGTCCTAAAACGTGGAATAAATTTAAAAACAATTATTGACGTGGCCTTCCTGATATGAAATGCAGATTTCACCGGAAGTAAACACACGTCTCTGTCAATGGACGTTGTGGCTATTCGCACGGCAAGAGTAATGAGTTACGACTGCCACTGATCTACATCTACATCATATTCCCAACACTCAATATTGAGTATGACTGGGAGGAGCTTGTCAGCGACAGATATGTATGTTCCATTAATGTCAAACCCCTTGAGGGGACATAAACATGTTTTTCTGGGGAGGCTTAGTGGCTAACCAGTACTAAGCAATGTGTGTGAGGAGTCATTCTCAATGACACCACATACATGCCCTGACCGAGTATCAAACCCGAAGCCCCTTATTTTCCCAATCAGGCGCTCTACTGGACCACGGACGCCTAGGTTCACATTTTCTGTGAATTTCTTAAAGTTATGGTGTACAGTTGATTTTTTATCGAAAGAGTCGGGAAGGGTCACTATGGATACTATTGGTACAACGTGTAGCCCGACCCGACAGAAAGTGTCATATATATATATAGTGCTGCATACTAGAAATCGGTTTTTAGAATTCACAGACGGATCTGTAGTCCAATGGTAACACGCTGGACTGGTAATCCAGGGATTGCAGGTTCGACCCTAATAAAATTAACAGTCTTTCAGATGGGACATTAAACCGAGGTCTCGTGTCGGTGATGTACACCGTGCACGTAAAAGAACCAGAGGAGACTCTAGAATGAGTCTCTGTCTGTATCATTGCACTATCCTCCAAAATCTTAAATAACTATTCTCTTCTCTACATTCACTTGTCTTTATTTTATATATATATATATATATACATACTTTGTGCAACGACGAATTTTAAACATACACTGCTCAATCGCATGTTTCTGTTCATACTCCCGACACGACAAATATATATAAAATGGATAATTCTTCCTAACCATGTAAGCTTCTGAGACATATCGTACTTTCTTACATATTAGGTATTTATGCAGCTACATCTCCAAATAGATGTTCATTGTTCAACGTTTCTGTAGTGTCGGGCATTTTCAAAATAGTCACGATTTTCTTTGCATTTGTCTCCATGCTATCAGCACTAATAATGTTGTTAATATGCATCTCTGAACTGCCTTTATCCTGGGGTTTCCCATAATTGTAAATAGTATAAAGTTCTCCTACTTAGCTTCTTAAAACATCGTCTTGCATATTTGATTATTCGTTGCTACAATTAACAGGTCATTCGCTACCATGTACGCTCCACCAATATGTTCAAAGAACTTATCATATGTTGTCATGTACGTTCAACCAGGAACATGCATATACACATTTTAACCGTTTATGGGCATTAATTTCGTTCATAAATAGCCCCGTAGTCTATTCTGATGAGCGTGCATGGTATCGAGCGTTCATGGTGTTGAATGAACGGTAATATTCTTTATACTTTGTTATTACATGTACATGTCAGCAACATGTCTACGTCCCCGCAAGGAGTTTGACAATAATGGAACATACATACATACATGTTTATGCAAAATATGCCTGTCTATGAGATATTTTAAATTATTTACAAGAGTAACTCTAAATCAATAGAGACTAATTGGAACTATTTTTAAAATGCTAATTTTGCAACTACAGTTTGTATGAAGAAATTTATTCCAAAAATAACACTGATAGATAAACTGGCTAAAAATCGGAAACCAAAAATAGCATGAACACTTCCTATCATACCGCAAACAAGTGAGAAATACTCTTCACACCTCGTTCACACCTCGTATTATAACCACATAAATAGTTAGTTAGATCATGAAAATGACCAGGTTTAGAAATATATATACATGTATATAATGTATGAGTATTTTAATCAACTGGTTAATTAGTTATGTGACTTTCAGGCTATACGAAATGTTCAACCTTACACTAAATACGTCACAACTTCCTACGGATTGGAAGAACGCCGACGTAGTATCGATATTTAAAATTGCGGTAGAGCAAAACCACCATAGACCCGTTTCATTGACAGCTGTTGTTTCAAAGATGTTAGAACATATTGTAGCTTCACAAATCATGAACCACCTAGATGGTAATAATATTCTTCAGGAAAACCAGCATGGATTTCGACAAAACAGATCATGCGAAACACAACTTATTCTTAATACGGATGATATTAATAAACATCTTGAAAAATGTTATCATGCAGGTTGATATGGCGATATTAAAATTTGCAAAATCCATTGATAAGGTCTCCCATCGGAGACTATCAGTTAAGTTATCTTACTATGGAATCTGGCACGACACTGGCTTTGGAGAACGAATAATTCCTCCATGGTAGACAACAACAAGTGGTAATAGACGGTGCATAAGCTATCGCCTCTTCTGTCACGTCTTGTGTCCCACGGGGAATGGTGTTAGGACCGACATTAGTGTTGGTTTACATCAATGACTTTGCCGATAACATATAATCTTATATTCAATATTTGCTGACCTATACAGTCAGCAGAAGACCAAAAGCTACTCCAAGAAGATTTAAACTAACTGGTTAAATGGAGCGATACCTGGCAGGTGGAATTTAATATTGATAAGTGTGCAATTATGAAAAAAACAAAACAAACTAAAACATCATTTGCCTACCAGATAACATCATCCATATCTTGGGGTTGAAATTGCTAAAACTATGAATTTAATCTGCATATTGATAATATGACGAGCAAGGCATCTAGAGTTCTAGGATTCTAAAACTTAATCTAAAACACTGCTTGGGGAAGGTCAAGGAAAGAGCATGTCAATCATTAGTACGACATACGGCGGAATACAGTTCAACTATATGGAATCCTTACCAACAATGTCAAATTAAACAAAATTAACAGGTTGTACGATTTGTCATAAATATACATCTACATAGTAACACTCAGACGCGAGTATGACAGGGAAGCGCTTGTCAGGGACAGTGGTTAAAAATCTCAATTAGTGAGACAGAGAGTGTTAAAAGAACTACATACTAAGGTTAAAAACAGGCATCATGTTACATTAGTGGTACCGTGGTCAACTCTCAGCAAAAATGGTTAAGCTGGGGCTATATATATACCTGTAAGACAGGGCTGAGTCTATGCAGTAGTAGCGTAGTTAACAGCATGGTTTTAAAATCAGATGCCAATGAAATATTCACATGTGTAAATGAGTGCTGTATAGAAGAAGTGAATAATAAGATACTCGTTCAGCAACCGTAATAAAAGAAAACGCTATAAGCGGTGACCGTGACATTAGCTAAGGTGTTTTTCAATAACTTTAACGAAATATTTTAATACAAAATTGTAAGTTTTTATATTTTGTTTATTACTTTTCTTATTTCAAACAAAAATTGAAATTTTTAATTATTTAAGATCATGCTTGATAACAGAAACATCCGCAAAATGCTATCACATAACTATAAGTTATGTCAAAAGAATTCGTTGGAAAAACAGATGTATTATTGACAGGCGCGAAATCCAAACATGTTTGTGCAAAACAAAACAAACCAAAGCAAACGTCAAAATATTATTCCATATAGATTATTCCCTTGAATCTCATTTCAAAACAGATTATCTGGAAGTAAATTGGACCGTGTTTGCTAGAGCTGCAGGCCTTCAAAATGCAGACTTTGGACGTTTGTGGGAAAACTTCAGGAAAAGTTTGGCATCGAAAACCAACTCCTTCCACAGACAACGGGTATATATTTTATGCAATTCATTAAAATTAAGTGTAGCTTGATTGTCAACCAAGTATGTACAACATTAGTCTAATCGTTTGGCATCCAGTGATAAGGACGTATGATTTGGAATCCAAGGGTTCCAGGTTCGATACTAGAGTGGTGTATGTATCTATCTATCTTCCGCTAATGTCGAACCCCTCGCGGGGACGTAGACATGTTGCGTGTCAAAAACCGCAAAGAAGTTAAAAGTATGAGTAGTTAAAAGTATAATTTAAGAAGGTAATGAAAATAAGTTGTGGTAAAAGTTTAAAAGCAGCTGCGCAGAACAACTAGGGACTGGCATGATCAATATGGCAAACTGCCGTATTGAATTGCTCTATGGTATGGTAGGGAGATGGACAATGTCAGGAGGGAGATGGTTCCAATGGTAGATTGTTCTTGGAAAAAAGTAAAACTTGTAGTAGTCTGTAGTTGCTGTAATTAACCTATAGCTATGTATGTATGTTCCTTTAAGTTTAATGTCAAACCCCTCGTGGGGACCTAGATGGGTTTTTTCCTGGGCAGGCGTAGCCGACCTAAGTGATTGTATTTATGTACCATTAATGTCAAACCCCTTGCGGGGACCTAGACATGTTTTCCTGGGCATGCTTAGCCGACCATAGCGATTAACCAGTACTAAGCAATGTTTGTGAGATTCCTTGCTCAATGACACTACATACGTGGCCTGACCTAGTATCGAACCCGGGACCGTTTGATTCCGTTGTGTATACCGATAGCCTAATGGCTAATGCAACTGTCACCTGGCTGGTTCAGTAGTCGAATATAAATAGACAACTTGTTTCCACCAAAATGATGCGGTTTATGAGCATTTTAGATAGCTATCCTAATTGGGAAAAATCTGTAATGAGGTGCATGGTCACGTAATGAAGCTAAAATTTTCAACAACAATTTTTTAAAAGTTGTGTTCACGGCAAGTACATTTAACCATTTTTATAGGCCATAATATGTAAGATTTACACCGAGCATAGGTTCCACCACTCTTATGTCTGAGCATGTATGTAGAGTGGCCAAATAATAATCAGAAAACTAAGCGGAATAAAAAAAGGAGAATGTCTGGCGATATTTTTGATTACGTGTGGTAAAGGAACCAGTAATTCTGTGATTTCAAAGTACTGAGAGCTGTATCAGTTACCGCGAACCAGTTTGGATTCTCGAAAATTATCAACCCGAATAAGATTTATTATTAACATTAACAGTTAGCTTTTGAACTGACCTATACAATAGTTCTGATTGTGCCAGTGTATGTAATGTTGCAATGGGGACAGACTTTTGGAAGGAAGATCTTGACAGTACTTATTGTCAGTTACTTACATGTATGTAATTTCAGATTGATCGTAAACATCAGTCACACGTCAGCCAGTGCTATTTCCAAGGGTCGCACTGTTCGGTTCATGCACACAGCATTTGACAGCAATGGAGAGAACTTCCTGGCTGGAGATCATCAGGGAAATGTGTATATGTTTGATCTGGCTAAGAACAGGTAAATGTTTTATGCTAGATACCTGTATGATCTGGCTAAGAACAGGTAAATGTTTTGTGCTATATACCTGTATGGTCTGGCTAAGAACAGGTAAATGTTTTGTACTATATACCTGTAAGATATGGCTAAGAACAGGTAAATGTTTTGTACTATATATCTGTAAGATCTGGCTAAGAACAGGTAAATGTTTTATACTATATACCTGTATGATCCGGCTAAGAATATTATAGTCAGATACTGTTACTGTTATATATACCTGTACAATTTGGATAAGAACATGTAAATGTCAGATGCTGTGAAAACATAAAATATATAATATACCTGTATGATCTGGCCAAAGAACAGGTAAATATCAAATACTACCGGTATACATGTATAGATCTGGCTAATGAACGGGTAAATGTCGGATACTATATAACTGTGGTCTGGCTAAATGACAGATCAATGTCAGATACTATTTACCTGTATGATCTTGCTAAATGACAGGTACATGTCAGATACTATATATTATAACTGTGATATGGCTAAATGACAGATACATGTCAGATACTATATAACTGTGATATGGCTAAATGACAGATACATGTCAGATACTATATAACTGTATGATCTGGCTAAAGAACATCTGACATCAGGGGATATTAATTCATCAAATTTATTTGTTTTCTCTATAAATGAAAAAATAAAATTAGAATTCATAAAAAATGTGCAAGTTGACCCATGTGTTATCTTTATTAAACTATTAAAATATTATACTATTAAACTACCATTGACAAAGTTATTGATGACTTAGTAAATAAAGAATTTCACATCACAAAAGAACACTTCTTTATAAAAATATTTTAGGCAGATCTTGAGCTTAAACACTGAGATACCGTAATGGAAATATTACACACAAATCACATTTTCCTGTGCTACTTAAAATAAATCAGTGTGCACCATATTCAGCCGGATCTGTAGTCCAGTGGTAACATGCTGGACTGGTAATCCAGGGATCGCAGGTTCGATCCCCCATCTGACCCTAATAAAATTAAGTCTTTCAGATGGGACTTTAAACCGAGGTTTCGATGCTGTACACCGTGCACGTAAAAGAACCAGAGGAGACCCTGGAATGGGTCTCTGTCTATATCATTCCACTATCCTCCAAAAATCTAAAATGACTAATCTCTTCAGTAGGCGGCGCTCATATGGGCAACTGGTAGCGACGATAAATAAACTTAAAACACACACACAGACACATTCTAAGTAAATCCATGATGAGAATCCTGGAACTTGATACATGTACATATCTTGTACAATATTATAATTGATATATATATAGTAATATTGATAGATGATTTGAATTCGTCCACATTGTTGCAAGTATCTTATATCATGTTTGGAGAGGTGTTTGAGTCCGCCTCCGTGGTCGAGTGGTTACGGTCGCTGACTTGTATACCACTGTAACCTATCATCACTGATGGTCACAGGTTTGAGCCCCGCTCAGACCGTGTCTCATTTATATGAAAAAGTTGGCAGTTTCTTACGGAGGTTGGTGCACCCAAGTACTGGTTAACCGCTGGAGCCTGCCCAGGAAAGGTGTTGTTAAGTAAACTGCCCGTCGGCGATATAGCCCGAATTGGTGCTGATGCAGGCGTAAAACCCGAAATATAACATAATAGGTGTTTGACATTGGGGTTTTCTTTGACCAGATAAATGACATTAGTTAGTTGTCACTGCAGCTTTAAATTCAATGAACAAGCACTTTTATGAGCGGTGTTTATTATGAAATTTCAGGTTTTCCCTTGTACAGAAGTGCAGTTCCCCGTGTACAGCCATTGCATTTTGTCTGAGGAAAAAGTCTGAGTTCCTGATTGGTCTCTCGGATTATTCATTGAAATGCTTCGATACAGGTAAGTCTCTCCCAGATATTTATGAACCATCACACACCTACAGTCTGCAGAGGTAAGCTAACAATATTCTGATTCGGCTTGCTTAGTTTTGTCCACTACCATCCAAATAATGGCTTTGTGGATTACGGGTAAATCTCTCCAGATATTTATGAACCATAGCACACCTACAGTCTGCAGAGGTAAGCTAACAATATTCTGATTCGGCTTGCTTAGTTTAATCCACTACCATCCAAATAATGGCTTTATTGATTCGGTCTATATCTTTGTCATCGATGGAGGAATTTAAAGTAACTAATCATTAGTGTTCATCATTATCAGACTGGCGTGTCTCACACAGGATGCAGACCCATAGCCTGCTGAGTTTGAGGGGCAAGTTGCCCTGTACCTTTAGTTTATACAAATTTATTTTAGCTGAATTGCGAAACAAGTTATATTGATATTTAAACTTATATTGATCACTCTCGAGACCTCATTCCTGATGGAATCCGTCGCCACGAGGGAGAGAGAAGAGGCAATGTGGAATTTAAATGCTTTGGTTTGAACAGTATTTAGTGCAAGACATAAATCACATATAACATACAACGACATACATAATGCAGCAACGGATCAAGTAGGAAGCTAAAACGTAATTTTATAAAACTTTTAAATATCTTGCCTTAGGCCATAATAAAATAAATCCTAGATTTTCATCCACATTTTTTTGAAAATGGGGGCGGGGGGTGAAATTTTATTTTTTATTTTATATTTTCAGGATATCGATATTTTGACAAGTAAAATGGTGTTTTGACAAGATTTTTTTTTTTTTCAAATAGTAATAAAAAAAATCGGGGCGGGCCCTAAAAACGGGGGCGGGCGGGGATGAAAATCTAGGAAATATTTTATTATGGCCTTAGGGCATAATCATAACGGCTCCAGCTGGGCGCAGACTCTGGGCCTTTCGCACCCTGTACCCTGGTATGTATGAATATGGTCATGATTCATGATGATCATGTCCAGAGTGTAACCTTTGTCGTCCATTGAGATATTCAAAAATAATTACAATAATAACAGACCCGTAGCTTGAAGGTTAATTAATTACGTTTGATTGCACGGATATGGAAAGTGACATGACACTGCATGATACTTGTTTCATTTATTGAACATTTCCTGGAACAGTTTATCATGAAAAATTAACATTTGGAATGTTTAATTATGTTTTCTTACCTCTACATTCTATCGTGATCGTGAAACACTGGCTAAATTCACTTGCTAGAGATATTTTGACCATGTTTGCCAATCATTGCTTTTTGACCTGTTAGTTACAGGCTCAACTACATGGATATATAATTATATACCAGTACACCAATCTCATGTGACACCGGTACACAAACTACATGTACTTGAAAGCATGAAATAGTTTGCCATAATATATTACCATACTCACCGATAAGACGACCCCCGCCCAACTTTGGTCTTAAATCATTGGTATTTTGCATAGACCCGCATATAAGACGGGTTGAGAATATGGAACCCATCTCAGAAGTAAAGGCCAAACTATGAGAGCAAAGTATTTTAGCACACTTGATTTGAACCAACGCTACTTGCAAGTTTAGTTTTACAAATTATTTTAGCAAATTACAGTCAAACCTGTGTTAGTGGTCACCTCCATTAAGCAGCCAACATGTATTAAGCAGCCAGTTTCTAAATTCCCAATATGCTGTTTTACTATACATTTGACCTCTATTAACCCTTTCAACCCCACATGCCTCTAAATAGACTTATGAAAAGTGTAGATCCAGATGAGCCGGCTCGTGACAAGCCATCTCATCAGGATCTGCACTCTTTTGCCAGTAATAATTATTACTATTTTTAGATAAAATTACCCATTTTGATAAATGAACTGGTCCAAAGGTAATTTTCTTATTAATTTATTCGTCTGAAAATAGCATGCACCAGTCCATGTCAGTTACTTGGGGTTGAAAGGGTTAAGCAGCCACCTGTTCCCTTGGCTGGCTACTTAAGACAGGTTTCACTGTAGATCTGAAAAAAGGTTATAAAGTCACCAATAATCTCCCATGCAAATATTGTGTCGTCTCGGAATCCAGTGATTATTGTGTTACTCAGCGGCAGAAAGCACACCTGAAAATATTTCATAAGAGCATAATAAATCAAGAACGTGGAAGTCGTGATAGCGCAGTGGTAGCGTGTTCGCTTCAGATGCGAAAGGACCTGAGTTTGCACCCCGATGGAGCCATTACAAATGTTCCCCTAGACAAGGCATTTAAATTCCACATGCCTAATTCTCTCTCCCTCGTGGCGATATCAGGAATGGGGTCTCGAGAGTGATTAATAGAAGTTATATAAACTTGTTTAAATCAAAAACTTAAAAGATATAGCCCTGCTCAAATACTGATTTTGTAATGAATTCAACTGTATGACCAGTTTGAGCAAGAATTTAACTTATTAAATATCTTATTCATGTTCTATTAACAATTCCCAAAAATATTTTCTGTGATAGTATTTGGTACACCATACATGCATTTTTTAAACACGGCATTTCAAATGGGTGATAGACGAACAGTACTCAAGTTTTGATCGGACAAGTGCTTTAACCCATTCAACACCAAGTAACTCACATGGACTGGTCCATGATATTCATAAACCAATAAATGAATCAGAAAATCACATTTGGACAAGTTCATTTATCAAAATGGGTAATTATGTCTAAAAATAGTCATATCACTGGCAAAAAGTGCAGATCCTGATGAGATGGCTCGTCACGAGCCGGCTCATCTGGATCTGCACTTTTTTGCCAGTAATAATTATTACTATTTTTAGATAAAATTACCCATTTTGATAAATGAACTGGTCCAAAGGTAATTTTCTTATTAATTTATTGGTCTGAAAATAGCATGCACCAGTCCATGTCAGTTACTTGGGGTTGAAAGGGTTAAGCAGCCACCTGTTCCCTTGGCTGGCTACTTAAGACAGGTTTCACTGTAGATCTGAAAAAAGGTTATAAAGTCACCAATAATCAAGGTAGAACAAACTGATTTAGAAAAACAAAAATGATCACTCGCTTATAATATGGGACGCCACTTTGGGGCCATAATCTGGTGATAAAAATCCTGTCTTATATGTGAGTATGTACGGTATTTATTTGATTTAACCATATTTTATTGCATATGTAGTACTTTACATTCGACAATACAATATTACATACGAGCATGAATCAGATGTGAAATAAGTTAACAGATTATAAGGCACATATATACATTTGTGAAACATAGCAAAAGGGTTTGGCCACAAGTTATAACCAACATTATAAAACGGCCCTTCCCAATAATCAAACTTTATTTTAACAAAATGTGCAACATCGTCTCAGTACTATCAATTATACATCAGTACTATCAATTATACATCAGTATTATCAATTATACATCAGTATTATCAATTATACATCAGTACTATCAATTATACATCAGTACTATCAATTATACATCAGTAGTATCAATTATACATCAGTACTATCAATTATACATCAGTACTATCAATTATACATCAGTACTATCAATTATACATCAGTACTATCAATTATACATCAGTACTATCAATTATACATCAGTACTATCAATTATACATCAGTACTATCAATTATACATCAGTACTATCAATTATACATCAGTACTATCAATTATACATCAGTACTATCAATTATACATCAGTACTATCAATTATACATCAGTACTATCAATTATACATCAGTACTATCAATTATACATCAGTACATCAATTATAATCGTACTATCAATATACATCAGTACTATCAATTATACATCAGTACTATCAATTATACATCAGTACTATCAATTATACATCAGTACTATCAATTAACATCAGTACTATCAATTATACATCAGTAGTACTTCAATTATACATCAGTACTATCAATTATACATCAGTACTATCAATTATACATCAGTACTATCAATTATACATCAGTACTATCAATTATACATCAGTACTATCAATTATACATCAGTACTATCAATTATACATCAGTACTATCAATTATAGTTGATATTGATTAACTAGAAACATAAATTTCGAAATTTGATAGGTATGTAATGTTAATTTTAAAGACGAAAATGAGTAACGGTATTTATTATTATTCTCAGACACAAAAGAGATGGTTGCATGGATGAAAGGTCATGAATCTGCCATACACAGTATATCGGTACATACCTCAGGTCGCTACGCACTCACAACGTCAGCTGATACGGCCCAGCTCTGGGATTTAGATACATTCCAAAGAAAAAGAAAATTGACAATCAAAGAAGATGTTGGTATAGTACAAGTAAGCGAATAGTATGAGTAGATATTGTGAGGTTAGCACGAAACTGATCTAAGTGCATATATATACAGGAGACAGATGATAGAACAGCTTTGTACTAAGCCCATGATATTACATTAAACCAGAAGTTTTCTTGGGTTTAGTGACGTAGTAATGAGTTTCTAATATGCAACAAGTACATCACCTGTTATCAGGGTTCATTCTAGGTCAGAATTTTTGGGAGAAGTGAGAAAGCGCGTGATCGCTTCCTTAAATGGTGTTCTTTAATATACTTCTGCAAAATAGGGTTAAAATGCACAGTACAACCATTAAATACAACATTTGAATAGAAGGAGTGCTTTATAATGGGCCAGTGTATCTTACTAGACAAAATTTTGTTTGAAAATCGTAAAAACCAAAACATTTTTTTTTTTTTTTTTTAGGGAGAAGTGGGGCCCCCAGAGGGCGAAGTCAGGGCAACAATTTCGCCCACATCGCCCTCTAGAATGATCCCTGCCTGCTATATACGCCCCATGTTGAGACACCATTGGACATTGTTAATGTGTGATATATTTATTAGTTTTGTACAACGTCTGTCATACCTGATCGGGCCCACGTGGCAGAGTGGTTAAGTCGTCTACTTCAAATCACCGCTGTTCGAATCCCACTGGGGTGTCAAATTATTTCATGTGAGGAAGCTCTCCAGCTGGCTTGCAGAAGGTCGTCAGTGGTTCTACACAGGTACCCCTCCACGCCTGCAATACTGCTCGGAGGGCACCCTTGGTCGTCCTCCACCAATAATAGCTGGAAAGTCGCCATATGATCTGGGATGTTGCCCCCCTACGTTAAACCCCAAAAAGAACTGACATACCGTATCATGTATAGTAAAAGAATAAACCTGTAACCCTTTCAACACCACAGACCTCTAAATAGGCTTACAAAAAAGTGTAGATCCAGATGAGCCGGCTCGTGATGAGCCGTCTCATCAGGATCTGCACTTTTTGCCAGTGATATGACTATTTTTAGACATAATTACCCATTTTGATAAATGAACTTGTCCAAATGTGATTTTCTGATTCATTTATTGGTTTATGAATATCATGGACCAGTCCATGTGAGTTACTTGGTGTTGAATGGGTTAAAGCACTTGTCCGATCAAAACTTGAGTACTGTTCGTCTATCACCCATTTGAAATGCCGTGTTTAAAAAATGCATGTATGGTGTACCAAATACTATCACAGAAAATATTTTTTGGAATTGTTAATAGAACATGAATAAGATATTTAATAAGTTAAATTCTTGCTCAAACTGGTCATACAGTTGAATTCATTACAAAATCAGTATTTGAGCAGGGCTATATCTTTTAAGTTTTTGATTTAAACAAGTTTATATAACTTCTATTAATCACTCTCGAGACCCCATTCCTGATATCGCCACGAGGGAGAGAGAATTAGGCATGTGGAATTTAAATGCCTTGTCTAGGGGAACATTTGTAATGGCTCCATCGGGGTGCAAACTCGGGTCCTTTCGCATCTGAAGCGAACACGCTACCACTGCGCTATCACGACTTCCACGTTCTTGATTTATTATGCTCTTATGAAATATTTTCAGGTGTGCTTTCTGCCGCTGAGTAACACAATAATCACTGGATTCCGAGACGACACAATATTTGCATGGGAGTCTGATACACTCTCCTGTAAATTCCAGCTGCCTACACCTCCTGGAAAGTCCCCACGTTACAAAGCATTTGCAGCTACACGGTTAGTGAAAATATGATTAGTTTAGGTAAATATTACCAAATAACCAACATGAAATAATAAATCGCCATCAGCATTTTAAAAAAATCAAATCATGCGCTACTTTTGTACATTTAGCTACATATATTTTATTTAACAAGTTACTTATTTTAGTGTTAGTTGCATATGTATTCATTACTTTGGCTGACAGGAAGTCAAATTTTATGTAGTTATGACATAAAAACTACCCACACATATTTAAAAATGGCAGCCATTTTGAACAATATTTCAAGTTTCCAAATTGCCATAACTGCTTTCTTTGAGATCCGATGTTCACAGTTATTTCAATTATATACTCACACTTCCAATTAAATGGTGCGTAAAGGTAAATAGCTTTTCTGTAATTGTAAAGTGGAAGTAAAGTGGAAGTCGTGATAGCTCAGTGGTAGCGCATTCGCTTCACGTGCGAAAGGCCCGGAGTTCGAGCCCCGCTGGAGCCGTTACGATTGTGTCCTTAGGCAAGGCATTTAAATTCCATGGATTCCATCAGGAATGAGGTCTCGAGAGTGATTAGTATAAGTTATAAGAACTTGTTTCGCAATCGAGCTAAAATAAATTTGTATATTACTAAAGTTTATTCGGCAAATCAGCGATGTAATTGTAAAGGCAGCTAATATGATATTGTGATCTAAAATGAGATGTCGATCTACAATTATCTTTTATCAAACTCAACTGAAAAGCAACAATCTATGCACTGTTTTTGTGCAAGACAATCAACAGGTGCTTATTAAAATATATTGTTTTACAGCGCTGCAAAATTGCATGTAAATTTTCAGGGATGGTAGAATGTTGGCAGCGAGCGGTCGGTCCAGATTTATACACCTATGGGCCCTTGACACCAGAAAATTACTCAGAATTGTGGAAATGCCAGAAAAAGTCACATCTGTCAAGCAATTGCTTTTCCTGCCGGAAAACTTTGATGGTGGAGCAAGTCGAGTAAGTCTGTATGTTTGTTTCTCATGTATTTATTGTCGCTACCGGTTACCCACATGAATGACGGACACCCTCTTGAGAGATTGGCCATCTTAGGTTTTGGTGAATATTTGTAAATTTTATTTTAAGTAATATTCCTGTTAAAATTATTGTCATCCTCGCGATTCGAGCGAAATGGTCGCTTTATTTTCCGTAGCTTCGCCGACAATAGACATAAGAGTGACATCCGTTGATACCTTATTTCTGGAGGGCATTATTGCTAATTACTGGTAATCTGTGTGTCATTTGACAGTCTCGAAATACACGTTTCGAGGCATCAACTAATCTCCTCCGACATCCGGATAATAAACTTTATACATTCAATACGTATAGCCAATCAGCAACGCCGATGTAAAACATCTTTACATAATTCGCAGCCCAATTAACATAATTAGCCAGGTGATATAATGCGAGTTATCGATGTTGTATGACACAAGATACCCATTTATATCAGTGTTCGAATACAGGGAAGTTTTAAATCGGAGCCTGAACAAGCAATCACGAATTTAGCCATTGTCGAAAATTGGATAATAAGAAATCAATTCGCTGGAAATATAGGGTTGTTATCATATAATTGTACTAATTATCAATCCATATTACCTAAATGTCTCGGTAAAGATATTTAGTGAAAGACATTTAAAATGTAATAAGAAAATCTTTTCGGCTCTCCTTGTCTTTTTTAAGATAAATATTTTCCCGACCGATAGTCGCATTCTATTCATGTGATCATGGCATTATTTGGAGTATTAACATACATACGTGTAAGCTGTTGTGATTGTTCTCTAGGTGTTAGGTGTGTTATGTCAGGACGGCATTATTTGGTGTATTAACATACATACGTGTAAGCTGTTTGTTTTGTTCTCTAGGTGTTAGGTGTGTTATGTCAGGACGGCATTATTTGGTGTATTAACATACATACGTGTAAGCTGTTTGTTTTGTTCTCTAGGTGTTAGGTGTGTTATGTCAGGACGGCATTATGAGGTTTATCAACATACATACGTGTAAGCTGTTGTTTGATATGGGAGAGATCTCTAACAAGATAAACAATATCTCCGTCAGTCCAAATGGTCGCTACGTTACCACGGTGAACGAAGATGGAACTCTGGGTGTATACAACCTTCAGACGTTGAGTGCGGAAATAAATAAGGTGAGTTGAATGTTCATGAAATGTGGTTAGGATGGTAGCAAGTTCTTGTCTTTATAACTAATGTAGGCAGCTGCCACTACAAACCTGAGATGCATGACAGTAAATGTGCATCATGGTTCAGTTGTTTACAATCACTTTTTATCTTGACCAGTTTAGTGGATAGCGAAACATAGCAGTCACTTTTTCAACGAGAACGCTACCATCAATTTCATACAGTATTGCATATGTTAAAAAACGATAATACATTGATAAGTTGCTTACGGTTTCCCGGAGTTGTTCCCTGCCCTCCTAACAAGATCTACCCCCAAGAGTGACCTTGAACTTGAAGTGTGGTAATATAATGGTGTTGTTTTCAGAAATATTTGATGCATGAAAACAAATCTCAAACATTATTATTTCTCGAAAACCGTCAAATGTATTGCTTGGACACTTTCCATACATATCTGAGGACTAATTCTCAACACCCACAGTAAATCCCCACCCTACCACTGGCATTGAATATTTGAACACTCAAATTTTTCAAAAACAAATTTGTTATATTAGTGAACCATCTGTCCACATGTGTGTGTTTTACGTTTATTTATCGTCGCTACCGGTTGCCCATATGAGCGACGTCTCCTGAAGAGATTAGTCATTTTAGATTTTTGGCTACCGGTTGCCCATATGAGCGACGCCTCCTCAAGAGATTAGTCATTTTAGATTTTTGGAGGATAGTACAATGATACAGACAGAGACCCATTCCAGAGTCTCCTCTGGTTCTTTTATGTGCACGGGGTACAGCACCGACACTGGACTTTGGTTTAAAGTCCCATCTAAGATTTTATTAGGGTCAGACGAGGGATCGAACCTGCGATCCCTGGATTATCAGTCCAGCGTGTTGCCACTGGACTACAGATCCGGTGAACCATCAATTTTTCTTATCACTTATCAATCACCTATGATTCAATATAACTGTCCTTCATAATCTGTCTTTTATCCTGATTGGTTTGCCTTTTTAATACTGTACTTTTTTAAATAAAGTAATCACAAAGTTAGTTTATACAAATTTATTTTAGCTTGATTGCGAAACAAGTTCTGACAACTTGTATTAATCACTCTTGAGACCTCATTCCAGATGGAATCCAACGCCACGAGGGAGAAGAGGCAACGTACAATCGTAATGCCTCAATCGAGGCTCGAACTACGGGCCTTTCGCACATGAATTGAATCCGCTACCACTGTGCTATCATGACTTCCACAAGTAATCACAAAATAATTGTGCTTACAGGCATTTTTCCAATCTAAACAATTACATTACAATTACTTGTAATCATGAAAATCTACGATTACAGATTACTGTACGATTACAGATTACTGTACGATTACAGATTACTGTACGATTACAGATTACTGTACGATTACAGATTACTGTACGATTACAGATTACTGTACGATTACAGATTACTGTACGATTACAGATTACTGTACTATTACAGATTACTGTACGATTACAGATTACTGTACGATTACAGATTACTGTACGATTACAGATTACTGTACGATTACAGATTACTGTACGATTACAGATTACTGTACGATTACAGATTACTGTACGATTACAGATTACTGTACGATTACAGATTACTGTACTATTACCACAGGTCTGATCACCTGTGGTTTTAACTACACTGAAAATTACTTGTGTTAGTGATGAACGTGATTACTATGGCAACAAAACTGGTAAAAAGACACCTTCTTTGGCCCTACTGGGTACATTGTGACATGGTCACATGCATCGTGGGGAGATGGGTATCTGAATTTGCAATATTTGTGGACCTAACTCCTGGGACTTAAGTGTTGAGATCGAAGGGATCTACTGACATATTTAGTTTAAACATATTTTTATTCGGATCAAATACATATATACATATAATATAAACACAATTTTTTTTTTATACATTCGAACCGATATGGGTCGAGAAACAAGCTTAAAGCTTATATGAATCCCTTCCCATGTTGGAGTACGTTTAAATGGACTGACATATTTGAAACTCCCTTGCAGATTTTGTTCATATTCGACCACCAGAATGGAAATCTAATTACATTAATGGGCCTTATCCCTAATGATACAGAAAGGCAGGCTCGGGTATGTTAGTTAGCTTGTGACAACAATTCCAGTTCATTTGTGGAGATGTTTTGCATAATTCACTACCGATATGTTTAACAGAGTGATACTTGTTTCAGCCTCCTGCACCGCTTGTTAAAGTAGTTACCAACAACAAGATGTCCGACACAGTTTCCACCGATAAATCTTACGCGTCGAGTAAATGTTCCAGAAAGGGTCGCCGTCCTGCCTCGGCCCCATCTAGAGGTAAAGAAAATAGGTCAAGGCCACATGCGGAGGATTGCGGAGAGGTAGGTTAAATGTTACCCACAGTTCAACAATTGTTTGTACATTCAGATATCCTTCTGCGAATATGGATTGGAATGAATGTACCGGGCCATGTGAAGATACGGTTATACAAGGCAAGGGAGAAGTGTATGTTGTAAAAGGGATATGTTTAGGTTATACAAGGGATATGTTTAGGTTGTGCATGGAAGAAGTTCAGGTTGTACAAGGGAGAAATTTAGGTGATACAAGGGCTATATTTAGGTTGTGCATGGAAGAAGTTCATGTTTTACATGGGAGATATATAGGTTATATATGGGAGAAATTAAGTCATACAAGGGAGAAGTTGTTGATTAAGAGCAATTGTGCTCTATATATATTCTTTTAGTAAATACAATTTCTCCCAAACCAATCTGTAGCTTCCCAAACCAATATGTAGCTTCCCAAACCAATATGTAGCTTCCCAAACCAATATGTTGCTTCCCAAACCAATATGTAGCTTCCCAAACCAATATGTAGCTTCCCAAACCAATATGTAGCTTCCCAAACCAATATGTAGCTTCCCAAACCAATCATTAGCTTCCCAAACCAATATGTTGCTTCCCAAACCAATATGTAGCTTCCCAAACCAATATGTTGCTTCCCAAACCAATATGTAGCTTCCCACCAATATGTAGCTTCCCAAACCAATATGTAGCTTCCCAAACCAATATGTAGCTTCCCAAACCAATATGTAGCTTCCCACCAATATGTAGCTTCCCACCAATATGTAGCTTCCCAAACCAATCTATAGCTTCCCAAACCAATATGTAGCTTCTCAAACCAATCTGTAGCTTCCCAAACCAATATGTAGCTTCCCAAACCAATATGTAGCTTCCCACCAATATGTAGCTTCCCACCAATATGTAGCTTCCCACCAATATGTAGCTTCCCACCAATATGTAGCTTCCCAAACCAATCTATAGCTTCCCAAACCAATATGTAGCTTCTCAAACCAATATGTAGCTTCCCAAACCAATATGTAGCTTCCCAAACCAATATGTAGCTTCCCAAACCAATATGTAGCTTCCCAAACCAATCATTAGCTTCCCAAACCAATATGTAGCTTCTCAAACCAATATGTAGCTTCCCAGGCCAATATGTAGCTTCCCAAACCAATATGTAGCTTAAGCCGTGATTGTTTGTGAGAGATTTATGATGATGTGAAAACCGTGAAAATACAGCCAAAACACGACCAATATGAATATATTATACACTAATCCTAACTAATTGTGCGTACATGTGAAATGCAATATGCTGCAAAAGCTAGACGAACACGACTATATCTTGTGTTATATAAAATTGTTCAACTATAGACGACGACTATATCTTGTGTTATATAAAATTGTTCAGCTAGACAAACATGACTATATCTTGTGTTATATAAAATTGTTCAGCTAGACGAACGTGACTATATCTTTTGTTATATAAAATTGTTCAACTAGACGAACACGACTATATCTTGTGTTATATAAAATTGTTCAACTAGACGAACATGACTATATCTTGTGTTATATAAAATTGTTCAACTAGACGACGACAATATCTTGTGTTATATAAAATTGTTCAGCTAGACGACGACAATATCTTGTGTTATATAGAATTGTTCAACTAGACGACGACTATATCTTGTGTTATATCAAATTGTTCAACTAGACGACGACTATATCTTGTGTTATATAACTTATATAAAATTGTTCAACTAGACGAACACGACTATATCTTGTGTTATATAAAATTGTACTACTTATCTAGATATACGAGGAGTTGAGAACGATACCCAACCAAACTCAACCCAATGTGTGTACTTGTTTTTACAGATAGAGCTACCTGAAGGTCTCAATATGGAACGGTTACAAGCTATATTGAAAGGTTATTATGAATATCCAGCCAAGTATAGGTATGTTATATATACTGATAGTTAACCCAGCCATGTACAGGTATGTTATATATACAGGTAGTTAACCCAGCCATGTACAGGTATGTTATATATACAGGTAGTTAACCCAGCCATGTACAGGTATGTTATATATACAGGTAGTTAACCCAGCCATGTACAGGTATGTTATATATACAGGTAGTTAACCCAGCCATGTACAGGTATGTTATATATACAGGTAGTTAACCCAGCCATGTACAGGTATGTTATATATACAGGTAGTTAACCCAGCCATGTACAGGTATGTTATATATACAGGTAGTTAACCCAGCCATGTACAGGTATGTTATATATACAGGTAGTTAACCCAGCCATGTACAGGTATGTTATATATACAGGTAGTTAACCCAGCCATGTACAGGTATGTTATATATACAGGTAGTTAACCCAGCCATGTACAGGTATGTTATATATACAGGTAGTTAACCCAGCCATGTACAGGTATGTTATATATACAGGTAGTTAACCCAGCCATGTACAGGTATGTTATATATACTGGTAGTTAACCCAGCCATGTACAGGTATGTTATATATACTGATAGTTAACCCAGCCATGTACAGGTATGTTATATATACAGGTAGTTAACCCAGCCATGTACAGGTATGTTATATATACTGATAGTTAACCCAGCCATGTACAGGTATGTTATATATACTGATAGTTAACCCAGTCATGTACAGGTATGTTATGTGTACCAGTAGTTAACCCAGCCATGTACAGGTATGTTATATATACTGACAGTTAACCCAGCCATGTACAGGTATGTTATATATACTGATAGTTAACCCAGCCATGTACAGGTATGTTATATATACTGATAGTTAACCCAGCCATGTACAGGTATGTTATGTGTACCAGTAGTTAACCCAGCCAAGTATAGGTATGTTATATATACTGATAGTTAACCCAGCCATGTACAGGTATGTTATATATACTGATAGTTAACCCAGCCATGTATAGGTATGTTATATATACTGATAGTTAACCCAGCCATGTACAGGTATGTTATATATACTGATAGTTAACCCAGCCATGTACAGGTATGTTATGTGTACCAGTAGTTAACCCAGCCATGTACAGGTATGTTATATATACTGATAGTTAACCCAGCCATGTACAGGTATGTTATGTATACCGGCAGTTAACCAAGCCATGTACAGGTATGTTATATATACTGATAGTTAACCCAGCCATGTACAGGTATGTTATGTATACCAGTAGTTAACCCAGCCCATTTAATGCCCGTATTTCTCTACAGATCTTCTATCCTATATTATCTGACAGTGGGCTGTTTCTGAACCATTTCAGAATTATACGATCAAGTACCGGTATTTTTATCCTCCTGGACAATAATCATGTGTTCAGAACCTGTCAGGGCTCATTCTAGAAGGCGACTTGAGCGAAATAGTCACCCTAGGGACCCTGACTTCACCCCCTAGAGGTCTCACTTCTCCCTAAAAAAATTACAATTTTAATACAAGATTTTGTCCAGTAAGATACACCGGCCCATTATAAAGGACCTTCTATTCAAATTCATTTAAGGACGCAATCGCGCGTTTTCTCACTTCTCCCAAAAAATCTGACCACCTAGAATGAGCCATGTGCTTGTCCATACATACACCGTCTCCGTGGCCCAGTGGTTAAGGCGTCCACCTACGGAGCGGGAGGTCGAAGATTCGAATCTCGTTAGGGGTTCGTTCTGATATGGCCGGTTGGTGAGCCGCCAGCTAGTTAAATAATGGTT
The DNA here is from genome assembly GCA_014843695.1 of Archivesica marissinica. NCBI lineage: Eukaryota > Metazoa > Mollusca > Bivalvia > Venerida > Vesicomyidae > Archivesica > Archivesica marissinica. The sequence continues at coordinate 9,139,916 of CM026395.1, forward strand.
ACCGATTGCCTACCAGCCTGGCGTCTGGCATACAAGCATAGGATTCGGGAAGTACTAATGTTCATAAAAAGAGGTGTCTCATAAGTCAGAAATGGCTGGCCCTTTAAATAGGGGTGACACTATAATAAACAAACGCTTTACTTTACTTTACTTTTACATGCGTACATGTATATCGTATTCATTGGCGGCAAGATGTTAAAACAAATTTTTTCTTCAATCATCTTTCACTAACTGTCGTGTACATGTATTTCCCCAACAAAGAGACCAGTAAGAACTTTTATCGGGAAAAAATCTGCCCCCCCCCCCCCCAAATTATTTCAAATATGCATGTAATTTGATTTCATACAGTTTAATTAATGCTCTGTTACTCTTATCTGTACATTATCCTGTCTAGAAATGTTAATGATGATTTTGTAACCCTGTGTCAGGATGTTCATATGGCGTTCCATTCTGCGGATACCAGAGAATCACGCAGCATATGCAGCACTGGTTGATAAGGGAACACATCCAGCGTTTGAGAAATTGAATGAGGAATATCCAATCAAAAGTCGACGTCTGCTGCGTATATTACAAAGGTATGTAATGTGTCACAGACAGTTTACTTTTATGGTGGTTGTTCGTTAACTACAGTTTCACTTTACTTAGCATGTATTATATGCTTATATAAAAAGTTTAAACTTTATTTATTTTACAATGATTGCGAAGTAAGTTCTAGTAACTTATATTAATCACTCTCGTTGGCTCGGATGAAAGCATATATGGTCATTCGTGTGGGAGGAAACCGGAGAAAACCCACCTGTTCGATCTGGCGACCACCGTACCATCTCACATACTTCCCGGTCCGAAGATCGAACCCTTATATACTGTATATGATGAAGACTCTGCTTTGATCTACAGTATATTGAGAGATGATTCCTGGCCCCTGTACTTCCAAATGCTAAATGAAATAAAAACAGAATGTTGACCTTCCTGGAGTTCATGGTAACCTTACTGGAGTTCATGGTAACCTTACTGGATGTCATGGTAACCTTACTGGATATCATGGTAACCTTACTGGATATCATAGTAACCTTACTGGATGTCATGGTAACCTTACTGGATGTCATGGTAACCTTACTGAATGTCATGGTAACCATACTGGATGTCATGGTAGCCTTCCTGGAGTTCATGGTAGCCTTCCTGGAGTTCATGGTAACCTTACTGGATGTCATGGTAACCTTACTGGATGTCATGGTAGCTTGCCTGGATTTCATGGTATCCTTCCTGATACATAAAATCTATTTCAATGTGTTGAGTTCATTTTTAAAAATTATTTTTACATTTCTGTATTGTTTTTCAGAATATTATCTGCTCTAGCCAACTGGTCACCTATATTTGGAGAGACGCAGTATCTTCCAGTGTTAGCATTTCCTTTTGTGAAACTCTTCCAGAATAATCATCTCATCTGCTTTGAGATTATTGCCAGTATACTGGGTAGGTTCTCCTGTTCATATTCACCAACAACAACAACAACACGTCGTGCTGTTTTCTAAATAGATATTTTGGTTGAAATTTCACTCATGGCTAATGCTCTTAGTCAATCTGAGATGTCGTATTAACCCGTAACTTGCCAATCATGACTAATGTCACTTTTGCAAACAGCATAGAGCCAGATCCGACGGAACTTTTTCATATAAAGAGACATGGTCTGATCGGAGTTCGAACCCGTGACCATCAGTGATGATAGGTTTCAGTGGTATTACAAGTCAACCACGGAGGCGGTCACTCTAGTTACGTTATTGTTAGTGATATAAGCATGATTACTGGCCTGGAAGGATAGGTTTCGTGAAGTACTGATATTCATATGAGGTGTCTCATAAGTAGGAAATATCTGACCCTTTCAATAGAGGTCTTTGAGAAATTGAATGAGGAATATCCAATCAAAAGTAGACGTCTGCTGCGTATATTGCAAAGGTATGTAATGTGTCACAGACAGTTTACTTTTGTGGTGGATGTTGGTTGCCGTTTCAATAGAGGCGACACTGTAATAAACAAACACCTGAATTTTACTTTGTATAGACATACAGGTGAAGTATTCTCGTTCAGGTAAACTGTCCCCTTTGAGAGGGAAACACTTATTTTTTTTTTATACTTTATTTATTTTACAACGATTGCGAAGCAAGTTTTAACAACTTATATTAATCACTCTCGTTGGCTTGGATAAAAGCGTATATGTGGTCATTCATGTGGGAGGAAACCGGAGTACCCGGAGAAAACCCACCTGTCCGATCTGGCGACCATCGTACCATCTCACATACTTCCCTGTCCGAGGATCGAACCCGGGTCGCATTGGTGAGAAACACTTATTTAAACTATGGTAAACTGTTTTCACCAAAACGCAAAGATTTCCCCATTGAGAAGTGTGACTTTTCCTTCTTTGTTCTATACAAATATTTTAAAATGCCCCCTTTGTAATGTGTCTGTGTGCCCCTTCGGCTCGAGAAATAGTTCACATGCATGTGCCTGTATGTAGAGCTGAATATATACACACAACACATTTAAAATCTTTGTATAATTATAATTAAACTGCCTGTCAGTGTGCATTTATCAGAACGAATTTCCGTCTTACATTGTTTGTATGAATCAAAACATTTGTTTTATGTTTCATGGAATAGCAATATTATCTAACCGACTGATAGTTAAATAATTAAAATTGTGAAGAATACAGTATATATTGTATTGGGAGAACATGTATAATGTTTTTAGTGACTTTAAAGTACAGTCAAACCTGCCTTAAGCAGCCAGCCAAGGGAATCACAAACAGTTGCTTCTTAGCACAGGTGGCTGCTTAATAGAGGTCAAATGTATAGCAAAACAACATTTTGGGAATCTGGAAACTGGCTGCTTAATGCAGGTTGGCTGCTTAATAGAGGTGACCACTAACACAGGTTTGACTGTACATGTATGTTTATGCTGTAATGTTTTAATAATTTCAGTGAATTATTCCCAACATTGGTTTGAGTATTTCCCGAACCCTCCCATCAATATACTGGGCATGATAGAGAATGTGATTGGTCACCATGATAGATACTTGCTGCAGCACTTCGTTAAGTACAACGTTACCTCACAGGTATGTATGTGTAGCTGCAGCACTTCGTTAAGTACAACGTTACCTCACAGGTATGTATGTGTAGGTGCAGCACAGGTATGTAAGTGTAGGTACATCACAGGTATGTAAGTGTGGGTGCAGCACAGGTATGTAAGTGTAGGTGCAGCACAGGTATGTAAGTGTGGGTGCATCACAGGTATGTAAGTGTAGGTGCATCACAGGTATGTAAGTGTATGTGCAGCACAGGTATGTAAGTGTGGGTACATCACAGGTATGTAAGTGTAGGTGCATCACAAGTATGTAAATGTAGGTGCAGCACAGGTATGTATGTATGTGTAGGTGCAGCACAGGTATGTAAGTGTAGGTGCATCACAGGTATGTAAGTGTGGGTACAGCACAGGTATGTACGTGTAGGTGCATCACAGGTATGTAAGTGTATGTGCAGCACAGGTATGTAAGTGTGGGTACAGCACAGGTATGTAAGTGTAGGTGCAGCACAGGTATGTAAGTGTAGGTGCATCACAGGTATGTAAGTGTGGGTACAGCACAGGTATGTATGTGTAGGTGCATCACAGGTATGTAAGTGTGGGTGCAGCACAGGTATGTAAGTGTGGGTGCAGCACAGGTATGTAAGTGTAGGTGCATCACAGGTATGTATGTGTGTAGGTGCAGCACAGGTATGTAAGTGTGTAGGTGCAGCACAGGTATGTATGTGTGTAGGTGCAGCACATGTATGTATGTGTGTAGGTGCAGCACAGGTATGTAAGTGTAGGTGCAGCACAGGTATGTAAGTGTAGGTGCAGCACAGGTATGTATGTGTAGGTACAGCACAGGTATGTATGTGTAGGTGCAGCACAGGTATGTATGTGTAGGTGCAGCACAGGTATGTAAGTGTAGGTGCAGCACAGGTATGTAAGTGTAGGTGCAGCACAGGTATGTATGTGTGTAGGTGCAGCACAGGTATGTAAGTGTAGGTACAGCACAGGTATGTAAGTGTAGGTGCAGCACAGGTATGTAAGTGTAGGTGCAGCACAGGTATGTAAGTGTAGGTACAGCACAGGTATGTAAGTGTAGGTGCAGCACAGGTATGTAAGTGTAGGTGCAGCACAGGTATGTAAGTGTAGGTGCAGCACATGTATGTATGTGTGTAGGTGCAGCACAGGTATGTATGTGTGTAGGTGCAGCACAGGTATGTAAGTGTAGGTACAGCACAGGTATGTATGTGTGTAGGTGCAGCACAGGTATGTATGTGTGTAGGTGCAGCACAGGTATGTAAGTGTAGGTGCAGCACATGTATGTATGTGTGTAGGTGCAGCACAGATATGTATGTGTGTAGGTGCAGCACAGGTATGTAAGTGTAGGTGCAGCACAGGTGTGTAGGTGCAGCACAGGTGTGTAAGTGTGGGTACAGCACATGTGTGTAAGTGTAGGTGCAGCACAGGTATGTAAGTGTAGGTGCAGCACAGGTATGTATGTGTAGGTACAGCACAGGTATGTAAGTGTGGGTGCATCACAGGTATGTAAGTGTAGGTGCATCACAGGTAGGTATGTGTAGCACAGGTATGTATGTGTAGGTACAGCACAGGTATGTAAGTGTAGGTGCATCACAGGTATGTAAGTGTAGGTGCAGCACAGGTATGTAAGTGTGGGTGCAGCACAGGTATGTAAATGTAGGTGCATCACAGGTATGTAAGTGTAGGTGCATCACAGGTATGTATGTGTAGGTGCAGCACAGGTATGTATGTGTAGGTACAGCACAGGTATGTAAGTGTAGGTGCAGCACAGGTATGTAAGTGTAGGTACAGCACAGGTATGTAAGTGTAGGTGCATCACAGGTATGTAAGTGTAGGTGCAGCACAGGTATGTATGTGTGTAGGTGCAGCACAGGTATGTAAGTGTAGGTGCAGCACATGTATGTGTGTAGGTACAGCACAGGTATGTAAGTGTAGGTGCAGCACATGTATGTGTGTAGGTACAGCACAGGTATGTAAGTGTAGGTGCATCACAGGTATGTAAGTGTAGGTGCAGCACAGGTATGTAAGTGTAGGTGCAGCACAGGTATGTATGTGTGTAGGTGCAGCACAGGTATGTAAGTGTAGGTGCAGCACAGGTATGTAAGTGTAGGTGCAGCACAGGTATGTAAGTGTGGGTGCAGCACATGTGTGTACGTGTAGGTGCAGCACAGGTATGTATGTGTGTAGGTGCAGCACAGGTATGTAAGTGTAGGTGCAGCACATGTGTGTAAGTGTAGGTGCAGCACAGGTATGTATGTGTGTAGGTGCAGCACAGGTATGTAAGTGTAGGTGCAGCACAGGTATGTAAGTGTAGGTGCAGCACAGGTATGTAAGTGTGGGTGCAGCACATGTGTGTACGTGTAGGTGCAGCACAGGTATGTAAGTGTGGGTGCAGCACATGTGTGTACGTGTAGGTGCAGCACAGGTATGTAACTGAGAGAGATAAATTAATTCATATTCAATATGTTACATTACTATCTCTGTGGAAGTCGTGATAGCGCAGTGGGTAAAGACAGCGAAAGGTCCGGAGTTTGAGCACGATTATCCCCTTAGGCAAGGCATTTAATTCGACTTTGCCTCTTCTCTCTCCCTAAGTGGAAGTAATGATAGTGAGAGTCTTACTTTGTCTACCTACTCCAGTAATCGGTCTTTTCAAAATTAACCCTGGACCGATTACAATAGGAAGAAACCTTTTTGCACACCCTGTAGACACTACTAAATACGTTCTGAGTAACACTACTTTACACACTATTTTATTATGATACCAAATTTCACAGATATGATGAACTATTGTGGAAGTCGTGATAGCTCAGTGGAAGCGCGTTTGCTTCAGGTGTGAAAGGTCCGGAGTTCGAGCCCCGCTGAAGCCGTTACGATTGTGCCCTTAGTCAAGGCATTTAAATTTCACATTGCCTCTTCCCTCTCCCTCGTGACAATGGATTCCATCAGGAATGAGGTCTCGAGAGTGTTTAATATAAGAACTTGTTTCGCAATCGATCTAAAATAACTTTGTGTAAACTATCTCTTTGTTTCATTAAAAATTGACGTCACAATGAATGATGTGTGATGTCACAAGTGATATCCCAATGTGTGATGTCACAATGAATAATGGCACAATTAACGATATTTGACTTCACAATAAACAATGTGCGACTTCACAACAATCATCCAATGCATTAAACTATCAATATAATTACAAAAACAACAATGAAACAGAATTAACACCAAATAAACTCTACTTCGTGACATAGGTTTATTAGAAGATATAAATCCTTCAATTTTGAATGGAAAGTCGCGAGGAATGTAGTTATGTGTGTTAATTACCTAGACCTGAATTACATGATGTTATTTTAACAGACGGATCTGTAGCCCAGTGGTAAAACGCTGGACTGGTAATCCAGGGATCTCAGGTTCGATCCCCCATCTGACCCTAATAAAATTAACAGTCTTTCAGATGGGATGTTAAACCGAGGTCTCGTGTCGGTGCTTTACACCGTGCATGTAAAAGAACCAGAGGAGACTCTGGAATGTCTGTATCATTGCACTATCCTCCAAAAATCTAAAATGACTAATCTCTTCAGGAGGCGTCGCTCATATGGGCAACCGGTAGCGACGATAAATAAACGTAAAACACACACAGATGTTATTTTAGGGACAGGTAATCATTAGAGTCAGAAGAATTTGTGCTTTTAATTTTGAACTCGGACACGAGAAACTGTAAAGTCGTAATAAAGCATTCATCTTAATTTCTTTTCTATCTTTTTTTACTCATTTCATGTAGACCTGACAATATCAGGTATATAGTCAAACCTGCCTTAAGCAGCCAACCAAGAGAATCACAGTAAGTGGCTGCTTAGCCCAGGTGGCTGCTTAATAGAAGTCAAATGTATAATAAAACAACATGTTTGGAAACTGGTTGCTTAATACAGGTTGACTGCTTAATGGAGGTGCCCACTAATACAGGTTTGCCTGTATAGCATCAATTTATGATATAACATTAAAGATAAAGCAAAGATTCACTAAAAGTTTTGACATTTTGGCAGTTATCACTGCCAGTTAGCTTGCAACAGTTTGCTAATGCTTGCTGTACTGGCATTTAATTCACAGCTTGAGTGATTTTGGTATTGACACCATTAGGGTATATTGCTATGCTTGATTGGTCAATGAGTGCTTGATTGATTAGTTAATTGCCCACCATTGAATTTGATTGGTTGTTGCATCAAATGCTTTCAATCTGATTGGCTCTTTGCATAATGTAAATGTGAGTGAGATAAACACATAAAACAGGTGCTGGTGACCAGTGCTTTACAGTGATTGATACCTGTAATAGTAGAAATGCTTGAATTAATGTATTGAAAAAGCAATTAGATGGTATTGGAAAATAATCTGTTCCTTTTAACACAGACATTGTGATCAGTTTCAGTAGAGTGACATATAATAGTGACAATTTGAAGGAAGGTTCACACATACTGAATCCTATAAAACATTGATATTAAAATATTGATGCTATAATTCATTGTTATCTTGGACTGTTCACACTGGGAACATTTGTGCTGAAGACAGGGATACTTATTGGACATCTAAGTGTTGAAGACGTACCAGTTCATATAATGGCAGCAATTCTGAAACCATCTGTCAACTTGGATTTACCTGATGGCGGCTTTATGAAGCTTCGGTCTAATCCAATGTTCAGTGCATTGAGGGCGACGCTGATCACAGACGTCGAACACACTTCAAACATTCCAATGACCTTGATCAAAGTGAAAGATGAGAAATTGGAGCGAGCATCGAGCCTGGACCCAGCAATCGTAGCGGTTCAGGAAGCAAACTTACAATCAGACTTTCAGCAGATATTACCGTCGGGGAACCAGAAAGTTGTCGAGTTGCAGGAATTCTATAACCAGCAGTGCTCAATGATCGAAAATGAACGAAGCGAGGCAATACAGCTGTCGAAAGAGAACAATATGCTTAGTGTATCGCAGTACCAACGGGAACTGTATCTGATACATACACAGCATGATGAACAAAGGATGCACCTCACTAACAGGATCACGGCCAGTTTACAACTGCTCAAAATCAGCATGCCGTCTCCGGCCGAGGTGTCGAGTTCAAAGTCGCGAAGTCGTCAGTTGAATGGTCGAGCTGTTGACATTATGACTAACTGGTACGATCGCCATATAGACAACCCTTACCCTACGGATGAGGAAAAGGAAGCGCTTGCAGATCTAGGTGGGCTTTCTCTCGGACAGGTGAAGGCATGGTTCGCTAACAAAAGAAACAGAACAAATAATACAAAACCTAAGAAACAGAAAATGTGTGTTGAAAAGAAACTATTGAGTATTTGTACGGAACTTTCCACTGATTTTCCAAGAAGCACACCGAGGTTATATGGACAGATTATTCAACAGTTGTCGGATATAGTAAACTGTTCACAAGTGTTCAATCGGTCTACAGGACAAATTACAGATGCTTATAATTCTAGTGGCGATGAACTGGAAAATATGTACAGTGAATAGAAGAAATGTGTCGCAAGGGATTCGGAAGTTTTTGTAATTAACTCTTTGCACGCTAGCGGCAGATAAAATCACCTTTGCAAACAGCATAGAGCCAGATCAGACGGCACAGAACGTGCCGTCTGATCAGGCTCTATGCTGTTTGCTATTCGGATAGTGGAGCTAAAACACTTGGCTGAATAGCAAACAACATGGATCCTGATCAGACGCGGCGTTACGCCGCGGCTGATCTGGATCTATGTTGTTTGCAAATGTGATTTTATTTACTCAGCAGGCAAAGGGTTAAAATACATTAATCAAAATTCTGACAAAGAAAATCCAAACAATTGACATTTCAGTTTAGTTTTCCATTAAATTCTTGGATTGAAAAATATAACTGAGAGCAGGTTTATATTCTAACTTGTAACATTTTATTATTGTGCAGAATTATCTTCGAGTTTTCATTCCTTAAACTGTATATAAAGACATGCATACATAGTGCTATATTTTATAAAATGCTTTAATGTCATTATGTACATAGTACTGTAAGTTATTATTTTACGTGTTGTTAACACAACAACTGTATATAATATTAAACTTGTGCAAAGTAAAGGTTTCTTAGAATGTGTTTTATTATGTTGATCCTGCTAATAATAGCTTCATAATATCTCTCTCTCTGTGTCTAAACGTGCAAGTATTATCCATAATTTCTGAGAATCTAGAAATACTCCAAATATCAATATTTCTGTTACTGAACATGTATTAGCATGAATACTGTGCCAAGTGGTTACAAATATTGCCTACAAATCACATGCCCTTCACCGCTGTAGGTTCAAATCCCACTTGAGGATATAATTATTACATGTGAGGATTATATCCAGCTGGCTTGCAGTAGGTTAGTGGTTCTACCCGGGTGTCCGTTCGTTCCTGAAATGCTGTTCAGAGGGGGAGACCCGTGGTCTTCCTCCACCAATAAAAGCCTGAGAGTTGCCGTATAGCCTAAGTTGTTTGTGCAATTTTAAATCCCCACCGGGAAGTATGTGAGATGGTACGGTGGTCGCCAGATCGGACAGGTGGGTTTTCTCCGGGTACCACATGACCACATTATGCTTTCATCCGCACCAACGAGAGTGATTAATATAAGTTGTTAAAGCTTGCTTCGCAATCGTTGTAAAATAAATAAAGTATAAAACCCCCCCCCCCCAGAACAAACACAATGATTACTCACTTATGACTTCAAGTTGTTTGGTTATTGTTAAGGTTTATACAGTCAAACCTGTGTTAGTGGCCACCTCTAAGCAGCCAACCTGTATTAAGCAGCCAGAGTCCCAATATGTTGTTTTATTATACATTTAACCTCTATTAATCAGCCACTTTATGCGATTCCCTTGGTTGGCTGCTTAACTCAGGTTTGATTGTAAATACTAATTGGAAGACAATGTTCTGGAAATGCCATAGAATAACGAGTCATTTTCGTATAGAGAAATGTTCTCTGCCAAAGAAAACCATTCTGTGACCGTGATATATTGAATGAACTTGGCCACGAGTGTGATGGATCCATTTCTGTTCAATGCCCTAGCCACAATGTTATTAACTTTTTCTGATAGCTTAACTGCAAGCCCACCTAATTTGATTTATTGTGTCGGAGACTCATGCATTTCATAACGTTGTGCGAAAGGCCTAGTTTGAGCTACTCTGGAGCTGTGCCCTTAGGCAATGCATTTAAATTCTATGTTGCCTCTTCTCTCTCCCTCATGGCAATGGATTCCATCAGGAATGAGGTCTTGAGAATGATTAATATAAGTTGTAAGAAGTTTTTTCGCAATCGAGCTGAAATAAATTTGTATAAACTAAGGTAAACTTGTAATTTGGTGGACAGTTTACCTCAGTTATCTACAACGTTCTTACAGTCGATCCTATGTAAATAATAGTGTTTAACAATAGAGCAGGGTAGATTTGACAAATATATAAACTCTTACTTCCCAAAAACTATAAGACTGGACAAACAAAAGATAGTGTAGTGTTCGCCAAATCAACTGAACATATGGATCTCTAGTCCAGTGCTAACACGCTGGACTGGTAATCCAGGGATCGCAGGTTTGATCCCCCCGTCTGACCCTAATAAAATTAAGTCTCAGATGGGATGTTAAACTGAGGTCTCGTGTCGGTGCTTTATACCGTGCACATAAAAGAACCAGAGGCGACTCTGGAATGGGTCTCTGTATCATTGCACCATCCTCCAAAATGACTAATCTCTTCAGGAGGCGTCGCTCATATGGGCAACCAGTAGCGTCGATAAATAAACGTAAAACACACACAAATCAACTGAGAGCTTGAGGACAGCAACGCCATTATAATCACGCTCTCTAACTACTTTTCATGTGTGGTACCAACCTGATGAACGTTGAAATATTGTGAACGCGAACGTTTAGAACTCAGTTATTAGTTATGTCATTTATGGACGTCTAAACACAACTTTCTAGCGCGAATTAGCACACAGTTGCAAAGTTTTCTATCATAAAAAGTCTTCAGTCTAAAATGTTCACCAGTTTTATTTTTTTTTCGATTTATCTCAAAAATCACAATATTGTTATTTTCCCCCCAAAATCAAACTTCCGTTTGTCATTCTGAATAACGTAAATTAATCAATCTGTTAGATTCCACAGTATTTACTGAGTGAGTGTGATAACGACCCCACCAATGAATGTCTCCGCTCTGCTTCATCATTTGGATCACTATAATGACTTGTCGGATACAGTTGTGATGTAAACTTTGGGTGTGTTGATAGTTTACTGCAGCTGTTGTGTAAAATGTTTGCTAAAAACTGTTTGGTACAAACTTATTGTTGTATTATCATCACCCTTTGCACATAATTATTTTGGAACTAATCTGATTGAAATTAACAACAGGATCACACTATTACCTCAACCATATAGTAGAATCAAATCATAAATATATGCCACTTCCGGACCATGTCTAACCATATTCAGAAATTCCTTCTTTCACTGTTTGGTAGAAACACCATATTTACTGCTGATAAATAATTGTTAAAATTGCAACATATAAATAATCATTTCTGATTGGAACAGAGGTTATGGTTTTTGGCACTGTCTGTCTGTCTGTCTGTCTGTCTGTCTGTCTGTCTGTCTGTCTGTCTTGTCTGTCTGTCTGTTATCTCCATTTCAAAGTTTAATTCATGTCCTGCCTCAGCACCTTTTACCGTCCATACTTGCATATAAGGCGATCTGGCCTATAAGACAACCCCCATACTTTGGTCCTGAAATCTGTGGGTTTGGCATGCACTCGCATATAAGATGAGTTGGGTTTGGCATGCACTTGCATATAAGACAGGATGGGTTTTGGCATGTACTCGCATATAAGACGGGTTGGACATCAGGCCATGTATAAATTGTATGTTTGTCCGGTGCAAGTTTTCAGTGTCAAGAGTGATTTCTTTTCTAAAACATAATGATGGATACCATTTAACACATTAAAAAAAACCACTAAATCTTTTTTTAAAAACTTAGCACTCATAAGACGGGAAGACATTTTGAAGCCATAGTGTGGTGGTAAAAAACCTGTCTTATAGGCAAGTATGGATGGTATGCCGAGCTGGATGAATATAATTAAATGTTTCCTTGCAACAGTTCTACTTGATTTGGTTCACTTCCATGATTTGGTTCACTTCCATGATTTGGTTCACTTCCATGATTTGTTTCACTTCCATGATTTGTTTCACTTCCATGATTTGGTTCACTTCCATGATTTGTTTCACTTCCATGATTTGGTTCACTTCCATGATTTGTTTCACTTCCATGATTTGGTTCACTTCCATGATTTGGTTCACTTCCATGATTTGGTTCACTTCCATGATTCCATGATTTGGTTCACTTCCATGATTTGGTTCACTTCCATGATTTGGTTCACTTCCATGATTTGGTTCACTTCCATGATTCCATGATTTGGTTCACTTCCATGATTTGGTTCACTTCCATGATTTGGTTCACTTCCATGATTTGTTTCACTTCCATGATTCCATGATTTGGTTCACATCCATGATTTGGTTCACTTCCATGATTTGTTTCACTTCCATGATTTGTTTCACTTCCATGATTTATTTCACTTCCATGATTTGGTTCACTTCCATGATTTGGTTCACTTCCATGAATTTATTTCACTTCCATGATTTAATTACTCTACTGATGCGTCACTGCTGGGTTGGCAATGGGGGGGGGAATTTCTTTCATAAACAATTTCTAGTTACATATAAATTTGCAATCAGATCCGACACTTTCTTGTTTCATTTCAGATCTATGCATGGTCCCTGCTGGAGACCCTATTTTCTGAGGTGCTAACTAGAGAAGAATGGATGATGTTGTTTGATAATGTGTTCAGTAATCACCCTTCTTTCTTGTTGATGGCCGTGGCAGCGTACGCCATGTGTGCCCGAGGACCACTCATGCAGTGTGTGGAGCTGGATGACTTCAGAGTGAGTTGTTAACTTTAGTTCGGCAGTTTTTGAATGTAAAATGATGCAAATTCAAAATCCCAATTATTTGTTTGTTTTCTCCATAGATTGTAATGCAAAGCAGTGCCATGTTATATTGCATTAAATGCTGTGGAAACACTAGCAATGTTGCGAGTATTGACTACCAAGGGAGATAAGTAGAATAAATAAAACTGGTCACACTGTCACGATATTTTTCTTCCAGTTACAATAATATAATTTTAGAGAAATTTGCTTATATGGCATTTCCAAGCTGAGATGCCAGGGGTATGTGAAGCAAATCATAGGTCTCCACATTAGAGACCACATTGCTGCACATTAGAGACCAGTGTTCCACATTAGAGACCACAGTGCTGCACATTAGAGACCATAGTGCTCCACATTAGAGACCATAGTGCTCCACATTAGAGATCATAGTGCTCCACATTAGAGACCCTAGTATTCCACATTAGAGACACTAGTATTCCACATTAGAGACACTAGTGATCCACATTAGAGACCATCATGCTCCACATTAGAGACCATAGTTATCCACATTAGAGACCATCATGCTCCACATTAGAGACCATAGTGATCCACATTAGAGACCATAGTGATCCACATTACAGACCATCGTGCTCCACATTAGAGACCCTAGTGCTGCATATTAGCATATAAATCTTCATTATCAATAACTTGTACATAACTGCTTCATCTCTCTAGCACATTTAGCATTAGGTAGTGCTGTCTATAGCTAGGTTGTCTATAAAACTGTCATGCTTCACTGGAATGTTACATGATTACTGCTAATGATGAGCTACCTCCTGTTTTCAGTATTTTTTCCACCACCGTAATGCTGTAGATCTGAAGCTGGTACTGAAGGAGACGTACAGAATCATAGATGCCACGCCAGAGTCCATCCACCCGCGCAAGACCCTCGAAGAGTACAAACCCCTAACCAAGGGGCAATACCCCGTATATAACAAATATCCCAAGTTTATTGTTGATTATCAGGTGAGACTTACCTATATACATGTAGTTCTCTCATTCCATCTCTCACTATATTAGTTGTGTGTGTTTTACGTTTATTTATCGTCGCTACCGGTTGCCCATATGAGCGACGCCTCCTGAAGAGATTAGTCATTTTAGATTTTTGGAGGATAGTGCAGTGATACAGACAAGAGACCCATTCCAGAGTCTCCTCTGGTTCTTTTACGTGCACGATGTACAGCACCGACACGAGACCTCAGTTTAAAGTCTAATCTGAAAGACTGTTAATTTTATTAGGGTCAGATCGTACCTGAGATCCCTGGATTAGCAGTCCAGTTGTAACACGCTGATCTGTCTGTATTATATTAGTTTATAGAAGTTATTCTTATTGTACTAAGTCTGTGTGTGATGCATTTAAGATCACTTTATCAATGTTGTTGGTGCAGTGGTAGAGTTAGATTAGATTTATTATTGCTAAGCTATGCTTCCCAAACGATGCCGGTTAGAAACCTGGACTATGTCAGAATAATTATATTATTCTACATTTGTATTTCTGTATTGCACATGTGCCAGCAGGCATGTGAAGTTACATCATGGGGCTCCGTGGTCACGGTTGTTGATTTCAAATCAGCTGCCCCTTACAGGCTGTAGGATTGAATCCCGCTGGGAAGCTTCCGCATCTCTTAACCCATTTCATTCTGAATACATTTAAAGGCTTTTGCAAACAACATAGATCCAGATCAGCCGCAGCGTGACGCTGCGTGCTGATCAGGATCTATGTTGTTTGCTACATAGCCAAGTGTCTTAGCAAGATCATCTGAATAGCAAACAGCATAGAGCCTGATCAGACGGAACGTTCCATGGCGGCTGATCTGGCTCTATGTTCTTTGCAAATACTGTTTGAACGGTATCCAGAATGAAATGGGTTAACAGATTTAGCATTGTGTAGCACTGTCTCAAGCTATGTTTCTAGGTTGTCTGTAAAACTGTCATGCTTCACTGGAATGTGGATGCTACCCGGGTGCCTGCCTGGAATACTGCTCGGAGCACCCAGGGTCTTCTTACCTATAATAGCTATATGACCTAAGCTGTTTGTGAGACTTTATGCCCCCAAAACAAACAAACTATGATCCTGTGCTTTATGTATGAATTGTCAATAAATACAGTGAATATGCTGTTCCTATTGGAATATCTTTTCTTGAAAATTCCTGGAATTTTCCTTGATTTTCTTTAATATTTAGCATGATGTAGGCAAAATGAGCAGATAACATCGGAACGATTTGAATGAAATCTCACAAGCCCTACGTCCTAGGAAAAATAATAAATATATTACACATTTGTTATCTGCTCATTTCGTCTAAACATTAACTAGCCCGGAATAAGTGTACTGTGTGTTGTAGGTCCAGGAACGAGAGAGAATACGACTAGAAGAGCTGGATTATCTAAGACAAAGGTATGCTCACATTTGAAATTAAATTTGTTCTCACATTGTGTTATCATGGAGAGAAGTTAGCTAAAACAAAGGTATGTATGAGATACAGGAAGTACTGATGTTCATAAAAACAAGGTGTCTCATAAGTCAGAAACCTATGGCCCGTTCAATAGAGGTGACACTATAGTAAACAAACACTTTAGGTTTACTTTATATAACATTAATTGGAATTAAATCCATGTAATCTTGTAATATTGGTGTAAATATGCCTCGGCCGTGGCGACAGAAAAGTATAGGATTGGAATCCAGGTAGGTAGGGTACCGATGGCCAGTTTGGCAGTTGTGCTTTTGATGTGTTTGAGATGAAATCTGCAGTGTCACATATCTCACGAAATGAGTAAAAACAATTTTATTGAAAATACAGAATGAATAGTGACAAGTGAATGCTTTGTGTTACAGACAAGTGTCCATGGACATGGAGCGCGAGACTCAGCGTCGGCAACAGGAAGAGGAAGCCTGGTACCGGCAGCAGAAACTGCTGCTCGAAGCCGAGGATAAACGTAGAAACATGATACACGTTGAAGAACAAAAACTATCTGACCAGAGAAAACGGTACGTGCTAATTGTTATATGTTGCTTACCTGTTACTGTAATATTGATGTTACTACTGATGAATGGTGATGCACCGGTCGCCCTACTCATAAATATACAACTTCAAGGCACAAACATACAGTCAAACTTCGTTGACTCGATCTCGATGCGTCTGTAAATAATGGTTCGAGTCATGGGTGGTTCGAGTCATGGGTGGTTCGAGTCAAGGATAGTCAGTATGGGCGGGCCTATAATATTTCGAAATGACGTGCATTAGTAGCTTACTGTTGTATGCTGGTTTGTGCAATACAATCAATATATCCTCTCGTGGTTTGATACGAATCCGTGTTCATACGACGGCGTTTCATAATCATGTTAAATGATATTCTAACACGACCCAGCTAATAACATACATACTTGTAGAGTAAAATCTACCTCGGGTTATTCTGCGATATACCTACCTTGAACTATGCTGCGCGCGCACCGTGTGTTGGCTATTCCATTTATACAATGCGTGTAAAGTTTTATGAATGAAAGTCACGTGATATTTGTAAATACTACCGTGGGAATTCGCAGAAGTGAGCTATTTTTAGAATCAGATGATCTCTTGTCTGTCTTGTTATTCTGTTAAGTAACGTTTCAGTTACTATTCTGTACAGTTTTATTTGAGAAAATAAATAAAATTATTGATCAGTTACAACTTTTGTTCATTTATGCACTAGATGGGGATATTTTCCATAAAAAATAACGTCATCACCCCTTACGCAGGAGGAAATTTCGAAAGAGAGAAGAGGCAACGTAGGCATTTAAATTCCACGTTGCCTCTTCTCGCCCTCGTGGCGATGGATTACATCAGGAATGAGGTCTCGAGAGTGATTAATATAAGTTGAAAGAACTTGTTTCGCAATCGAGCTAACATAAATTTGTATAAACTAAATTTCGAAAGCCAAATGCACGGCGTTTGAAGAAAATACTCCTTTGATTCTCGTCTAAAATTATTAGAAGTAAGTCGTGTTAGAATCGAAATAAAAACTCGGGTTATTCTGCGATATACCACGGTTGATACTTATTATTTCTTAATTATAATCCATAAGAATATCTGTAACAATACAAGTTTTTATATTTAAGTTGGTAAATATGTTATGCAATTCAATGAGGAATGGTTTAAATCTATGCATTCTAAAAATAGAACTTGTTGACCAATCAGTAAGTAGGTAATGTAATGGGATTTGACACATGTAGGCTATATGATACATAACAATTTATGATTTGCTTACTTCTTAAAATGTCAGATTGTCGGCTGTACTGCCGTATTATGTCTATTGAGGTCGGATTTGAGCAATAGATAGATAGAGATAGATTTCTTTATTTATAGAGGGTGACCTAATTAGTTTTGAACTAATCCTCCTTAGGGCCCTCTTCAATTTGTTAACACTATAGAATAAATGTACATACACAATAATTATAACATAGTTATGCCGTACAATATAATGCATAACTTAAACAACAGCCTAAGTAAATCAGGTACTTTGATAGAAATACAAAACGACATAAGCATATTGATTTACAATCATTATATATATATAACTGTCTAGTGTCTACCAATTACTTGTATATGAAGCACATCATTGATTGTTCACGGACACTCTCATTTTGCGACTCAATTCTGGAGTGCAATATTTGTTCTGTTCATAATTGTTTAATACCAATCATAATCAGAGAAAGGTGAAAAAACTTTTGTGTACATTTTCTGAGACACGCGTATCTGGGAATTCGGCCAATTGAGTTCGATCTGAGGGTGTTAATTGAAGTAGGAATTGATTTTGTTGGACCAGTGATCTGGTTCGAGAGTTCCAATCATCCGTGTTCGAATCATCAACGGTAAAACAATATGCATTATATAGAGGTTATTGCCGGGATCAGACGATGTGAGGCAACGAAGTTCCACTGTACTAAGTATATGGGGGCTATTTAGGAGTACATCTGTCCGTTTCCAGGGTTCATTCTAGGTCAGAATTTTTGGGAGAAGTGAGAAAGCGCGTGATCATTTCCTTAAATGGTGTTCTTTAATATACTTCTGCAAAATAGGGTTAAAATGCACAGTACAACCATTAAATACAACATTTGAATAGGAGTGCTTTATAATGGGCCAGTGTATCTTACTAGACATAATTTTGTTTGAAAATCGTAAAAACCAAAAGATAATTATTGAAGTGGGGCCCCCCAGAGGGCGAAGTCAGGGTCCCTATGGCGACTATTTCGCCCACATCGCCCTCTAAAATGATCCCTGGTTTCTTGTCCTGTCCACATCTTCTAAATGCCCACAAGGATTTTCATTAAACTTGTATCTTATGTTCACCTCATTGGGACAGCTTGCATAACCTATGTTGTGACCATATTAGTCCATACACATAGTTAGTACATACACATAGTTAGTACATACACATAGTTAGTACATTAAGTACATACACATAGTTAGTACATACACATAGTTAGTACATACACATAGTTAGTACATTAAGTACATACACATAGTTAGTACATTAAGTACATACACATAGTTAGTACATACACATAGTTAGTACATACACATAGTTAGTACATACACATAGTTAGTACATACACATAGTTAGTACATACACATAGTTAGTACATACACATAGTTAGTACATACACATAGTTAGTACATACACATAGTTAGTACATACACATAGTTAGTACATACACATAGTTAGTACATACACATAGTTAGTACATACACATAGTTAGTACATACACATAGTTAGTACATTAAGTACATACACATAGTTAGTACATACACATAGTTAGTACATACACATAGTTAGTACATACACATAGTTAGTACATTAAGTACATACACATAGTTAGTACATTAAGTACATACACATAGTTAGTACATACACATAGTTAGTACATACACATAGTTAGTACATACACATAGTTAGTACATACACATAGTTAGTACATACACATAGTTAGTACATACACATAGTTAGTACATACACATAGTTAGTACATACACATAGTTAGTCACATACACATAGTTGTCTACACATAGTTAGTACATACACATAGTTAGTACATACACATAGTTATACATTAGTACATACACATAGTTAGTACATACATACAATAGTTAGTACATACACATAGTTAGTACATACACATAGTTAGTACATACACATAGTTAGTACATACACATAGTTAGTACATACACATAGTTAGTACATACACATAGTTAGTACATACACATAGTTAGTACATACACATAGTTAGTCATACACAAGTTGTACATACACATAGTTAGTACATACACATAGTTAGTACATACACAGTAGTTAGTACATTAAGAATACTACAGCTTCTAATCTCAACAAAAATATTTTTAGTAAATGTTTTTGGAAATGAAACTCTGAAGAGACTGTAGAATATAGCTTCTAATGTTTTAACCAGATTGAATGCCATGAACCGAGAGGTGAAGTTTAAGGAACTACAGTTGCTTGATGCAGCCAGACGCAAGTTCCTGCACTTCCAGAAGTCACAACGGGAAGCCGAGCTCCGGCGACTGGATGATGAGGTCCAACGGAAGGTCAGTGGTTTAGCTACAATGTGAACTTGTTGATTCTGTGGCACAACAATGATGTATCTTGTTCATCATATTTATTTATTTTTCTCTCCTAATTTTATTTTAGCTCGGTTGCGAAACAAGTTCTTACAACTTATATTAATCACTCTCGAGACCTCATTCCTGATGGAATCCATCGCCACGAGGGAGAGAGAAGAGGCAATGTGGAATTTAAATGCCTTGCCTAAGGGCACAATCGTAACGGCTCCAGCAGGGCTCGAACCGTTCGCACCTGAAGCGAATGCGCTATCACGACTTCCACAATAGTTCATCATATCTGTGAAATTTGGTATCATAATAAAATAGTGTGTAAAGTAGTGTTACTCAGAACGTATTTAGTAGTGTCTACAGGGTGTGCAAAAAGGTTTCTTCCTATTGTAATCAGTCCAGGGTGAATTTGGGTGAGTAAGAATGCACTATACACTTGCATTAGATGGTGCCCGGTTTATACATGTAGCTATTGATATTTCAGGCGTTACAGCGGGACCAGGAGACGGAGACTGCTATAGAGGAAGCTGAGATACGTAACATGGAGCTACAGTTGAAGAAGAAAATGTTTGAACAGGTACAGCCCTCATTATGGTGATAAACAAAGTGTCAAATTTATTATCTATGCCATTTCGACAAGGGATATTGTTTTGGCATCGGCCATCTGCCTGGAGCCAGTTCTCAACCAATGACTGGGACTTTTTCTCCACCAATGACTGGGACCTTTTCTCCACCAATGACTGGGACTTTTTCTCCACCGATGACTGGGACATTTTCTCAACCAATGACTGGGACCTTTTCTCCACCAATGACTGGGACTTTTTCTCCACCAATGACTGGGACTTTTTCTCAACCAATGACTGGGACTTTTTCTCCACCAATGACTGGGACTTTTTCTCAACCAATCACTGGGACTTTTTCTCAACCAATCACTGGGACTTTTTCTCAACCAATCACTGGGACTTTTTCTCAACCAATTACTGGGACTTTAGGAATCTTAAATTACATATATATCACCATAGCTTGATGGTAAACATGCACTTTTCGCAGGGATAGTCTAAGTAACACCAGAATTATTGCCCTTTAATTTACTAAAAACCCCAAATTTGTGTGACCAGCTCCAGTTCAGTGGGGGATATCTTTTACAATGGTTGTATTTCTTCAAGTGATGTGGAATGTCAGGAAGCTAGTCAGCTGGCTTACAGAAGGTTAATGGTTCTACCCAGTTTCTGTCTGTGTCTGAAATACTGCCAGCAGGGCATTCATCCCGGTTTTAAAGCGGGAATTTTGCTATTTAACAGTAGTTTGTGCGACTCTAAATCCAGCCACAGAATAACAGGGTCTGAACACATGGGTTTCTGTTATTCCAGCTGGTGTGAAAGTTTTGTTACCATATCGCATATTTTTACGTCATTGTAGTCCGCCTCCGTGGTCGAGTGGTTACGGTCGCTGACTTGTATACCACTGTAACCTATCATCACTGATGGTCACGGGTTCGAGCCCCGCTCAGGCCGTGTCTCATTTATATTACAAAGTTGGCAGTTTCTTACGGAGGTTGGTGCACCCAAGTACTGGTTAACCGCTGGAGCCTGCCCAGGAAAGGTGTTGTTAAGTAAACTGCCTGCCGGCGATATAGCCTGAAATGGTGCTGATGCAGGCGTAAAACCCGAAATATAAATAAATAAATATAAAATTTATGTCATTGTCAAGATGTGAAACCATGGTTTCCTGTCTGGCTCTATATTATCAGAACTGAATTGTTGGCCTGTAAAACCCAACTCAACAACAGCAATGATTGCGGAACAAGTTCCAACATCTTCTGTACATCACACATAATGTTGTATAAAATTATCTGGTCATTTGTGTATGGGAGCGAAAACCCGGACAAAATACACCTGTCAGATCTGGTGACCACTACTATATCAGCTCAGATACTTCCCAATTGAATCCTAATTGCATTGGTGAGAAGTTATTAAAAGTGCTATTAACCTACCGAATAAATTTGATGGAATGTGCAAACAACATAGATCCAGATTAGCCCATGCGTAACACTGTGTCTGATCAGGATCATTGTTGTTTGTTATTCAGGCAAGTAGTATTGCTCCACTATCCCAATAGCAAACAGCACAGAGCCTGATGCCATCTGATCTGGCTCTATTCTGTGCGCAAAAGCGACTTTTGTTGTGATTGGCAGGTTACAGGTTAAAAACAATATGACTAATATTTACACGGTCTAAACGCCTCTGAAAAAGTTCACTATTGCTTAACCACTGGTTAAGTGGAAGTCGTGATAGCGCAGTGGTGCGCTTTCGCTTCAGGTGCAAAAGGTCCGGAGTTCGAGCCTCACTGGAGCCGTTACGATTGTGCCCTTAGGCAAGGCATTTAAATTCCACATTGCCTATTCTCTCTCCTTCATCCATCAGGAGTGAGGTCTCGAGAGTGATTAATATAAGTTGAAAGAACTTGTTTCGCAATCGAGCTAAAATAAATTTGTATAAACTAAGCCACCGGTTATGGTTGTCCGTTCCACAACAGGGCTCGTCCAGCATGAATCCTATACAGCCATTAGAAATTCAGTTTCAAGGAAATTTCTTAATAAGCGCACATGTTGCATATCTTTTTTTGTCCTCCGTGGTTACGGTCGCCTACTTGTATACCACTGTAACTTATCATCACTAATGGTCACGGGTTCTAGCCCCTCTCAGACCGTGTTTCTTTATATGAAAAAGTTGGCAGTTTCTTACGGAGGTTGGTGCACCAAATACTGGTTAACCGCTGGAGCCTGCCCAGGAAAGGTGTTGTTAGATAAACTGCCCGTCGCTCAAATGGGCAACTGGTAGCGACTTTAAATAAACTTAAATAATAAAAAAAAAATCTCATTTTTTCAAAGACACTGCATTTTATATGTCCAAGTGTTCTGTTCCTATTGTTCTATCTAATATATATGTCCAAGTGTTCTGTCCCTATTGTTCTATCTAATATATATGTCCAAGTGTTCTGTCCCTATTGTTCTATCTAATATATATATGTCCAAGTGTTCTGTCCCTATTGTTCTATCTAATATATATGTCCATGTATTCTGTTCCTATTGTTCTATCTAATATATATGTCCAAGTGTTCTGTCCCTATTGTTCTATCTAATATATATGTCCATGTGTTCTGTCCCTATTGTTCTATCTAATATATATGTCCAAGTGTTCTGTCCCTATTGTTCTATCTAATATATATGTCCATGTGTTCTGTCCCTATTGTTCTATCTAATATATTTGCATGGTTTTATTAAACAATTATATTTATTTCATCTGAATTTCATATTTTTAATTTTTCATATTGACTATTATTTTATACGACATGTTCTGATGACAATACGTTCAGTGTTTTAACATGTTCACAGGAATTGTTCCGGGAGTACGCCACCACATCGCACCATCTACGTACGGAACAGGACATGCATCGTAAACAAGCCGAACTAGAGGATAAAATACAGCAACGATTGAAGGACGCAGAACGCGAGAGAGAAATGGAGGCCCGCAAGGTCAGTTGTACATCTTATAAAAAAATGCTCCAGTAAATAACCAGTATGTCACGGAATACCAACTGTTCCTTGCCTAATACCTACTTTATGATAAATTCACCTGTTGCAAATAATAAATGATTAGAGATTAGATTCACAGAGTGTACTTGGATGTTAAATTTGTCACAAATCAGAGATTGGTTATTATAGCTTCAGAACTACTGAACAAAAAGTTATCAAACTTCACACAAATATTGTGGACTTTTGTCTCAACACTTAAATACATCACATACTGTCAATTCTCGTTAATCACTGCCTCATTGTCCTGTACCTGGTTAAACCAAATATTAGATTGATTTCATATTGTATAATGTTTAACCAAGATGAGATGCACATGAATGACCACATATACGGTTTCACCCGTGCCAACGAGTGATTAATATAAGTTGTTAGAACTTGTTTTGCAATCGTTGTAAAATAGTTTTAAAAAAAATAAATATTAATGTTTCATGCTCAGATGGTAATTTTGGAGGAATTTCGAAAGACTTTAATTAAATTAGTTTATACAAATTTATATTAGCTCGATTGCGAAACAAGTTATTTCAACTTATATTAATCACTCTCGAGACCTCATTCCTGATGTAATCCATCGCCACGAGGGAGAGAGAAGAGACAACGTGGAATTTAAATGCCTTGCCTAAGGGCACAATCGTAACGGCTCCAGCGGGGCTTGAACTCCAGACCTTTAGCACCTGAAGCGAATGCACATCCACTGCGCTATCACGACTTTTTAATTAAATTGAATGGACTCGCGTGTAGCTACTTTATTCACAAGGTGAACATTTTTAATAAGGAATATGTAAATGAGCTGACGAGACTAACTGCACTACAAGGTAGAGATGACATCACAGATCCAGGGCACAATCGTAACTGCTCCAGCAGGGCTCGAACTCCTGGCCTTTCGCACTTTAAACGAACACGCTATCACGACTTCCACGACTTTGATTATGTCAAATCTGAGTAAACTCTTAAGCACGCCATTTCCGATACCACAGGGTATAAATACTTCAACCAAATCTGTATATTGTGTTAGCACCTACATTGGCATCCTAAATGTGATGTCGTTGATTTGAAGCGCAATCAGATGGTTAGCGCGTGTACCCTGGTGCAGCTTGTACATGGTATCTGCATGTTAATATTGTAGACAATGGAAGAGAATCTAGCACGAGCATCACAGAAAAACATAGATGTGTGGGCGGGTAATGAGGTCGATTACAGACATAGATTGGAAGATCTTCAACGTGAAGTCAATAATGTACAGGTAAATAAAACCCCATCATGGGCGATAGTCTTGTACAATGGGGAAGGAATTTATTAAAGTATTACAATGATCTTGTACATGTAACAGCGTAGATTACTTATCGTTGCACACAAATATTGTAGTTTTAGCTGTAGATTGTGTTTGTATTTTCCTACACTTCATAAACCATATCATAGTGAGCAATTATATTGAATGCACAATTATATTGAACGCACAATATATGCAACTGCTAAATCTTACGATTCATATTAGTTTGAATTCAGACCGAGATATTGATGTATCCCTAAACAGTGGACGTTACCAGTTGGAATATGTCAGGGGGTCATTCCGTAAACATATGCTCTCTACAAAAATAAACGGATATTTCATGTTTGCTTGTCGAAAAAAAAAGATTATTGAAAGTGTATCCTGTATCAAATTGTGTCGAGACATGCATGTGTGTGTTTTACGTTTATTTATCGTCGCTACCGGCTGCCCCCGTGTGTGTTTTACGTTTATTTATCATCGCTACCGGTTGCCCATATGAGCGACGCCTCCTGAAGAGATTAGTCATTTTAGATTTTTGGAGGATAGTGCATTGATACAGACATTCCAGAGTCTCCTCTGGTTCTTTTACGTGCATGAGGTACAGCACCGACACGAGACCTCGGTTTAAAGTCCCATCTGAATTTTATTATGGTCAGACGGGGGATCGAACCTGCGATCCCTGGATTACTAGCCCAGCGTGTTACCACTGGACTACAGATCCATCTCCAGACATGCATACTATTTAATTAAATATTTATTTGCAGTTATCGAGAATCAGTTCCGACAACCGAGGCCTGGAACAAGAGGTTCATAATCTCATGCTGAAATGTCAGGATAAACAAGTATGTTTCTTAGAACATTCCACATTCCTGTCGGCAAATATACTGCATATAATTATAGAGTGGTATACTCGGTGAAATAATCTCAATCTATGCTTCATACTATCAAATGAACAAGATTTAAGCTTTTGTTATGCCTTCCATGCATTTGACATGATGACAAACTGACTATATATGCACCAGCTCGAGTATGTCAGAGGATTTATAATAATATCATTGGTTTATAATAACAGTTAACAATATCTTGTATATTAAAACTGGCGAGATGTCAATTATTTTCAACATGTGCCCTTGATTCCAAATGAACTTGTATACTCATAAAATGCTAGTGAAAATTGAAAACTGCCAGTGAGTTTTGTCCAAGGTTGCTGGAGTTTGCTAGTAACTTTTTCTGACAATCGAAAAAGTCATGGTCTGCGTGCGCCCGCACCGATGTTATCAAATGTAAGATTGAATAACGTCACTCCGCCTTTCGATTTCAGAGAGACATTTCTCAATTTTAAAGTTATGGTTTTACTCTCTATCACTCTCTGTACTGCTTGAAACCCTCGGTACTATAGAGGTGTTACTCTTAAATGCTTGAAACCCCAGGGTACTATAGAGGTTTTATTCTATACAACTTCAAAGCATGGGTAGTATAGAGGTTTAAACTTGCTGTACTGCTTGAAACCATGCGTAATACACAGGTTTTACTCTATCACTTGAAACCCTGGGTACTACACACATTTTACTATCACTTGAAACCCTGGGTACTACACACATTTTACTCTATCACTTGAAACCCTGGGTACTACATGTTTTACTCTATCACTTGAAACCCTGGGTACTACACACATTTTACTCTATCACTTGAAACCCTGGGTACTACATATTTTACTCTATCACTTGAAACCCCAGGTAATACACACATTTTACTCTACCACTTGAAACCCTGGGTACTACACACGTTTTACTCTCTACCACTTGAAACCCTGGGTACTACACACATTTTACTCTATTGCTTGAAACCCTGGGTACTACACACATTTTACTCTCTACCACTTGAAACCCTGGGTACTACACACATTTTACTCTCTACCACTTGAAACCCTGGGTACTACACCTGTTTTACTCTCTACCACATGAAACCCTGGGTACTACACACATTTTACTCTACTACTTGAAACCCCGGGTACTACACACATTTTACTCTAGTGCTTGAAACCCCGGTACTACACACGTTTTACTCTACCACTTGAAACCCTGGGTACTACACACATTTTACTCTACCACTTGAAACTCCGGGTACTACACACATTTTACTCTCTACCACTTGAAACCCTGGGTACTACACACGTTTTACTCTCTAGTGCTTGAAACCCTGGGTACTACACACATTTTACTCTCTACCACTTGAAACCCTGGGTACTACACACGTTTTACTCTATCACTTGAAACCCCGGGTACTACACACGTTTTACTCTATCACTTGAAGCCCCGGGTACTACACACATTTTACTCTATCACTTGAAACCCCAGGTAATACACACGTTTTACTCTCTACTACTTGAAACCCTGGGTACTACACACATTTTACTCTCTACCACATGAAACCCTGGGTACTACACACATTTTACTCTACTACTTGAAACCCCGGGTACTACACATGTTTTACTCTCTAGTGCTTGAAACCCCGGGTACTACACACATTTTACTCTACCACTTGAAACCCTGGGTACTACACACATTTTACTCTACTACTTGAAACCCTGGGTACTACAC
Source organism: Archivesica marissinica (assembly GCA_014843695.1). NCBI lineage: Eukaryota > Metazoa > Mollusca > Bivalvia > Venerida > Vesicomyidae > Archivesica > Archivesica marissinica. The sequence goes on from CM026395.1 coordinate 9,167,105, forward strand.
ACATTTTACTCTACTACTTGAAACTCCGGGTACTACACACATTTTACTCTCTACCACTTGAAACCCTGGGTACTACACACATTTTACTCTCTACCACTTGAAACCCTGGGCACTACACACATTTTACTCTCTACCACTTGAAACCCTGGGTACTACACACGTTTTACTCTACCACTTGAAACCCTGGGTACTACACGTTTTACTCTCTACTGCTTGAAACCCTGGGTACTACACACATTTTACTCTACCACTTGAAACCCTGGGTACTACACAGGTTTTACTCTCTACCACTTGAAACCCTGGGTACTACACACGTTTTACTCTACCACTTGAAACCCTGGGTACTACACAGGTTTTACTCTCTACCACTTGAAACCCTGGGTACTACACACATTTTACTCTCTACCACTTGAAACCCTGGGTACTATACACGTTTTACTCTCTAGTGCTTGAAACCCTGGGTACTACACACATTTTACTCTACTGCTTGAAACCCTGGGTACTACACACGCTTTACTCTCTACTACTTGAAACCCTGGGTACTACACACATTTTACTCTCTACCACTTGAAACCCTGGGTACTACACACGCTTTACTCTCTACTACTTGAAACCCTGGGTACTACACACATTTTACTCTACCACTTGAAACCCTGGGTACTACACACGTTTTACTCTACTGCTTGAAACCCTGGGTACTACACACATTTTACTCTACTGCTTGAAACCCTGGGTACTACACACATTTTACTCTACTGCTTGAAACCCTGGGTACTACACACATTTTACTCTACTGCTTGAAACCCCGGGTACTACACACGTTTTACTCTACTGCTTGAAACCCTGGGTACTACACACATTTTACTCTACTGCTTGAAACCCCAGGTACTACACATATTTTACTCTCTACTACTTGAAACCCTGGGTACTACACACATTTTACTCTCTACCACTTGAAACCCTGGGCACTACACACATTTTACTCTCTACCACTTGAAACCCTGGGTACTACACAGGTTTTACTCTCTACCACTTGAAACCCTGGGTACTACACACGTTTTACTCTACCACTTGAAACCCTGGGTACTACACAGGTTTTACTCTCTACCACTTGAAACCCTGGGTACTACACACATTTTACTCTCTACCACTTGAAACCCTGGGTACTATACACGTTTTACTCTCTAGTGCTTGAAACCCTGGGTACTACACACATTTTACTCTACTGCTTGAAACCCTGGGTACTACACACGCTTTACTCTCTACTACTTGAAACCCTGGGTACTACACACATTTTACTCTCTACCACTTGAAACCCTGGGTACTACACACGCTTTACTCTCTACTACTTGAAACCCTGGGTACTACACACATTTTACTCTACCACTTGAAACCCTGGGTACTACACACGTTTTACTCTACTGCTTGAAACCCTGGGTACTACACACATTTTACTCTACTGCTTGAAACCCTGGGTACTACACACATTTTACTCTACTGCTTGAAACCCTGGGTACTACACACATTTTACTCTACTGCTTGAAACCCCGGGTACTACACACGTTTTACTCTACTGCTTGAAACCCTGGGTACTACACACATTTTACTCTACTGCTTGAAACCCCAGGTACTACACATATTTTACTCTCTACTACTTGAAACCCTGGGTACTACACACATTTTACTCTCTACCACTTGAAACCCTGGGCACTACACACATTTTACTCTCTACCACTTGAAACCCTGGGTACTACACACGTTTTACTCTACTGCTTGAAACCCTGGGTACTACACACGCTTTACTCTCTACCACTTGACACCCTGGGTACTACACACATTTTACTCTCTACTACTTGAAACCCCGGGTACTACACACGTTTTACTCTACTACTTGAAACCCTGGGTACTACACACGTTTTACTCTCTACCACTTGAAACCCCGGGTACTACACACATTTTACTCTACTGCTTGAAACCCTGGGTAGTGGGTACTACACACATTTTACTATATACAAATAACTTCCCATTACAGCTGAAGGAAAATGTTGATGGTGTGGAGGAGCAAAAAAACCAGCGTAAGCTTGCTGCCGAGGCCAGCGCTCGCAGACTGGACTTTGTGGCTCAGGAGGCGGAGCTAGCCCAGGAGCACGGCCGAGATCTAACGGAGGGCGCCATCGATAGTACTTACAGTAAGAATTGATTGGTTACCGAAATACAGAGACAATGACAACATATAGTGCTTTCATATATAGTTTCATACGTGTTAAACTTGTCGGTAACATATTCTGACGTTTGAGATTTTCCAGGTATTTATGCAGGTTTGCCATCGGATGTTATCGGCTCCCTGAACAGTTTCATTAATTTTGCATAGGAGTTGGGTGTAAAGTGGACAAATCCGGCCGAGTGTATCTGCATTATTTAATACTCCACAATAGTATAACGAGTAAAGAGGATACATTGTAAATGGTTGATGTACAGAATATAGCATCTGTTTTCAGGATCCAGATTAGGCCAGTCGTATCTAGACGGAACTACGAGATCAGATTTGTTGAAATCGTTTGAATCTATATCGACGGCTGACACAGACTCGATGGCTTCCTCAAGTAGGTTCAGTTCATCAGTCTCTGTCCGGGTTCTTCTATGGTGGTGACTTTAATATCATTTCTGCTCTTTTATTTTGGATTTCATACATGTGTAGTGCACCACTTTAGGAAATTGTTCTATAAAAGAAAAGTTGACTGTCCCCCGTTGTAGTGATGAATGCCCTGGTCATCGTTCATATATATTTTTGGGATTTGTTTTAGTCACAGTCCGAGTAAAATATAGCTCTTAAATGCCTAAATTATGGCAATTTTTACAGGAAATCTGAGAATTTGATAATGGAAGCGTCCACGTAGTTTTTTTCAATATACCCAGTATGCTAAGATACAAGATATCAATAACTGCTGTAACATTATACTGACCATGTGATGTACATCTTAGAGATAAATATTCCAGTCTATGATGCACAGCAAAATATTCTTAGATGAGAAATGCACTTGTGATATATCTTACTTGTACAATTACATCTAGTTTCGGTTTCTCTTCTGTTTAATCCAGTGTATTCCTTACGTTTCTCTTCTGTTTAATCCAGTTTATTCCTTACGTTTCTCTTCTGTTTAATCCAGTGTATTTCTTACGTTTCTCTTCTGTTTAATCCAGTGTATTTCTTACGTTTCTCTTCTGTTTAATCCAGTGTATTTCTTACATGTACTGGATACTGGGAAATCCAGTGTATTTCTTACATGTACTGGATACTGGGAAATCCAGTGTATTTCTTACATGTACTGGGAAATCCAGTGTATTTCTTATATGTACTGGGAAATCCACAACAAAATGATCGTTAAGCTGTAAGTTCAATATCGTTTTACTTAAAAGTTTATTTAACACCAGTAAATTTGTTTCAGTTTCCTTGGAAACAAAGAGGCGAGGTTTTGATGAGCATGAGATTAATTTATTAAATGAAGTGAGGAGATTACGACAGAGACTTGCTACGGAGAGCAGAACTCGAAAACCACCGCCCCTCGTTAACTGTGATGTATAGTTGCAAGACTCTGGAAAACCACCGTTCCTCGTTAGCTGTGATGTATAGTTGCAGAATTCTGGAAAACCGCCGGTCCTCGTTAGCTGTGATGTATAGTTGCAGAATTCTGGAAAACCGCCGTTCCTCGTTAGCTGTGATGTATAGTTGCAGAATTCTGGAAAACTGCCGTTCCTCGTTAGCTGTGATATATAGTTGCAGAATTCTGGAAAACCGCCGTTCCTCGTTAGCTGTGATGTATAGATGCAGAATTCTGGAAAACCGCCGTTCCTCGTTAACTGTGATGTATAGATGCAGGATGCTGGAAAACCACCGGTCCTCGTTAGCTGTGATGTATAGTTGCAGATTTCTGGAAAACCGCCGTTCCTCATTAGCTGTGATGTGTACAAATGTTGACAACATATAGTATATACATGCCTGTTTTATTGACCAAAGTTAACAATTGATCAGAAATGGTATATAGATAAACCATAGAAAAAAAGATGTTTCTCGGATGCCGTAGCCTGTGGAAAAAATTCCGTCTCCTCTTTTGACCATTTGGAGTTAAAAAACCAGTTTTCTTAATCGTAGAGATTGTAAATGGATGATGAATCAATTATTTCTCAGAGTCAGTAGTTACTCAGCGATAAGCTGTATAAGAAACCTTTTGGGCAAAAAAACCACAGCCTCTTCCCTTCCTCTGTTGAAAACAATAATCTGAGAACCAGACATTTTTATAACCTTAATAAATATTACGTATAAATATATGCTGCATGTATTCAGGGTTAAAATACCCGGATGAACGTGTATAAATATATGCTGTATGTATTCAGTGTTAAAATATCCGGATGAACAGATACAGAATTTATTTTGAGTCGGCATGATTTAACAATGAACATTAGCTATGCATAGCTATTAACCGACATGGAACGTCGAACGTGTATAAATATATGCTGTATGTATTCAGTGTTAAAATATTCGGATGAATGTGTAAAAATACATGCTGTATGCAGAATGTGTATAAATATATGCTGTATGTGCATAAATATATGCTGTATGCGTATAAATATATGCTGTGTGCAGAATGTGCATAAATATATGTTGTATGCAGAATGTGCATAAATATATGCTGTATGCGTATAAATATATGCTGTGTGCAGAATGTGCATAAATATATGCTGTATGCAGAATGTGCATGCTGTATGCGTATAAATATATGCTGTATGCAGAATGTGTATAAATACATGCTGTATGCAGAATGTGCATGCTGTATGCGTATAAATATATGCTGTATGCAGAATGTGTATAAATATATGCTGTATGAAGAATGTGTATAAATATATGCATGTGTATAAATATATGCTGTATGCATATAAATATATATATGCTGTATGCATAATGTGTATCTAATTGTTTCGTCAACACACACTAGATGTAAATACTGTACAGTTTATTTATAATTGCCGAGTTCAAGATGCTGGAGATTTGATTGCAGTATTTATTATTTCTAGGCATTTCTAATTTTGATAGAATTTATATATGCTATGTTATAAAACCAAAACTGCCAATAAAAATGTTCATAAAATTGATTGGTATAGTGTGTTATGTAGTCAAACCTGTGTTAGCTGGCTGTTGTTTTATTATACATTTGACCTCTATTAAGCAGCCACTTTCTGCGATTCCCTTGGCTGACTGCTTAACACAGGTCTGACTACCAATACCCGAGATTCTGTTGATTAACTTGGTTTGTGATTACAACTAGAAATACCATCCCCCAGATTTATATCCAAAATTGCATTTCTTGGGTATAAGTTCCAATGACAAACATTCTAGCCTATTCAAAGAGTGTGCATGACCGTGTACACGACTGTAATGGCACAAAAATATCAACATAGTTGTCACAGAAATTTGAGAATGGAATTCCTGGCGGCCTCCTCCACTCCTCACAAAAATATCAACGTAGTTGTCACAGAAATCTGAGAATGGAATTCCTGGCGGCCTCCTCCACTCATCACAAAAATATCGACGTAGTTGTCACAGAACTGAAAACTTCATAAAATAGGCACTCGTTTTATATAAAAAAATTCATTTCCACGATTCAGCATAAACTATAGTTTGGATTGGTATCATATTGCCTAAACAAGCCTACATCCACGCGATGGGTTCCACATTAGAGGAAGATGATAGATATTTATGTATATATATATATACAAACACCTTGCCAAGTGATATGAACTATTTGGTGGTGCAACTTACAATATCAATATGATGCCAATCCAAACTATAGTTTATGCTGAATCGTGGAAATGAAATTTTATATATAAAACATCTTGTTTTAGTGAAGATGTTTTAGTGATTTTCTTGGCATTAGTAAAAGATTACGGTGTACCGAAATCCAAACAAATCTTTCATGTATGATCGGGCGAGACGATTCTTCCAAAATGTAAAGAACTATGAGAGGACATACTATCAGAGGTTGAAGTGTGTTCAGAGAATGATGTGTGTTCAGTGGATTCTGAAGTGTGTTCAGAGAATGATGTGCTTCAGTGGATTCTGGAAGTGTGTTCAGAGAATGATGTGCTTCAGTGGATTCTGGATGTGTGTTCAGAGAATGATGTACTTCAGTGGATTCTGGATGTGTGTTCAGAGAATGATGTGCTTCAGTGGATTCTGGATGTGTGTTCAGAGAATGATGTGCTTCAGTGGATTCTGGATGTGTGTTCAGAGAATGAAGTGTGTTCAGTGGATTCTGGATCTGTGTTCAGAGAATGATGTGCTTCAGTGGATTCTGAAATGTGTTCAGTGGATTCTGGATGTGTGTTCAGAGAATGATGTGCTTCAGTGGATTCTGGATGTGTGTTCAGTGGATTCTGGAAGTGTGTTCAGAGAATGATGTACTTCAGTGGATTATGGATGTGTGTTCAGAGAATGGTGTGCTTCAGTGGATTCTGGAAGTGTGTTCAGAGAATGATGTACTTCAGTGGATTCTGATGTGTGTTCAGAGAATGATGTACTTCAGTGGATTCTGGAAGTGTGTTCAGAGAATGATGTGCTTCAGTGGATTCTGGATGTGTTCAGAGAATGATGTGTGTTCAGTGGATTCTGGAAGTGTGTTCAGAGAATGATGTGCTTCAGTGGATTCTGGAAGTGTGTTCAGAGAATGATGTACTTCAGTGGATTCTGGATGTGTGTTCAGAGAATGATGTGCTTCAGTGGATTCTGATGTGTGTTCAGTGGATTCTGGAAGTGTGTTCAGAGAATGATGTACTTCAGTGGATTCTGATGTGTGTTCAGAGAATGATGTACTTCAGTGGATTCTGGAAGTGTGTTCAGAGAATGATGTGCTTCAGTGGATTCTGGATGTGTTCAGAGAATGATGTGTGTTCAGTGGATTCTGGAAGTGTGTTCAGAGAATGATGTGCTTCAGTGGATTCTGGAAGTGTGTTCAGAGAATGATGTACTTCAGTGGATTCTGGATGTGTGTTCAGAGAATGATGTGCTTCAGTGGATTCTGGATGTGTGTTCAGAGAATGATGTACTTCAGTGGATTCTGGATGTGTGTTCAGAGAATGATGTGCTTCAGTGGATTCTGAAGTGTGTTCAGAGAATGAAGTGTGTTCAGTGGATTCTGGATCTGTGTTCAGAGAATGATGTGCTTCAGTGGATTCTGGATGTGTGTTCAGAGAATGATGTGCTTCAGTGGATTCTGGATGTGTGTTCAGTGGATTCTGGAAGTGTGTTCAGAGAATGATGTACTTCAGTGGATTATGGATGTGTGTTCAGAGAATGATGTGCTTCAGTGGATTCTGGATGTGTGTTCAGAGAATGATGTGCTTCAGTGGATTCTGGATGTGTGTTCAGAGAATGATGTGCTTCAGTGGATTCTGGATGTGTGTTCAGAGAATGATGTGCTTCAGTGGATTCTGATGTGTGTTCAGAGAATGCTGTACTTCAGTGGATTCTGGATGTGTGTTCAGAGAATGATGTGCTTCAGTGGATTCTGATGTGTGTTCAGTGGATTCTGGAAGTGTGTTCAGAGAATGATGTGCTTCAGTGGATTCTGATGTATGTTCAGTGGATTCTGGAAGTGTGTTCAGAGAATGATGTACTTCAGTGGATTCTGAAGTGTGTTCAGAGAATGAAGTGTGTTCAGTGGATTCTGGATGTGTGTTCAGAGAATGATGTGCTTCAGTGGATTCTGATGTGTGTTCAGAGAATGATGTACTTCAGTGGATTCTGATGTGTGTTCAGAGAATGATGTGCTTCAGTGGATTCTGATGTGTGTTCAGAGAATGATGTACTTCAGTGGATTCTGGATGTGTGTTCAGAGAATGATGTGCTTCAGTGGATTCTGATGTGTGTTCAGTGGATTCTGGAAGTGTGTTCAGAGAATGATGTGCTTCAGTGGATTCTGATGTATGTTCAGTGGATTCTGGAAGTGTGTTCAGAGAATGATGTACTTCAGTGGATTCTGAAGTGTGTTCAGAGAATGAAGTGTGTTCAGTGGATTCTGGATGTGTGTTCAGAGAATGATGTGTGTTCAGTGGATTCTGAAGTGTGTTCAGAGAATGATGTGCTTCAGTGGATTCTGGAAGTGTGTTCAGAGAATGATGTGCTTCAGTGGATTCTGGATGTGTGTTCAGAGAATGATGTACTTCAGTGGATTCTGGATGTGTGTTCAGAGAATGATGTGCTTCAGTGGATTCTGGATGTGTGTTCAGAGAATGATGTGCTTCAGTGGATTCTGGATGTGTGTTCAGAGAATGAGTGTGTTCAGTGGATTCTGGATCTGTGTTCAGAGAATGATGTGCTTCAGTGGATTCTGAATGTGTTCAGTGGATTCTGGATGTGTGTTCAGAGAATGATGTGCTTCAGTGGATTCTGGATGTGTGTTCAGTGGATTCTGGAAGTGTGTTCAGAGAATGATGTACTTCAGTGGATTATGGATGTGTGTTCAGAGAATGGTGTGCTTCAGTGGATTCTGGAAGTGTGTTCAGAGAATGATGTACTTCAGTGGATTCTGATGTGTGTTCAGAGAATGATGTACTTCAGTGGATTCTGGAAGTGTGTTCAGAGAATGATGTGCTTCAGTGGATTCTGGATGTGTTCAGAGAATGATGTGTGTTCAGTGGATTCTGGAAGTGTGTTCAGAGAATGATGTGCTTCAGTGGATTCTGGAAGTGTGTTCAGAGAATGATGTACTTCAGTGGATTCTGGATGTGTGTTCAGAGAATGATGTGCTTCAGTGGATTCTGATGTGTGTTCAGTGGATTCTGGAAGTGTGTTCAGAGAATGATGTACTTCAGTGGATTCTGATGTGTGTTCAGAGAATGATGTACTTCAGTGGATTCTGGAAGTGTGTTCAGAGAATGATGTGCTTCAGTGGATTCTGGAAGTGTGTTCAGAGAATGATGTACTTCAGTGGATTCTGGATGTGTGTTCAGAGAATGATGTGCTTCAGTGGATTCTGGAAGTGTGTTCAGAGAATGGTGTGCTTCAGTGGATTCTGGAAGTGTGTTCAGAGAATGATGTGCTTCAGTGGATTCTGGATGTGTGTTCAGAGAATGATGTACTTCAGTGGATTCTGGATGTGTGTTCAGAGAATGATGTGCTTCAGTGGATTCTGAAGTGTGTTCAGAGAATGAAGTGTGTTCAGTGGATTCTGGATCTGTGTTCAGAGAATGATGTGCTTCAGTGGATTCTGGATGTGTGTTCAGAGAATGATGTGCTTCAGTGGATTCTGGATGTGTGTTCAGTGGATTCTGGAAGTGTGTTCAGAGAATGATGTACTTCAGTGGATTATGGATGTGTGTTCAGAGAATGATGTGCTTCAGTGGATTCTGGATGTGTGTTCAGAGAATGATGTGCTTCAGTGGATTCTGGATGTGTGTTCAGAGAATGATGTGCTTCAGTGGATTCTGGATGTGTGTTCAGAGAATGATGTGCTTCAGTGGATTCTGATGTGTGTTCAGAGAATGCTGTACTTCAGTGGATTCTGGATGTGTGTTCAGAGAATGATGTGCTTCAGTGGATTCTGATGTGTGTTCAGTGGATTCTGGAAGTGTGTTCAGAGAATGATGTGCTTCAGTGGATTCTGATGTATGTTCAGTGGATTCTGGAAGTGTGTTCAGAGAATGATGTACTTCAGTGGATTCTGAAGTGTGTTCAGAGAATGAAGTGTGTTCAGTGGATTCTGGATGTGTGTTCAGAGAATGATGTGCTTCAGTGGATTCTGATGTGTGTTCAGAGAATGATGTACTTCAGTGGATTCTGATGTGTGTTCAGAGAATGATGTGCTTCAGTGGATTCTGATGTGTGTTCAGAGAATGATGTACTTCAGTGGATTCTGGATGTGTGTTCAGAGAATGATGTGCTTCAGTGGATTCTGATGTGTGTTCAGTGGATTCTGGAAGTGTGTTCAGAGAATGATGTGCTTCAGTGGATTCTGATGTATGTTCAGTGGATTCTGGAAGTGTGTTCAGAGAATGATGTACTTCAGTGGATTCTGAAGTGTGTTCAGAGAATGAAGTGTGTTCAGTGGATTCTGGATGTGTGTTCAGAGAATGATGTGCTTCAGTGGATTCTGATGTGTGTTCAGAGAATGATGTACTTCAGTGGATTCTGATGTGTGTTCAGAGAATGATGTGCTTCAGTGGATTCTGGAAGTGTGTTCAGAGAATGATGTACTTCAGTGGATTCTGAAGTGTGTTCAGAGAATGATGTGCTTCAGTGGATTCTGATGTGTGTTCAGAGAATGATGTGGATTCTGGATGTGTGTTCAGAGAATGATGTACTTCAGTGGATTCTGATGTGTGTTCAGAGAATGATGTGCTTCAGTGGATTCTGGATGTGTGTTCAGAGAATGATGTGCTTCAGTGGATTCTGATGTGTGTTCAGAGAATGCTGTACTTCAGTGGATTCTGGATGTGTGTTCAGAGAATGATGTGCTTCAGTGGATTCTGGATGTGTGTTCAGTGGATTCTGGAAGTGTGTTCAGAGAATGATGTACTTCAGTGGATTCTGGATGTGTGTTCAGAGAATGATGTGCTTCAGTGGATTCTGGATGTGTGTTCAGAGAATGATGTGCTTCAGTGGATTCTGGATGTGTGTTCAGAGAATGATGTACTTCAGTGGATTCTGGATGTGTGTTCAGAGAATGATGTGCTTCAGTGGATTCTGATGTGTGTTCAGAGAATGCTGTACTTCAGTGGATTCTGGATGTGTGTTCAGAGAATGATGTGCTTCAGTGGATTCTGGATGTGTGTTCAGAGAATGATGTGCTTCAGTGGATTCGGATGTGTGTTCAGTGGATTCTGGAAGTGTGTTCAGAGAATGATGTGCTTCAGTGGATTCTGGAAGTGTGTTCAGAGAATGATGTACTTCAGTGGATTCTGATGTGTGTTCAGAGAATGATGTGCTTCAGTGGATTCTGGATGTGTGTTCAGAGAATGATGTGCTTCAGTGGATTCTGGATGTGTGTTCAGAGAATGATGTGCCTCAGTGGATTCTGGATGTATGTTCAGAGAATGATGTTCTTCAGTGGATTCTGATGTGTGTTCAGAGAATGATGTGGATTCTGGATGTGTGTTCAGAGAATGATGTACTTCAGTGGATTCTGATGTGTGTTCAGAGAATGATGTGCTTCAGTGGATTCTGGATGTGTGTTCAGAGAATGATGTGCTTCAGTGGATTCTGGATGTGTGTTCAGAGAATGATGTGCCTCAGTGGATTCTGGATGTATGTTCAGAGAATGATGTTGTTCAGTGGATTCTGATGTGTGTTCAGAGAATGATGTGCTTCGTGGATTCTGAAATGTGTTCAGTGGATTCTGGATGTGTGTTCAGAGAATGATGTGCTTCAGTGGATTCTGGATGTGTGTTCAGTGGATTCTGGAAGTGTGTTCAGAGAATGATGTACTTCAGTGGATTATGGATGTGTGTTCAGAGAATGGTGTGCTTCAGTGGATTCTGGATGTGTGTTCAGAGAATGATGTGCTTCAGTGGATTCTGATGTGTGTTCAGAGAATGCTGTACTTCAGTGGATTCTGGATGTGTGTTCAGAGAATGATGTGCTTCAGTGGATTCTGGATGTGTGTTCAGAGAATGATGTGCTTCAGTGGATTCTGATGTGTGTTCAGAGAATGCTGTACTTCAGTGGATTTTGGATGTGTGTTCAGAGAATGATGTGCTTCAGTGGATTCTGGATGTGTGTTCAGTGGATTCTGGAAGTGTGTTCAGAGAATGATGTACTTCAGTGGATTCTGAAGTGTGTTCAGAGAATGATGTGCTTCAGTGGATTCTGATGTGTGTTCAGAGAATGATGTGCTTCAGTGGATTCTGGAAGTGTGTTCAGAGAATGATGTACTTCAGTGGATTCTGAAGTGTGTTCAGAGAATGATGTGCTTCAGTGGATTCTGATGTGTGTTCAGAGAATGATGTGGATTCTGGATGTGTGTTCAGAGAATGATGTACTTCAGTGGATTCTGATGTGTGTTCAGAGAATGATGTGCTTCAGTGGATTCTGGATGTGTGTTCAGAGAATGATGTGCTTCAGTGGATTCTGGATGTGTGTTCAGTGGATTCTGGAAGTGTGTTCAGAGAATGATGTACTTCAGTGGATTCTGATGTGTGTTCAGAGAATGATGTGCTTCAGTGGATTCTGGATGTGTGTTCAGAGAATGATGTGCTTCAGTGGATTCTGGATGTGTGTTCAGAGAATGATGTGCCTCAGTGGATTCTGGATGTATGTTCAGAGAATGATGTTCTTCAGTGGATTCTGATGTGTGTTCAGAGAATGATGTGGATTCTGGATGTGTGTTCAGAGAATGATGTACTTCAGTGGATTCTGATGTGTGTTCAGAGAATGATGTGCTTCAGTGGATTCTGGATGTGTGTTCAGAGAATGATGTGCTTCAGTGGATTCTGGATGTGTGTTCAGAGAATGATGTGCCTCAGTGGATTCTGGATGTATGTTCAGAGAATGATGTTCTTCAGTGGATTCTGATGTGTGTTCAGAGAATGATGTGGATTCTGGATGTGTGTTCAGAGAATGATGTACTTCAGTGGATTCTGATGTGTGTTCAGAGAATGATGTGCTTCAGTGGATTCTGGATGTGTGTTCAGAGAATGATGTGCTTCAGTGGATTCTGGATGTGTGTTCAGAGAATGATGTGCTTCAGTGGATTCTGGATGTGTGTTCAGAGAATGAAGTGTGTTCAGTGGATTCTGGATCTGTGTTCAGAGAATGATGTGCTTCAGTGGATTCTGAAATGTGTTCAGTGGATTCTGGATGTGTGTTCAGAGAATGATGTGCTTCAGTGGATTCTGGATGTGTGTTCAGTGGATTCTGGAAGTGTGTTCAGAGAATGATGTACTTCAGTGGATTATGGATGTGTGTTCAGAGAATGATGTGCTTCAGTGGATTCTGGATGTGTGTTCAGAGAATGATGTGCTTCAGTGGATTCTGGATGTGTGTTCAGAGAATGATGTGCTTCAGTGGATTCTGGATGTGTGTTCAGAGAATGATGTGCTTCAGTGGATTCTGGATGTGTGTTCAGAGAATGATGTGCTTCAGTGGATTCTGAAATGTGTTCAGTGGATTCTGGATGTGTGTTCAGAGAATGATGTGCTTCAGTGGATTCTGGATGTGTGTTCAGTGGATTCTGGAAGTGTGTTCAGAGAATGATGTACTTCAGTGGATTCTGGATGTGTGTTCAGAGAATGATGTGCTTCAGTGGATTCTGGATGTCTGTTCAGAGAATGATGTGCTTCAGTGGATTCTGGATGTGTGTTCAGAGAATGATGTACTTCAGTGGATTCTGGATGTGTGTTCAGAGAATGATGTGCTTCAGTGGATTCTGATGTGTGTTCAGAGAATGCTGTACTTCAGTGGATTCTGGATGTGTGTTCAGAGAATGATGTGCTTCAGTGGATTCTGGATGTGTGTTCAGAGAATGATGTGCTTCAGTGGATTCGGATGTGTGATCAGTGGATTCTGGAAGTGTGTTCAGAGAATGATGTGCTTCAGTGGATTCTGATGTGTGTTCAGTGGATTCTGGAAGTGTGTTCAGAGAATGATGTACTTCAGTGGATTCTGATGTGTGTTCAGAGAATGATGTACTTCAGTGGATTCTGATGTGTGTTCAGAGAATGATGTACTTCAGTGGATTCTGATGTGTGTTCAGAGAATGATGTGCTTCAGTGGATTCTGGAAGTGTGTTCAGAGAATGATGTACTTCAGTGGATTCTGGATGTGTGTTCAGAGAATGATGTGCTTCAGTGGATTCTGATGTGTGTTCAGAGAATGCTGTACTTCAGTGGATTCTGGATGTGTGTTCAGAGAATGATGTGCTTCAGTGGATTCTGGATGTGTGTTCAGAGAATGATGTGCTTCAGTGGATTCGGATGTGTGATCAGTGGATTCTGGAAGTGTGTTCAGAGAATGATGTGCTTCAGTGGATTCTGATGTGTGTTCAGTGGATTCTGGAAGTGTGTTCAGAGAATGATGTACTTCAGTGGATTCTGATGTGTGTTCAGAGAATGATGTACTTCAGTGGATTCTGATGTGTGTTCAGAGAATGATGTACTTCAGTGGATTCTGATGTGTGTTCAGAGAATGATGTGCTTCAGTGGATTCTGAAGTGTGTTAGAGAATGATGTGCTTCAGTGGATTCTGGATGTGTGTTCAGTGGATTCTGGAAGTTGCAAGACAGTTAAACACTGATTATTTTCCAGAACGATTGTGTCATCACATTTAAAATAAATGTTCTCAGTATTTGGAACATAAGAATAATATTGTGGAGACAAAATGTCGATCTGTTGATGAGATGTCTCGTTGCTCTGGCCGAAGAATTGTGCCACAGTCCCATTTTCTGGAAAAGCCGCACAGAAACTGTAGTCACACATTCTGTATTCCGGGACAGACATTCTGTATATAACACACATTCTGTATTCTGGGACAGACATTCTGTATATAACACACATTCTGTATTCTGGGACAATGACATTCTGTATTCTGGGACAGACATTCTGTATTCTGGGACAGACATTCTGTATATAACACACATTCTGTATTCTGGGACAAAGACATTCTGTATATAACACACATTCAGTATTCTGGGACAAAGACATTCTGTATTCTGGGACAGACATTCTGTATATAACACACATTCTGTATTCTGGGACAGACATTCTGTATACAACACACATTCTGTATTCTGGGACAATGACATTCTGTATATAACACACATTCAGTATTCTGGGACAAAGACATTCTGTATATAACACACATTCTGTATTCTGGGACAAAGACATTCTGTATACAACACACATTCTGTATTCTGGGACATAGACATTCTGTATATAACACACATTCTGTGTTCTGGGACAATGACATTCTGTATATAACACACATTCTGTATTCTGGGACAATGACATTCTGTATATAACACACATTCTGTATTCTGGGACAATGACATTCTGTATACAACACACATTCTGTATTCTGGGACAATGACATTCTGTATTCTGGGACAAAGACATTCTGTATACAACACACATTCTGTATTCTGGGACAGACATTCTGTATACAACACACATTCTGTATTCTGGGACAGACATTCTGTATACAACACACATTCTGTATTCTGGGACAAAGACATTCTGTATACAACACACATTCTGTATTCTGGGACAGACATTCTGTATACAACACACATTCTGTATTCTGGGACAAAGACATTCTGTATACAACACACATTCTGTATTCTGGGACAAAGACATTCTGTAACTAATGTTTCTAATTAGTAGCACCTGTAATGTTCAAAACAAAGTAGAAAAAATTCAAGAAATTAGCGCATACAGTGAAACCCCTCTAAACCGAATCACCTCCGGACTAGAGAAGTGGAGGGGGTTTTAGGGGGAGGTAGTGGGGTGTAAATTAAGTTTTGAAAAAAAATTCAGATACAAGAAATTACACTAATAATAAAATTATATGTATAGGCAGTTCCATTGAAGTGCTAATGACAGCAGGACAATCAAGGTTACCTGCTGTCATCCAGGTAATGTTTACGGTCAATTAATTACTAAAATCAGACAATATGCGACCTGCTCGACTTATCCTTGTTAATTGCCCATATCAGGGCGTCAAGTGAGGGATTGGTCCAAAAAAGTAGGAAAATAGGAATTCCGACGGTGAAAAAATAGGAATAAAATAGGAAAATATTGTCTAAAATAGGAATAAAATAGGAATAAAATGTTATTTTAAGATGTCTTTCCATCACATTTTATGGCCATCCTGACCATTTAATAGTTATTATTGATAATTTCTGTTGTACTGCTGATGAAAGACTATAACTTTTAATTCTTATTTCAAGTAATATTAATTGCTTCAAGATTCAAAAACACGATTTCGACACATTACTTGTACTCTAATAATTAAAGTGATGTACATATCGATGGTCTAGTCTCAAAAGGTTGTAAGTGCTATGCTTTAGCATAGCAGTTACAACCTTTTGAGACTAGACCATCAATATATGTTGGCCTCCATACCATCCCCTTCAGCCAACCCAATCCACCATTGTCTTCATTAATATGTTTAGATTTTTTTTATTTTATTAATGAACATGCTGGATGTGGTGTTGTATTAACACATAAACAGTCAGCTATATAATATATGCATCAATATGCAGCAATTAAAAACACAAATTGAACATTGTGTTAGCTGTTACCCAACTGACAAAGCTGGTTAGCTGCAAAGCCATAAAATGCTAGGAATATTTGCATGTATAGCCACATAAAATGGGACCGCATATCACATTAGGGAGATTGTGATTCCAAATTTGTAACGGGAACGCGTATGTGTAGCTAAGAAATTGTGTCCCTTTTGAACGTCACATCAGTTTTAAAAGGGAAACAAATATGTATCAATTTAATAACTACAGTACACGTATGCATTTTCCGTTACAAGTTTGAAATCGCAACCTCCATATTGATTGCTTATTGGTGTTTCAGGCACAGAACTTGCAACTTAAATGTAATAGAGTCCTGTCGGGAATGCACCTATATTTGCCAATTCAGCACTGAATATGTGTATTGCTTTGCTTTGATTTACAACACCAATAGCAATGTATGGGTCATATTTTAATCACCTCTAACAATATTAAACTAAGCCATTTAGCATGCAATTCTATTCTAGGAATCAGAAGCAGTAGTAACCGATCTCCACAAAGGACTTAGATTATATGGAAAGCTAGTGTGTGATAAAAAGCGTAGCATTAAAGCTGTTTATAAACCAAGCACCTAGCAAAGACATAATAATCATCAGTGATGAATTTGTTGGAACATTTATTTATATTACCCGGTACTAAAATTTGTTAAATACACCATATTTTCTGATAAATAGCCACATCAAATGGTCAAGACATCCAAATAATCTGCCTGTTATGAGAATGAGAAATAGGATAGGATACTGTACACTATTCTATTTCTGATGTCACATGTGGCAAGGTACAATTTAAATGTCGAAATATTCATCCTGATGTAAGAAGGCACACCACCACATCCAGCCTCAATAAATGTTGAACTAATTTAATCTTGTAGCAATTTCACATTACGTACCAGTATTAACAGCATTTAAAATATTAAAGTTAGTATGCATGTATTTGCTATGAAGATATAATCATATGATGATGGTGATATGGGATTTTACGTCCGTTCAATAGCCAAGGGCATATACAGTCAGGATTTGGTGCAATGTGTAGATCTCTGCCCAGTATACCAAATGAGTCCTCAACACACCAGAATCACTTAACCATCCCTAAAATAGGACTACTGTAGATATTGTTACAACTCTTAAAAGATGCATATCGAGTCAAGCCTCACATACAAGAGTTGAGCTGACATGATTTGTTGTTATTCAAGAAATGTCCTGCTGATATAACCATTTTGAACGTCATGAACTGAAAAGAACGTCACTCCCATCATGTTTGTACAATTTGAAGGTGTCCTTTTTACTGTTATTTGGCTTTCTTCTTTGGTACACCACTCTCATCAGAATCTGCAGCCTTCTTTTTAGTAGTTTTGGAAGGAATAGCCTTCTCTAACAGTTTCATTTTATTGTTATCCAACAACTTCTGTTTCTCTTTTATTGTCTCTAAGGTTTTCATTGCGTTTTCACGTTTGGATTTGGCAACGTCAATCATAGTTGAGGCAACTTTGACACTTTGCTGATTCATAATAGGTTCACTGATGGCATTATGTAATTTCTGTGTAGCATCGCTTAACAGTTCATCTGCTTCCTTTAGAGCAGAGGTAGCTTTCTTCTCTTTTGCAATCAAGTCTTCTTCTTGCTTTACCAGAGCTTGTTTTTTCTCCACCATCTGTTCTTTCTCTTTCCTCAGCCTCTCTTCAACGTCTGACTTTTGCCTTGCTTGTTCGCGTTTTCTTGCTTGCTCCTTCTTCTCATCTTCTAACATGGCTTTATAAGCTACATGTGCACTTTTAACATACATTTTCATCTCCTTGGTGATTTTCTCAGGTTGGTTGTTAACCGGATCGTAGAAGTGAACAGCATCTTTAACAGCACGCAGACCACATATAGTGTTATCACCCAGAGTAGACCTTTCATTTGTGACTAACCTGGCATTGATGGAAAGACTTCGTTCAGATTCTGCATTCATTTGAGCCAACACAAGTCCAGATTTGATAATGCATGGTAGTACAGAGTAACGGTCGGTGTTGCTAACTGATTTCAACATGAAGATCTCATTCCAGTAATGGTCAATTCTTTGCTCTTTGTTTATTGTGGCAATGTCATCATCGTTTTGCAATGCTTTCCACTCATCAAGAACACAAGACACGTCAACATCTGGCTGAAGTCTTCGCGCAATGCTCTGAATGGCAGATTGTGTGCTCTTACGCTCCAACTTGTTGGGGTTTAGGCATCCGAGATCTTGCAGAAGGTGGTTTTGAAGAGGTAGCTTGTGCTGCAGATGACCAATTGCTGCACAGAAGAAGGAACGAACACCAAGCATGACAGATCTTTGCTTTTCTTTGTTTAGTCTCTGTAACACATCTCTACTATGGTCACCCATCACTATGTCTTCATCCGCCAGTCGCAGCTGAATGTCTTCACATGGAAGTTTTGACAGTTCAGTGCCATATTTCCCTTTCATTGCATCTGATTTCAGAAACCTACGCATCAACTTGGTAAGGGTTTGGCACATCAAATCATACACTAAATGAACTGTTGGTGTACTTCTCTGGAAGAGAGTTAGGAAATCTTCAAATATGGGAATGATGTTGTTCAGAAATTCCAGGTTGAATTTTGTGGCATCCTTCTCCCCAGTTGCCAGTAGAGCTGCTACACGTCGGTAGTTGACACTCTTAGGAGTTGTTCGTGGATCTTTGCCCAGATATTTTACAAACTGCAACAGAGCATCCCACTGCTCCAGGATTCTGCTAATGGCTGGACCGAGACTCAGCCACCGGACTTCAGTGTGTTGCTGAAATTGATGTGTCGCAATATCCAGTTCAAACTGAAGCTTCTCATAATCTTCTCGCCTTGCCGCGGAATGTTTGAATAGAGCATGCACATCCCTGCACAGTTGATCAATATCAGCTGAGAGTTTCTCCAATCCTTTCCCGAATGCATTGTGAACAGTATGCAAGATACAACTGCCTAGATCGACAAATCCAGGAAAGTCGGGACATTCTTCTTTGATGGACTTTTGTAATGCACTGAAGATAGTCTTGTTGACATTTGGCCCATCTCGTACCAGTGTGGAGAGCTTGTCAATCGGCATGTTGTCGTCCAATAGCTGTGCCATCATCTTTGAAGCTACAGTTTTGCCTTCAGCATGACCAAACATCAATGAGGTGTAGTAGGCCACCCATACTTCATTGTGTGTTGGCGACCAATATCTGACAGTTAAGTCCATCTGTTTCTTTACTTGGGTTGTTGTAGTTTCATCAAAGTGAATGCTAAATGGAAGCTGTGACGATTTGATATCGGCACACAGTACACCTTTGAAGTAGGGCTTGAGTCCGTTTGAAATCATGTAAGATGCACTTGTTCTACTCAGTGAAAATTCTTTTGCAATTTTGCTATCAGGAAACATTGCTCTGAACGTATCTCCAATGTGATCAACTGACCGGAGACTATAGTTTGACAAGGATACCTTCGCTAACCAGTAAATTTGTGCTGTGAGAAAGGCATCATTGTAGTTGATGCTTGTTAAAGTTTTGTCACTAGATGTGCTACTACTGGAGTTGTTCTCATTTGACGTACTTGCAACAGTTACAAATAGTTTAGTTTGTGAATTATCACGCATTAACTTGCTTGCATGCTTGTGCTTTTCCTTTTTAGCATGCTGCAGCAGTTGAGATTTGCCAGCATTGTCACTTTTAATATCGTTGTTACATAGGCGGCAATATCCATGGAATACATCTTTTCCTTCTCTGCACCATTCACTTAGTCTCTGTCCATTTGAGTCAATGGTCAACAGCCATGACGGATTAAAGTGAGTCTTGCCACTAGGCATGTTTCTTGTTCAAAATATATTCAATGTTAGTTAAAGTTTGTCTTCCAGTAATACTATAATGTTAGTTGCCCTCCACCACTGAATCTATAAGTAGATTAAAAGTGTGCATGCATGGACAATATTCAGAAAGTTTAAATTACATCTCAATTCCAAATCAGAGTGTGTTTTTTCATTTAAACTAGAATGGCCACTGCCAACATGTCACGCCCACCTAGGTATTAGCCGGACAATTGGACATGCAGGTGGATCGGTCTCATGGCGAATAATATAAGGGCGGCAAACATGCATATACTTTTTTATGTCAATTGGTGAAGTTATCCAGGTTGCAGATATATAATATGCCTAACAACTTTAATGTATGCACACACGCATGGACAAACTGATGCCAAAGTGTCAACTCTGATGACAACATTGTTCTCTGATTTGGAGAAGAAATGTAACTAAAAACTATATACCCTCGTCATACTTTTTATGACGTGGGTATAAAAAGCAGCTCTGGAGGCAAGGAACGCTAATGCCTTTCAATCTTCTGTACACAGGTCCGCAAAATAGTTATAATACTAGTAGTACCTTCCCGTTTACAAAGTGCATGTACAAAATACTAATGTACAATTAATGGACTAATGCAAATTTATGCACAATTTAAAAGACAACATGCTGGAAAATGGCATAAAAGATTGCCATAGCTATCCAACAAATGCAAATTTTAAAAGGCATAATAATTGAATTTGAAAGACGACCTGCATGAAAATGGCACAGAAGATTGCCATAGCCATCTACATGTAACACAGTTGCATACCAGTGTATATGCAATAGCAGTTTCATAGTTACGTTACAATCTACACTATTTATCTATATTGTCAACTTCACTGTCATGTGCATAGTTAAATTGGGCAAAAATGTGCACAGCTTTTCAAAATGGCCAGAAAATAGGAAAAATAGGAACAATTTGCCAGAAAATAGGATAAAATAGGAATTGCTCAAAAAATAGGAAAAAATAGGAAAAATAGGAATACTTGACGCCCTGCCATATTGTCCGATAATCCCGAAGCAGATGTTTTCTCAGAGGTACTAAATTACCATTAACTTCAAACCGTCAACTGACTGGTACAATAATAAATGCATATATAGATTATAAGTCTATAAGGGAAGTAACTGCTACAGAGCTTCTTGAATTTACAACAGGTACATGTCTAAAAATAGATACGCATAAATATGGAATATCCGTGTTTTGTTTCTCGAAAATTGATTTTGCTACACAGTGCACACACACGTGCCCAAAGAACATCTTATTCTCACAACAACACCGTCGGTAATGTAAACAATATGCCGACCACCATAGGTGTTAAATTTCAGACGATACTAAGGTCGTTTGGTTTTTCAGAAATATGCAAATTAAAACTGGTCCGGTGTTCGGAAAAGAGGGGTTCTGGTTTATATATTGGTTTTTACCATGAATAAAGAAGGAAAACTATCAGGACCGGGAAATCGTCTGGTTTGGAGGGAATTCCGCTTCAGAGGGGTTCCACTGTATTCGTTCGGAAAATCATTCAAATGCAAAAATCACCATTAGTTGCCATCCATACATTACAGTACTATTCCTGCTAACAAAATTGCAGTCAGTATAAGAGTGTCCCGTTTATACCAGCTATTTCATTAAAACACACTAAAAGTGATGTAAGCACATTCATTTCATTGCAATTATGATTTGTTACAAAGAAACGACGTTACCAAGAGCCGAACAAAATGAAGACTAGTCAAAACTAGAGAAAGTTATTCTGGGATTGGTCATGGCCTGTGATCAGGACAGGCAGAGAAGTGTCCACATTTCTATTGCAAACTTGACTCTTCGCTGACCGCCCCCCCCCCGACAGATTTCTCCCTAAATACTACCACTTCCTCCTAAATCAGAAACATAAATTTGTATAAACAACACCAGGACCTATGGCGGGGCGTAATAATGTTTTTCAACAAATTTCAACTACATGTACATCAAAGATGTTAAATTGATTTCATTATGGCAAAACCGGATTAATACTAATTTGTAACAAATACAATATGATGGTAAAATGGTTGGAAATTGTGACAATCAGTTTCAATGGGAGCTTATTTTTTAATTTTATCTCGATTGCGAAACAAGTTCTTTCAACTTATATTAATCACTCTCAAAACCTCATTCCTGATGGAATCCATCGCCATGAAGGAGGAGAAGAGGCAATGTGGAATTTAAATGCCTTGCCTAAGTACACAATCATAACAGCACCAGCAGGGCTTGAACTCCGGACATGAAGCGAACGCGCATCCACTGCGCTATCACGACTTCCACACAATGGGAGCTTAAGAAACTGCACACAGATGATTGTATAGATGTTACCACAAGAGTCCATTATTTAATTGTGTCGAACAATAAACAGAACTGGGCTGCTCACCTGGATAAGCCGATATTTATGGATTATCTAATTTGAACCTGGAGCTCATTTTAAAAAGATAATCGTTTGACTATTTGAAGTAAGTTGCTTTAGACTAGTCAGGATGCCATACAGTATATCAGGCATGGACGGGTACCCCGGTAGAACCACCGACCTCCCTCAAGCCAGCACTTCTCGTTAGTAGTTGACTTGTTTGATCTAAGATTTATGTTATGTTATATTTCGGGTTTTACGCCTGCATCAGCACCATTTTGGGCTATATCGCCGGCGGGCAGTTTACCTAACAACACCTTTCCTGGGCAGGCTCCAGCAGTTAACCAGTACTTGGGTGCACCAACCTCCGTAAGAAACTGCCAACTTTTTCATATAAATGAGACACGCCTGTGTGGGGCTCGAACCCGTGACCATCAGTGATGATAGGTTACAGTGGTATACAAGTCAGCGACCGTAACCACTCGACCACGGAGGCGGACTTGATCTAAGATGCAAAATAAAAAGAGTGACAGATGCTAGAGAACCCACCGATACAAATAGCTCACCCTAACCGTATGATCAGATGAACCAATAACGGAGTCCTGCTCCTCGGTCGAGCTAAACAACAATAATCTCACAATCGTTTGTCATTCGCTTCATGAAACACCTCTCGTTTTGAACACAATTCACTGAGTATATCAACGACTTCATACAGTACTCGGAACTAGTACCAGCCCAATCATTTACTTGAAGCCTATTGACTTTAGTGCTAGCTGGTTTTGAGAACCATTGGCGGGTCTGTATGTGACGTGTAGTGTGCGGAATGCTTCCCAGAGTTATCCGATTCCGACATCTCAGTACTACAAGCCCATTCCTCGCCCGTTCTCATATCTTTTACTTTCTGGAACATGAACACACAGTAGATAGCTGAAAATAAAATCCCCAACAATTCATACATTTTAGTTTACTACATTTAGCTTGGCAATATTAATAGAAATTGTTTCTTGCAGAAATATTTTAGAATGTGTCGGTGCCGTAGCATGTGAATACAAGATGCTGAGGGCATATACGGTCAAGTTGTTCCTGCATACGCTTCAAGTTCATTTACAATCAATATAAACATACACCCACATACAATCACACACATGCCCACATATAACACACATACAATCACACCCAGACACCCACATACAAGCACACACATGCCCACATAGAATACACATACAATCATACCCAGACACCCACATACAATCACACCCAGACACCCACATACAAGCACACACATGCCCACATATAATACACATACAATCATACCCAGACACCCACACACATGCCCACATATAATACACATACAATCACACCCAGACACCCACATACAATCACACCCAGACACCCACATACAAGCACACACATGCCCACATATAATACACATACAATTACACCCAGACACCCACATACAATCACACCCAGACACCCACATACAAGCACACACATGCCCACATATAATACACATACAATCATACCCAGACACCCACACACATGCCCACATATAATACACATACAAGCACACCCAGACACCCACATACAAGCACACACATGCCCACATATAATACACATACAATCACACCCATACACCCACATACAAGCACACACATGCCCACATATAATACACATACAATCATACCCAGACACCCACATACAAGCACACACATGCCCACATATAATACACATACAATCATACCCAGACACCCACACACATGCCCACATATAATACACATACAATCACACCCATACACCCACATACAAGCACACACATGCCCACATATAATACACATACAATCATACCCAGACACCCACACACATGCCCACATATAATACACATACAATCACACCCAGACACCCACATACAAGCACACCCAGACACCCACATACAAGCACACACATGCCCACATATAATACACATACAATCACACCCAGACACCCACATACAAGCACACACATGCCCACATAGAATACACATACAATCATACCCAGACACCCACATACAAGCACACACATGCCCACATATAATACACATACAATCATACCCAGACACCCACACACATGCCCACATATAATACACATACAATCACACCCAGACACCCACATACAATCACACCCAGACACCCACATACAAGCACACACATGCCCACATATAATACACATACAATCACTCCCAGACACCCACATACAATCACACCCAGACACCCACATACAAGCACACACATGCCCACATATAATACACATACAATCACACCCAGACACCCACATACAATCACACCCAGACACCCACATACAATCACACCCGACACCACATACAAGCACACACATACAATCACACCCAGACACCCACACACATGCCCACATAAAATACACATACAACACACCCAGACACCCACATACAAGCACACACATGCCCACATATAATACACATACAAGCACACCCAGACACCCACATACAAGCACACACATGCCCACATATAATACACATACAATCATACCCAGACACCCACACACATGCCCACATACAATCACACCCAGACACCCACATACAAGCACACACATGCCCACATATAATACACATACAATCACACACATACCCACATATAATACACATACAATCATACCCAGACACCCACACACATGCCCACATACAATCACACCCAGACACCCACATACAAGCACACACATGCCCACATATAATACACATACAATCACACACATACCCACATATAATACACATACAAGCACACCCAGACACCCACATACAAGCACACACATGCCCACATATAATACACATACAAACACACCCAGACACCCACATACAAGCACACACATGCCCACATATAATACACATACAATCATACCCAGACACCCACACACATGCCCACATATAATACACATACAAGCACACCCAGACACCCACATACAAGCACACACATGCCCACATATAATACACATACAATCATACCCAGACACCCACATACAAGCACACACATACCCACATATAATACACATACAATCATACCCAGACACCCACATACAAGCACACACATGCCCACATATAATACACATACAATCACACCCAGACACCCACATACAAGCACACACATGCCCACATATAATACACATACAATCATACCCAGACACACATACAAGCACACACATGCCCACATAAATACACATACAATCATACCCAGACACCCACACACATGCCCACATATAATACACATACAATCACACCCAGACACCCACATACAATCACACCCAGACACCCACATACAAGCACACACATGCCCACATATAATACACATACAATCACACCCAGACACCCACATACAATCACACCCAGACACCCACATACAAGCACACACATGCCCACATATAATACACATACAATCATACCCAGACACCACACACATGCCCACATATAATACACATACAATCACACCCAGACACCCACATACAAGCACACACATGCCCACATATAATACACATACAATCATACCCAGACACCCACATACAAGCACACACATGCCCACATATAATACACATACAATCATACCCAGACACCCACACACATGCCCACATATAATACACATACAATCACACCCAGACACCCACATACAATCACACCCAGACACCCACATACAAGCACCCACATATAATACACATACAATCACACCCAGACACCCAGCACATATACGCACACACATACACATACAAGCACGCGCGCGCGCGCGCACGCACACGCACACACACACACACACACAGTTACAATGTTCACACACATTTTCAGTTTTGGGGTTTAAAGTTGCACCAACAGCTTCGGTCGTATGGCGACTCTCCACTCTCCACCCATTATTGGTGGAGGAAGAGCCCTCCCGAATGCCCCTCTGAGCAGCATTCCATACATGGATGGGTACCCGGATGGATAAAACGACCTTCTGCCAGTCAGCTGGAAACTTCACTCACATACCTACATACATATTTCTATTGATTCTACAGACATATTGAGATTCATAAAGCAAGATAATAACTTACTGACTGCCTCCCACTCTGCCTTGGATAGCGTACCCTACAAGATATAATCGCTTTGTTACAATATGCATACAATCAGGAGGCTGATAGAAACCTGGATTGGATTAGTTCAGTAATAATAACTAATGCTTGCTTTATTATATACTATATAACACAGGGCTTCTACAACTTCCAGACTTGTCAGCCCCGAGATAGATTCTAAAAACCAAACATTGATAAAACATAGGTCCATAAATTGTTTTCAATAATATCACAAATTGGTCATAACATGCTTAAAAAACCAGTTACAATACATAAACCAGTCTGAGATATTAGTCATACGCGACACGATTTCACCTTGACCCAAGTAATTTTTCACACAATAGACTCAGGACTCTAATTTTCGGCGGTTTTTAAAATGTTCGCATATTTTAGCCAATGGCGAATTTGGCAAGTACCAGCGTAGGCCCTGCAATCTACTAAATCCAGTTTTTACACCCACCTCTGATGGATGACAAAATCAACACTGCATAACAAGCAAACAGCTAATTGTCACGGAGGCCATAAAAAACGACAACACAATACAACACAATGTAGTAACACAATGACAGAATGTGTTACTGGAACTATCCCTGTGAGAGGGCATGTGTACCATCAAGCTATGGTCATATATATATAATTTAAGATTAAATAAAGTTCCAGGCATTGTTTAATAGAACTGGCTCCAGACGGACGACTCCAAAACAATATCATTCCAGGAAATGGCGTGGATAAAAATCACTGAGCAGGAAGATACCGTGTGTACAATATACCTACATGAATAATACACATAATTATACACCTCAAATGACCACTCAGTGAAAAATTCCCATAGGCCAACAAGTCAATATTATTTACTATTCACCTCTTGAGATATTATTGACCCCAAAATATTTTCGGTAATATTGACTGCCTTTGGCTTCAAGTCTGAATCAGTAAAACGCTCATTGAAATATTGCTTAAAAAACAAAGTGCCTCTGTTAATAAGTAGACACTTATTGCACACATAAAGGGGTATACTAGAATGTTTAATGTTTACCCAGTTTAAACAAATTTATTTTAGCTCGTTTGCGAAACAAGTTATTCCAACTTATATTAATCACTCTTTGAGACCTCATTCCTGATGGAATCCATCGCCACGAGGGAAAGAGAAGAGGCAACATGGAATTTAAATGCCTTGTCTAAGGGCACAATTATAACGGAACCAATGGGGCTCAAACTCCGGGCCTTTCGCACCTGAAGCGAATGTGCTACCACTGCGCTATCACGAATTCAACCAATATTCCATCTGTGTTTCTTTATCATGTTCTGTATATAATCCACTACTTGAAGATTATATAAATAGATTTAATTAAACAAGTCATCTGTGTTTCTTTATCATGTTCTGTATAGAATCCACTACTCAAAGATTATATAAATAGATTTACTGAGACAAGTCATCTGTGTTTCTTTATCATGTTCTGTATAGAATCCACTACTCGAAGATTATATAAATAGATTTAATTAGACAAGTCATCTGTGTTTCTTTATCATGTTCTGTATAGAATCCACTACTCGAAGATTATATAAATAGATTTAATTAGACAAGTCATCTGTGTTTCTTTATCATGTTCTGTATAGAATCCACTACTCAAAGATTATATAAATAGATTTACTGAGACAAGTCATCTTGATAGTTTGCAATAACCAGTTTTCTTTTCAATCACTTGTACATGTACCTGTGTTCGGTATAATAAAATAAATATTGCATTCCTGAGTGGGCAATATGAAAGATATCACCCCGAGAACAGGAATATTAACCGAGGCGTCAGATGTGTATTCAGATGTGGTGGCAGGCATATGGGAGGGAGAACCAAAGGGTGATAT
This sequence comes from Archivesica marissinica, assembly GCA_014843695.1. NCBI lineage: Eukaryota > Metazoa > Mollusca > Bivalvia > Venerida > Vesicomyidae > Archivesica > Archivesica marissinica. The sequence goes on from CM026395.1 coordinate 9,195,570, forward strand.
GGTTTGGCAAACTTAGTAATCACAACTTACTACAGATACCAGTCTACAGTAAGTGTCGTGTGACCGAGATTTCTACAGCAAGTGTCGTGTGACTGAGATTTCTACAGTAAGTGTCGTGTGACTGAGATTTCTACAGCAAGTGTCATGTGACTGAGATTTCTCTATGTCCAGCACCAGTCTACAGCAAGTGTCGTGTGACTGAGATTTCTCTATGTCCAACACCAGTCTACAGCAAGTGTCGTGTGACTGAGATTTCTCTATGTCCAACACCAGTCTACAGTAAGTGTCATGTGACTGAGATTTCTCTATGTTCAGCACCAGTCTACAGTAAGTGTCATGTGACTGAGATTTCTCTATGTCCAGCACCAGTCTACAGTAAGTGTCATGTGACTGAGATTTCTCTATGTCCAGCACCAGTCTACAGTAAGTGTCATGTGACTGAGATTTCTCTATGCCAGCACCAGTCTACAGTAAGTGTCATGTGACTGAGATTTCTCTATGTCCAGCACCAGTCTACAGTAAGTGTCATATGACAGATTTCTCTATGTCCAGCACCAGTCTATCTACAACAAGAGTCGTGTGACTGAGATCTCTCTGTCTAGTACAATGTATATAATACTCAGTAAGCACTTACCACAGATACTGGTCTACGGTGAGATTCACGATGAGATTCGTGTGATTGAGATTTCTGTACGTCCTGCACGTATGACTTCACATGATCATAATCACTGCCCTCCATGCCCACCAACTTGCCATCTTCATGTGGAGGATACATCTGTACAAATATAAAACAAGTCTCCATGTACCAGTCACCACAGCTTGTGTAAAATGATCAATAACACACTAAAGTCAGCGCTCATTCTAGAGGGCGATTTGGGCGAAATAGTCGCCCTAGGGACACTGACTTCGTGCCCTGGGGACCCAACTTCTCCCTAAAAAAAAGGGTTTTTATTTTTACAATTTTCATACCAAATTTTGTCCAGTAAGATACACTGGCCCATTATAAAGCACTCCTTCTATACAAATGTTGTATTTAATGGTCATACTGTGCATTTTAACCATATTTTAGTTTTTTAAATAGCACAATTTACGGACGCCATCGCATGCTTTCTCACTTCTCCCAAAAATTCTGACCTAGAATGGACCCTGAAAGCATGTCCTACGTCCAAATGGGACCACATTTGTTTTGTCTGTTTGTTTGCTGTTGGGGTTTACAATCGTAGCAACAGCTTAGGTCATATGGCGACTCTCCAGCTAAGTATTTCAGGCATGGGCACCCGTGTAGAATCACAGGCCTTCCGAAAAACAGCTTGATAGTTTCCTCACATGAAAGAATTTGACACCCCAAGTGGGATTTGAACCTACAACCGTTAGTGGCAAGCTTTTAGGGGGTTAACGACCGTAACCACTCTGCTATCGAAATGTGTATAACGTCAAACCTGTCTTAAGCAGCCAGCCAAGGGAACCACAGAAAGTGGATGCTTAGCACAGGTGGCTGCTTAATAGAGGTAAAATGTATATTAAAACAACATATTGGGAATCTGGAAACTGGCTGCTTAATGCAGGTTGCCTGCTTAATGGAGGTGACCACCAACACAGGTTTGACTGTGTAGCTAATAATGTTCTTTAAACTTATAATATCATAAGTCAACATTTACATCATAAGTCAGAAATGGCTGGCCCTTTAAATAGGGGTGACACTATAATAAACAAACACTTTACTTTACTTTTACATCATTTATATCATCATAACAGAAAGAAAATTATCTCATGGCAACCTTTTATAATTCTTCCATTTAACTCATTTTGAAATCAAAATCTGCAATTTTGTACTCTTCTCCCATAGGGTGTAGGGCACAATAAGGTGACATCAAAATTGCATTTGTAACTTTCTCCATAGGCAGTATTAAATGCAAAGCATCCAGCTATAGCCGTTATGATTGTGCCCTTGCACTTCCACATTGCCTCTTCTCTCTATCTCGTGGCGATGGATTCCTTCAGGAATGAGGTCTAGAGAGTAATTAATATAAGACGTAGGAACTTGTTTCACAATCGAGCTAAAATAAATTTGTATAGATGAGGATGTATGAGTGTATATGTACATAGACGCGTGACACTCCATGGTATAGATTCACGGGACACTCCATGGTACAGATCCATGGGACACTCCATGGTACAGATCCACGGGACACTCCATGGTACAGATCCACGGGACACTCCATGGTACAGATCCACAGGACATTCCATGGTACAGATCCATGGGACACTCCATGGTACAGATCCATGGGACACTCCATGGTACAGATCCACGGGACACTCCATGGTACAGATCCACCACACTCCATGGTACAGATCAACAGGACACTCCATGGTACAGATCCACGGGACACTCCATGGTACAGATCCACAGGACACTCCATGGTACAGATCCACGGGTCACTCCATGGTACAGATCCACAGGACACTCCATGGTACAGATCCACCACACTCCATGGTACAGATCCACAGGACATTCCATGGTACAGATCCACGGGACACTCCATGGTACAGATCCACAGGACACTCCATGGTACAGATCCATGGTACAGATCCACCACATTCCATGGTACAGATCCACAGGACACTCCATGGTACAGATCCATGGTACACTCCATCGTACAGATCCACTCCATGGTACAGATCCACCAGACACTCCATGGTACAGATCCATGGGACACTCCATGGTACAGATCCACGGGACACTCCATGGTACAGATCCATTGGACACTCCATGGTACAGATCCATGGTACATATCCACAGGACACTCCATGGTACAGATCCACGGGACACTCCATGGTACAGATCCACAGGACACTCCATGTTACAGATCCATGGTACAGATCCACCACATTCCATGGTACAGATCCACAGGACACTCCATGGTACAGATCCACAGGACACTCCATGGTACAGATCCACAGGACATTCCATGGTACAGATCCATGGTACAGATCCAAGGGACACTCCATGGTACAGATCCATGGTACATATCCACAGGACACTCCATGGTACAGATCCATGGGACACTCCATGGTACAGATCAACAGGACACTCCATGGTACAGATCCACAGGACACTCCATGGTACAGATCCATGGTACAGATCCATGGTACAGATCCATGGTACACTCCATGGTACAGATCCATGGTACACTCCATGGTACAGATCCACTCCATGGTACAGATCCATGGGACACTCCATGGTACAGATCCATGGTACACTCCATGGTACAGATCCATGGGACACTCCATGGTACAGATCCATGGTACAGATCCACTCCATGGTACAGATCCACCGGACACTCCATGGTACAGATCCACTCCATGGTACAGATCCACCGGACACTCCATGGTACAGATCCATGGGACACTCCATGGTACAGATCCATGGGACACTCCATGGTACAGATCCATGGTACACTCCATGGTACAGATCCACTCCATGGTACAGATCCACCGGACACTCCATGGTACAGATCCACTCCATGGTACAGATCCACCGGACACTCCATGGTACAGATCCATGGGACACTCCATGGTACAGATCCATGGTACAGATCCACCACACTCCATGGTACAGATCCATGGGACACTCCATGGTACAGATCCACTCCATGGTACAGATCCATGGGACACTCCATGGTACAGATCCACCACACTCCATGGTACAGATCCACGGGACACTCAATGGTACAGATCCACAGGACATTCCATGGTACATATCCACGGGACACTCCATGGTACAGATCCACGGGACACTCCATGGTACAGATCAACAGGACACTCCATGGTACAGATCCACAGGACACTCCATGGTACAGATCCACGGGACACTCCATGGTACAGATCCACATATATGTATTTACCTCCAAAGCCTGCATTCTATTGAGGAGATTCCTATGTTCCCGGTCCTCCACATGTTTGTTGAAGAACTCGGCAAACGATGTTTTATACACCAGCTTCATGCCATGCTTCTCTGCCAGTCTACAAACATATCCACAGTCTACAAACATATCCACAGTCTCAAAACATATCCACCATCACCAAACATATCCACAGTCTACAAACATATCCACAGTCTACAAACATATCTATAGTCTACAAACATATCCACCGTCACCAAACATAATTACATATCCACAGTCTCAAAACATATCCACCGTCTCAAAACATATCCATAGTCTACAAACATATCCATAGTCTACAAACATATCCACAGTCTACAAACATATCCAGTCTACAAACATATCCACATTCTACAAACATATCCACAGTCTACAAATATATCCACAGTCTACAAACATATCCACAGTCTACAAACATATCCATAGTCACCAAACATATCCACAGTCTACAAACATATCCATAGTCACCAAACATATCCACAGTCTCAAAACATATCCACCGTCACCAAACATATCCACAGTCCACATCCAGTCACCAAACATATCCACCATCTACAAACATATCCACCGTCACCAAACATATCCACCATCACCAAACATATCCACAGTCTCAAAACACATCCACAGTCTCCAAACATATCCACATAGCACTTTCATTCTTTGTTTTGCAGTTTAACGTTGCACCAACAACAGCTGAGGACATACCGGTATGGCGACTCTCCAGCTGTTATTGGTGGAGGAATGCCCATACGTGCAATATTTCAGGCACAGATGAGAAAATGGATATAACCACCAACCTTCCACAAGCTAGTGGGATAGCTTCCTTACATGAAATAACACGAAATCCCCAGTGGGATTCAAACCTGCGGTGGTGAGGGGCAAGTATGTGGAAGTCAACTACCGCAACCACTCGGCCATGCCACCTCCACAAAGCACACTGTACACAACATATCCACAAAGCACACAACATATCCACAAAGCACACTGTACACAACATATCCACAAAGCACACTGTACACAACATATCCACAAAGAACACTGTACACAACATATCCACAAAGCACACTGTACACAACATATCCACAAAGCACACAACATATCCACAAAGCACACAACATATCCACAAAGCACACTGTACACAACATATCCACAAAGCACACAACATATCCACAAAGCACACTGTACACAACATATCCACAAAGCACACAACATATCCACAAAGCACACGGTACACAACATATCCACAAAGCACACAACATATCCACAAAGCACACAACATATCCACAAAGCACACTGTACACAACATATTCACAAAGCACACAACATATCCACAAAGCACACTGTATACAACATATCCACAAAGAACACAACATATCCACAAAGAACACAACATATCCACAAAGCACACTGTACACACCATATCCACAAAACACACTGTACTCAACATATCCACAAAGCACACTGTACACAACATATCCACAAAGCACACTGTACACAACATATCCACAAAGCACACTACACAACATATCCACAAAGCACACTGTACACAACATATCCACAAAGCACACTGTACACAACATATCCACAAAGCACACTGTACACAACATATCCACAAAACACACTGTACACAACATATCCACAAAGCACACAACATATCCACAAAGCACACTGTACACAACATATCCACAAAGAACACTGTACACAACATATCCACAAAGCACACTGTACACAACATATCCACAAAGCACACTGTACACAACATATCCACAAAGCACACTGTACACAACATATCCACAAAGAACACAACATATCCACAAAGCACACTGTACACAACATATCCACAAAGCACACTGTACACAACATATCCACAAAGCACACTGTACACAACATATCCACAAAGCACACTGTACACAACATATCCACAAAGCACACTGTACACAACATATCCACAAATCACACTGTACACAACATATCCACAAAGCACACGGTACACAACATATCCACAAAGCACACTGTACACACCATATCCACAAAGCACACTGTACACAACATATCCACAAAGCACACTGTACACAACATATCCACAAAGCACACTGTACACAACATATCCACAAAACACTCATTTATGCTATGCAAACCAATTAGTGCAATGAAATTGATATTTCAGTTTGAAAACAACCGAGAATATCAAAGTGTATTCCCATTGTTTAACCCTTTCAACACTACAGGCCATATACTTACAAAAAGTGCAGATCCTGATGAGATGGCTCGTCATGAGCCGGCTCATCTGGATCTACACTTTTTGCCAGTAATAATTATTACTATTTTTAGATAAAAATTACCCATTTTGATAAATAAACTGGTCCAAGGGTAATTTTCTTATTAATTTATTGGTCTAAAAATATCATGCACCAGTCCATGTCAGTTACTTGGGGTTGAATGGGTTAAATATCATGCACCAGTCCATGTCAGTTACTTGGGGTTGAATGGGTTAACCATTTCTCCCATGGCATTATTTAATAAATCTCAACAAAATAGAGTTAAAATACACATACATGTAATACAACATATGAATAGAAGGAGTGCTTTACAATGCTTTACACTTCCGAATAACAGCTTGATAGTTCCTCACATGAAAGAATTTGACACCCCAATCACGTACTTTCTCACCTCTACCAAATATTCTGACCTAGAATGAGCCCTGGTTTGTGCAGTTAAGCTTGTTTTACATCCAATAATAACCAGTTCTATTTTCGCTGTAAACCATTTTCAGGGTTATTTGACTGAGTAACCTTGTCTGGTGTTGTTTCGGTGGCATACTGGTGTAAAGTGGTCAGATTTGTTACAGCTAGATAATGTCCTATATCATATTTAATACCTGGCATGTGCCTACATAGTTCTCATGTTGGTTTGGTCTAGCAACTCATTGTTGACACCAGAAACATTATTATGTTATATTTCGGGTTTTACGCCTGCATCAGCACCATTTCGGGCTATATCGCCGGCGGACAGTTTACCTAACACCTTTCCTGGGCAAGCTCCAGCGGTTAACCAGTACTTGGGTGCACCAACCTCCGTAAGAAACTGCCAACTTTTTCATATAAATGAGACACGGCCTGAGCGGGGCTCGAACCCGTGACCATCAGTGATGATAGGTTACAGTGGTATACATGTCAGCGACCGTAACCACTCGACCACGGAGGCGGACACACCAGAAACATGCATTGTAAAAATGTAAACATATGTCAATAATGCACAAATGTATTAACACTAAATTACACCGATTTTCCACATTGTGAAGATGAAACCAGACGTAAATGCTTACTTTTCTAGTACTGGGAAGAAGACGAGAAATTCTGGACAATCAACCACGCCCTCAAGATGGAAGTTATATTTGGCACCAAACAAAGGAATGTTTGCTTTATCATCGAGATCAAAGGTCACCGTGTACACGTCATTGCCAAATGACATATCCTTCGAATCTCGTAATCTGTGACTGAAAAATTATGCAAAAACGTTGTAGTAAACATAGACATGTAATACAAAAATTAATAAAAACAACTGTGAACATGAATTTGGTAACACTATCTGTGGAATATGAACTGTTGTAACGCAATCTGTGGAATATGAACTGTTGTAACGCTATCTGTGGAATATGAACTGTTGTAACGCTATCTGTGGAATATGAACTGTTGAAATGCAATCTGTGGAATATGAACTGTTGTAACGCAATCTGTGGAATATGAACTGTTGAAATGCAATCTGTGGAATATGAACTGTTGCAACATAATTTATGGAACATGAACTGTTGTAACGCAATCTGTGGAACATGAACTGTTGCAACAGATACAATGAAGTACCATCCAATACTTACACAATTTCCTGTGAGTTTGACGTAGTACCATCCAATACTTACACAATTTCCTGTGAATTTGACGTAGTACCATCCAATACTTACACAATTTCCTGCGAGTTTGGCATAGTACCATCCAATACTTACACAATTTCCTGTGAGTTTGACGTAGTACCATCCAATACTTACACAATTTCCTGTGAGTTTGGTGTAGTACCATCCAATACTTACACAATTTCCTGTGAGTTTGGCGTAGTACCTATGAAGTACCCTCCCAGATTGAGACACTCCACGGCATTCTGCAGCATCATCTCGGCCTGGGGTAGACTCTCAAAACAATAATGGAATGAAAACTGACAGCTGGCTATGTCAAACTTTCTCTCACTGTCCTGATACATCTCCTTCAGTCTATCCTGCAATATACGTCAAGATGCTAGAGCAATGTACGTCAAGATGCTACAGCAATATACGTACGTCAAGATGCTAGAGCAATATACGTACGTCAAGATGCTAGAGCAATGTACGTCAAGATGCTACAGCAATATACGTCAAGATGCTAAAGCAATGTACCTCAAGATGCTAGAGCAATGTACGTCAAGATGCTAGAGCAATATACATACGTCAAGATGCTAGAGCAATGTATGTCAAGATGCTAGAGCAATGTACATACGTCAAGATGCTAGAGCAATATACGTACGTCAAGATGCTAGAGCAATATACGTCAATATGCTACAGCAATGTATGTACATCAAGATGCTACAGCAATGTACGTACGTCAAGATGCTACAGCAATGTACGTACGTCAAGATGCTACAGCAATATACATACATCAAGATGCTACAGCAATGTACGTACATCAAGATGCTACAGCAATGTACGTACATCAAGATGCTACAGCAATATACGTACATCAAGATGCTACAGCAATATACATACAGCAAGATGCTACAGCAATATACGTCAAGATGCTAGAGCAATATACGTACATCAAGATGCTACAGCAATATACATACATCAAGATGCTACAGCAATGTACGTACATCAAGATGCTACAGCAATATACGAGTTTTGCTCAGATATTTCTCATATTTAAATTATGTCTTCAGTGTAGTCAGAAATACCTATTGCCTTCACCTTGTAATTAACCTCTGTTGGACTAGAATTAATATAAGTCTTCATTTTCTAATTCAATCTGTAATTTGTTGTGTATATAGTGAATAAAAAGCATTTGATGTCATAGAAATAAAATCTTGTTTAATCTAAATCTGCACTTTTGCCTTTATGCATCGCCAATAACTGTACTTTACAGAATGGCAAAATTATTACAAATTTTAGATTTGTCATATATTTCAAATCAAATTTCATTTTAAAATAGATAAATGTAAATATTTAAAGGCTCTACCAAAGGGTAAGGCCTGGTTACCTTAGAGCAGTCTGCTGTGATGAATTCTGCCGAGAATACTCTCTCCTTGAACCGCTCTCTATTAACCATGTCATTGTACCTGCTCTCGGACTGTTCTACCGACGTCCCGGCTATATCTACAGATTAAAATCAACATGACATGTAGCGACTCTCAGACTACTCTACCAATGTGCCGGCTATATCTACAGATTAAAATCAATATTACATGTAGCGACTCTCAGACTACTCTACCAATGTGCCGGCTATATCTACAGATTAAAATCAATATTACATGTAGCGACTCTCAGACTACTCTACCAATGTGCCAGCTATATCTACAGATTAAAATCAATATTACATGTAGCGACTCTCAGACTACTCTACCAATGTGCCAGCTATATCTACAGATTAAAATCAATATTACATGTAGCGACTCTCAGACTGCTCTACCGACGTGCCGGCTATAAACATAACTGGTAATTACCTGCAGGTCTATAAACATAACTGATAATTACCTGCAGGTCTATAAACATAACTGATAATTACCTGCAGGTCTATAAACATAACTGATAATTACCTGCAGGTCTATAAACATAACTGGTAATTACCGACAGATCTATAAACATAACTGATAATTACCGGCAGATCTATAAACATAACTGATAATTACCTGCAGATCTATAAACATAACTGATAATTACCTGCAGGTCTATAAACATAACTGGTAATTACCGACAGATCTATAAACATAACTGATAATTACCGGCAGATCTATAAACATAACTGATAATTACCGGCAGATCTATAAACATAACTGATAATTACCGTCAGATCTATAAACATAACTGATAATTACCTGCAGGTCTATAAACATAACTGGTAATTACCTGCAGGTCTATAAACATAACTGATAATTACCGGCAGGTCTATAAACATAACTGATAATTACCTGCAGATCTATAAACATAACTGATAATTACCTGCAGATCTATAAACATAACTGATAATTACCTGCACACACAATGCTTCCAATATTCCCCCTTTTCCATTTCAATAAGTCTCCACCTTTCCCAGAGCATAGATCTAGAACTGCAATACCCCTATCATGTCCACGGTCTTGTTTCAAACGCTGTAACGTTTCACCTGACAAAACAAAACAAGTTATGATATGCTTGTCTGATACACTACACAACTTGAACACTTCACTATACAACTATCCTTGAAAATTGACCTGAAGACTGGAGTTTACAACTTTCCTTGAAAACATAACTAACATGTAAGTTGTTTTTTTTGCCGATTTTACACCAGATCATAGGGCTAAGTCGACTTCACTCACCTAACCAGTGACAGCGACGTGGCTGGGAAAAAAAGCGACAAATTCGCCCCCAAAGTTGAACCCTGCAAGATGTGACGAAATCTACACTGATCGGCCGAAGGCGGAGTTACGGTATATATTTTTAGACAGACTCTGCCCGCTCCGATCGTATATTATATGACCCGCAGTCAGGCAGATTATGATTAATTACCCAGCTAGGAAAATATATGATGATGTTTGAACCGCTTATTGCCCAGGGTCAAGGTTGTCTCACAAGCCCTTTTCACGAGTCAAACAAGTGTCTTTAGTAATTTTTCTTGCTTCAAAATCCAGCTCAGGTCAAATGAACAACACCCTGCTATTAAGCAGCCACCTGTGTTAAGCAGCTACTTTCTGAGATTCCCTTGGCAGGCTGCTTTAACCCTTTCAACACCACAGACCTCTAAATAGGCTTACAAAAAGTGTAGATCCAGATGAGCCGGCTCGTGACGAGCCGTCTCATCAGGATCTGCACTTTTTGCCAGTGATATGACTATTTTTAGACATAATTACCCATTTTGATAAATGAACTTGTCCAAATGTGATTTTCTGATTAATTTATTGGTTTATGAATATCATGGACCAGTCCATGTGAGTTACTTGGTGTTGAATGGGTTAAGACAGGACTGTATTGACAAATCATCATTTTAATGATCTTAGACAAGTAACCCATTCTCTTCTAGAAGCAACACTAGTCTAGTAGGGTAAAAGGTTAAATACACAGAAATGTACAGCATGGTCCCAGGCTTACCAATGACTATGCCACACTACAATGTACAGCATGGTCCCAGGCTTACCAATGACTATGCCACACTACAATGTACAGCATGGTCCCAGGCTTACCAATGACTATGCCACACTACAATGTACAGCATGGTCCCAGGCTTACCAATGACTATGCCACACTACAATGTACAGCATGGTCCCAGGCTTACCAATGACTATGCCACACTACAATGTACAGCATGGTCCCAGGCTTACCAATGACTATGCCACACTAAAATGTACAGCATGGTCCCAGGCTTACCAATGACTATGCCATACTAAAATGTACAGCATGGTCCCAGGCTTACCAATGACTATGCCACACTAAAATGTACAGCATGGTCCCAGGTTTACCAATGACTATGCCATACTAAAATGTACAGCATGGTCCCCGGCTTACCAATGACTATGCCATACTAAAATGTACAGCATGGTCCCCGGCAATGACTATGCCATACTAAAATGTACAGCATGGTCCCAGGCTTACCAATGACTATGCCACACTAAAATGTACAGCATGGTCCCAGGCTTACCAATGACTACCGGTAGGCCACACTAAAATGTACAGCATGGTCCCAGGCTTACCAATGACTATGCCACACTAAAATGTACAGCATGGTCCCCGGCTTACCAATGACTATGCCACACTAAAATGTACAGCATGGTCCCAGGCTTACCAATGACTACGCTTTTGATCCAGTTGTTAAAGTTTCTCATGAAGAAGATTCGACTCTCTGTACGCAGCTCTCTCCCTGCCTCCTGTAGCTCATTGTAGTGCTTAGCAACCAATTGTCCTTGACCTTCACCCTCCAACTGACCGTCAGGCTTCTGTTGACCGACATTCTGACCTTGGCTACCAACACCAGAGTTTGGTGTAGGATCAACTTCTGACATGTTATCCTGCATCATAAACAAGAATTTCATAATATCTAAGCAAGCTACAATCACGGTGCACTGAAAAAACAAAAAAATATTGTTATTATTGCTGTGAGTTTCATACATTTCCGCGATGATTATGAAGTCATAACTAAAATTAAGGACCACCAAATGAAGAGCAATTCAAGACATTAGCCGTTACAAAATGTTAAAATGATCAGTGTAAAACATACATGTAATATACTGTGATGCAGGGCATTCACTAGACTATGAAAGTCAAGACTCAATGACCGTAAAGTGACCAAGCAAAGAAAGAGAGGAAAAGTTAGTGACCCGACGTGGGACTCGAACCCACGACCTCCTGAACACTAGTCGGACAGCTCTACCAACTGAGCTAGCCAGGCCGCTGTTCTACCCACGCCGAAATACACTACACTCTTCCCTCTTTTATTCTTTAGGAGCCGCACTCCGATTCATTGAGCCGCACCCCTATTCCTTTGCCTGTACCATCCCATCCTCGTCGCCATTAAAGTGACCAAGCAAAGAAAGAGAGGAAAAGTTAGTGACCCGACGTGGGACTCGAACCCACGACCTCCCGAACACTAGTCGGACAGCTCTACCAACTGAGCTAGCCAGGCCGCTGTTCTACCCACTACACTCTTCAGGTCAAAATATCGGCTTGTACAGTGAATAATAATTTCTCCAACTCGCCTAATGAATTATATTATTCCATTACATCCATGTTGAGGGTTGCAAGTCATCTAACTTCTAACACCCCTTCTTGTTTGTGTACTCAATGAGTTTCTCCGTTCAAAGAATACATTGATGTTTCTGTAGCTTATGTGGATGACCGTTAGTGGTTGTTGTATCGGACATATCAAAGAATACTTTGATTTTGTCATGTAACAATTTATAATTATTCTTATTATTCAATATAGGAAGATATCCACTTAGTCGCTTCAGGTGCGGAGTTCGAGCCCCGCTGGAGTCGTTACGATTGTGCCCTTAGGCAAGGCATTTAAATTCCACGTTGCCGCTTCTCTCTCCCTCGTGGCGATGGATTCCATCAGAATGAGGTCTCGAGAGTATAAACTAAGTCTTCTTCTGTATGTTAAGGAAGGTAAGTTCAAGTGTCTCAAATCTATCTTCATATGGAAGATGTCTCGTCTTGTGTACTAACTAATTAATGATTGAATATCTTTTTAAATCTTTGGTTCCAAATTAGTTTATACAAGTTTATTTTAGCTCGAGTGCGAAACAAGTTCTTTCAACTCCATCGCCATGAAGGAGAGAGAAGGGGAATGTGGAATTTAAATGCCTTGCCTAAGGGCACAATTGTAACGGCTCCAGCGGGGCTCAAACTCCTGACCTTTCGCACCTGAAGCGAACGCGCATCCACTGCGCTATCACGACTTCCACGGCTCCAAATTATGTTGCAGTATTCAAGGGTAGATCTAACAAAGTCTTGTAGTTGTTTTGTTTTTTAATGAATGTTTGCTTACTGATCAAAATGTTAGTGACTGTAACCATATTCACAAGTAATTGCATTAACACTTGATTAATTCACATAATTATCGAAACACTAAATTTACATAATGGGGATAATGAATATAAGTTATAACAACAACAATATAACACTTATTTAATCATAAAGGTATACAATTATAAAATCAACAAGTGTTGATAAGTATTGATTGTGATTTCATTAGGCCACTTCAAACAGGTAAATGTGCTAGACTTAAAGTGTTATTCACACATTCAATTAAAACAAGCATTATTACCAATCATCATTGTACATATAGTACATATACAAAATAAATAAATGGGGTCGAGTTGTCCAAGATGTCCTGGGGGCAAGATGTCCAAAGGGGAAATGTCAGGTCAGTATCAAATGTCACTCCCAAAGCTGTGTCTTTATTTTCTATCTATCTTTTCAGAAAGAATTACCAGTCTTTAAAATTTATAAGATAGTAAACTAATATTCTCTATATCCATCAAAATTGAAATAATGAAACCTGATCCATTGTTTGTATCACAGGCACCAGACACAAACAAAATAATTTATTTTTGGCCTATGGTCATATAGTAAGTAATATATAATAAAGGCAACCAACGAAATTGAAACATGCATGCAGAAACATCGACGAGAAACTAGGTAAAAACGACCAGATCACTGATATGCCCTCGTGGTCCCGACCGGAAGACCTTTTTCTGTCAACAAATACTTTTTATTTCATCGAGATCGCTCAAATAACACCTGAATGGCGCTTTGTTTCATCGTGAACAGCAGGAAATGAAAAGTTGTCGTTTTGGCTGGGCGTTCGGTTTTTGACAACGTACGATGTGAATGAATGCTTTTTTCTCATTGGTCAAAAATGAAACATGTAAATACATATATAAACAGCAGACAATGAAATGCCGCTGTATATTCACCGCGGATCTTATCCAAGATGGAACAATTATTGAATTTTACTTTTGTTTTGTATTTGATTCCTGTATTGCTCTGTTGGATCTGCACGCCGAGGCTGCAAACAACATGATTCAAGAGAGAGATTCCATTTAACGAAAACATACCGCCAAATCAAAAACCGAACGCCCAGCCAAAACGACAACATTTCATGTCCTGCTGTTCACGATGAAACAATGTGCCATTCTGGTGTTATTTGACCAATCTCCATGAAATAAAAAGTATTTGTTGATAGAATATGGTCTTCCGGTCGGGACCACAAGGGCATATCAGTGATCTGGTCGTTTTTACCTAGTTTCTCGTCGATGTTTCTGCATGCATGTTTCAATTTCGTTGGTTGCCTTTATTATATATTACTTACTATATGACCATAGGCCAAAAATAATTTTTTTTTTTTTGTGTCTGGTGCCTGTGGTTTGTATTAGTCCGTACCTAAATGTCCCATTCGAGCTAACCTGTGTAACCCAAATTATAATAATGTTTGTCCGATTACTATTCCATAAACAGAAAGTGTAAGTATGTGTTCCCCGTAACATTCCATATTATAAGTTATACATTAGTTTAATGGTATACCATAAATAAATCAATACCACATTTTATACTCACATACCTTACCAAATTTAGGAAATAAAGCTTTTTTTTCGTTTGGTAAAAAAATCACATTTCCCACATTTCCCACGTTTCCGGTTATATTGATAAATCCTGTCCGCTATTCCGTATACTTTCTAATCCGACATGTTACATGCAGACTTGTAATATAGAGTGGTAGAACCTATGCTCGGCGTATTCCTATGCTCGGCGTATTTTCCATTTTAATCCGTGTTTAAAAATATTTATATAGTTCTAGGCTAATTTCGCTGACAGAGCTGAAGCATGGTTAAATAGTATTCCGTTGAGTGTATCAGTAGGCTGATGCAACTCTCACGTGACTCATCCAGAAAACGAATATTAAGAAACAAATCATTGGGAGGATATATCCACCGAAACTGATACGGTGTATGATCTATCCGAATTACATAAACAAATCTACAACTAACCCGTAAAATAGTTTCTATACCATTTCTAATTAAGACCAATAATTGTTTTTATTCAATGATGTACTATTTCAAAATAATATATTCAACAAGTTATGGTGGATACATAAAAAATAACAAGTACGCCGTGCATAGGTACTTCCGTTCCCCCATATAAACGGGTGCCGATCGACAACGTTGCGATAGCTGTATTGAGCAGCAATGTTACGTGATGAAGCTAAAACTGTCAACAAGAGTGTTTTGAAAGTTGTTTTCACGACTTAAGAAAATAATAATATACGACAAGTGAAATTAACATTTTAAACTGGTCATTATATGTGGGATTTACTCCGAGCATAGGTTCCGCCACTCTAGTATCAAACTTAAGGTTTCTGCCCTGGGCCAAACCTCAACGTGTAAGTGACCAAGCAGTGTCTTTTCTAATTTTATTTAACGTCGCTACCGACTGCCCATTTGAGCAATGGGCAGTTTACCTAACAATACCCTTCCTGGGCAGGCTTCAGTAGTTAACAAGTACTTGGTGCACCAATCTCCGTACGAAACTCCCAACTTTTTCATATAAATAGACAAGGGATCTGAGCGGGGCTCGAACCCGTGACCATCAGTGATGATAGCTTAGAGTGGTATACAAATCAGCGACATTAACCACTCGACCACGAAGGCGGCACAGTACCTTCGGGTGGGTAGACTTTTATAAGCTCGAACAGAAGAAGTAGGGTTCTGTGCATGTCTATTCCAGATAAGCTAGCCAAAGGTACAAGTAACATAAGATATAATACAGTAACAGCATAAATCAACATCAACCGTACATTGTGGCTGTATTCAGCGTTGCTTAATACATTGTGGCTGGATTCAGCATCATTCAATACAGTGTAGCTGGATTCAGCATCGCTTAATACATTGTAGCTGGATTCAGCGTCGCTTAATACATTGTGGCTGGATTCAGCATCGCTCAATACAGTGTAGCTGTATTCAGCGTCGCTTAATACATTGTAGCTGTATTCAGCATCGCTTAATGCATTGTAGCTGTATTCAGCATCGCTTACTACTTTGTAGCTGTATTCAGCATCGCTTAATACACTGTGACTGGATTCAGCATCGCTCAATATATGGTTGCTAGATTCAGCATCGTTCAATACAGTGTGGCTGGATTCTGCAAGGGGACAGATTGGTGTATGGCTTTCGACAAGTAGGCAATTGATAAATTGCTTTATGAACGATTTGCAATCAAGCTAAATAAATTTAATAAGACACATATTTCCAAAAATAAACATCATTTGAAGAAGAAACAATGCGTGACGGTATCAACACAAACAAGAACATTATCCAATAGTTAACACACAAAAGAATGGCCTTATTGAATTTATGATATGTCTAAAAGGTGATGATAGATTTAGATGAACGTTTGTGAACACATGTACATGTATATAAATATATTTATATAGTTTCATATTTCATACCGTGTTACCTTGACGTTGCCATGAAATCAAGCAATACTTATTTTGTTATTGTGTCAAATTCTAGCGTTAGCTCTCCGGTTGCTATATTCTAGTTGCGAATAATTTGCTTAAACCTCACTACTCTGTGACTCAGGTAACAGTGTTTGATGGACAACGCCATTATTCCAGGTTATTGTAACCCATTACACTGAGCTGAATGTCTAACTGATTGCATGCGTTTCTGAATTACACTGGGCAGAATGTCTAACTGATTGCATGCGTTTCTGAATTACACTGGGCAGAATGTCTAACTGATTGCACAGAGTTCTGGATTACACTGGGCAGCATGTCTAAATGAGTGCATGGAGTTCTGGATTACACTGGGCAGCATGTCTAAATGATTGCATGGGGTTCTGGATTACACTGGGCAGCATGTCTAACTGAGTGCATGGAGTTCTGGATTACACTGGGCAGAATGTCTAACTGAGTGCATGGAGTTCTGGATTACACTGGGCAGCATGTCTAAATGAGTGCATGGAGTTCTGGATTACACTGGGCAGCATGTCTAAATGAGTGCATGGAGTTCTGGATTACACTGGGCAGAATGTCTAACTGAGTGCATGGAGTTCTGGATTACACTGGGCAGAATGTCTAACTGATTGCATGGAGTTCTGGATTACACTGGGCAGCATGTCTAAATGAGTGCATGGAGTTCTGGATTACACTGGGCAGAATGTCTAACTGATTGCATGGAGTTCTGGATTACACTGGGCAGAATGTCTAACTGATTGCATGGAGTTCTGGATTACACTGGGCAGAATGTCTAACTGATTGCATGGAGTTCTGGATTACACTGGGCAGCATGTCTAAATGAGTGCATGGAGTTCTGGATTACACTGGGCAGAATGTCTAACTGATTGTATGCGTTTGTGGATCACACTGGGCAGAATGTCTAACTGATTGTATGCGTTTGTGGATCACACTGGGCAGAATGTCTAACTGATTGCATGCGTTTCTGAATTACACTGGGCAGAATGTCTAACTGATTGCATGCGTTTCTGGATTACACTGGGCAGCATGTCTAAATGAGTACATGGAGTTCTGGATTACACTGGGCAGCATGTCTAAATGAGTGCATGGATTTCTGGATTACACTGGGCAGCATGTCTAAATGAGTGCATGGAGTTCTGGATTACACTGGGCAGAATGTCTAACTGATTGCATGGAGTTCTGGATTACACTGGGCAGAATGTCTAACTGATTGCATGGAGTTCTGGATTACACTGGGCAGCATGTCTAAATGAGTGCATGGAGTTCTGGATTACACTGGGCAGAATGTCTAACTGATTGTATGCGTTTGTGGATCACACTGGGCAGAATGTCTAACTGATTGTATGCGTTTGTGGATCACACTGGGCAGAATGTCTAACTGATTGCATGCGTTTCTGAATTACACTGGGCAGAATGTCTAACTGATTGCATGGAGTTCTGGATTACACTGGGCAGCATGTCTAAATGAGTGCATGGAGTTCTGGATTACACTGGGCAGCATGTCTAAATGAGTGCATGGAGTTCTGGATTACACTGGGCAGAATGTCTAACTGATTGCATGCGTTTGTGGATCACACTGGGCAGAATGTCTAACTGATTGCATGCGTTTCTGGATTACACTGGGCAGAATGTCTAACTGATTGCATGCGTTTCTGAATTACACTGGGCAGAATGTCTAACTGATTGCATGGAGTTCTGGATTACACTGGGCAGCATGTCTAAATGAGTGCATGGAGTTCTGGATTACACTGGGCAGCATGTCTAAATGAGTGCATGGAGTTCTGGATTACACTGGGAAGAATGTCTAACTGATTGTATGCGTTTGTTGATCACACTGGGCAGAATGTCTAACTGATTGTATGCGTTTGTGAATAACACTGGGCAGAATGTCTAACTGATTGCCTGCGTTTCTGAATTACACTGGGCAGAATGTGTAACGGATTGCATGCGTTTCGAATAACACTGGGCAGAATGTCTAAATTATTGCATGCGTTTCTGGATCACACTGGACAGAATGTCTAACTGATTGTATGCGTTTCTGAATTACACTGGGCAGAGTGTCTAAATTAGTGCATGCGGTTCTGGATCACACTGGGCAGAATGTCTAACTGATTGCCTGCGTTTCTGAATTACACTGGGCAGAATGTCTAAATTATTGCATGCGGTTCTGGATCACACTGGGCAGAATGTCTAACTTATTGTATGGGTTTCTGGATTACACTAAGCAGAATGTGTAACGGATTGCATGGGTTTCAGGTTTACACTGGGCAGAATGTGTAACGGATTGCATGGGGTTCTGGATTACACTGAGCAGAATGTGTAACGGATTGCATGGGTTTCTGGATTACACTGGGCAGAATGTCTAACTGATTGCATGCGGTTCTGGATTACACTGAGCAGAATGTCTAATGGATTGCCTGGGTTTCTGGATTACACTGGGCATAATGTCTAATTGATTGCATGAGTTTCTGAATTACACTGGGCAGAATGTGTAACGGATTGCATGCGTTTCTGGTTTACACTGAGCAGAATGTGTAACGGATTGTATGGGTTTCTGGTTTACACTGAGCAGAATGTGTAACGGATTGTATGGGTTTCTGGTTTACACTAAGCAGAATGTGTAACGGATTGCATGGGTTTCTGGATTACACTGAGCAGAATGTGTAACGGATTGTATGGGTTTCTGGTTTACACTGAGCAGAATGTGTAATGGATTGTATGGGTTTCTGGTTTACACTGAGCAGAATGTGTAACGGATTGTATGGGTTTCTGGTTTACACTAAGCAGAATGTGTAACGGATTGCATGGGTTTCTGGTTTACACTGAGCAGAATGTGTAACGGATTGTATGGGTTTCTGGTTTACACTGAATAGAATGTGTAACGGATTGCCTGGGTTTCTGGTTTACACTGAATATAATATCTAAATGAGTGCATGGATTTCTGGATTACACTGGGCAGAATGTCTAAATGATTGCATGCGGTTCTGGATCACACTGGGCATAATGTCTAACTGATAGCATGCTGTTCTGGATCACACTGGGCATAATGTCTAACTGATTGTATGCGTTTCTGGATCACACTGGGCAGAATGTCTAAATGATTGCACGCGGTTCTGAATTACACTGGACAGAATGTCTAACTGATTGAATGCGTTTCTGAATTACACTGGGCAGAATGTCTAAATGATTGCACGCGGTTCTGAATTACACTGGGCAGAATGTGTAACGGATTGCATGGGTTTCTGAATTACACTGGGCAGAATTTCTAAATGATTGCACGCGGTTCTGAATTACACTGAGCAGAATGTGTAACGGATTGTATGGGTTTCTGGTTTACACTGAGCAGAATGTGTAACGGATTGTATGGGTTTCTGGTTTACACTAAGCAGAATGTGTAACGGATTGCATGGGTTTCTGGTTTACACTGAGCAGAATGTGTAACGGATTGTATGGGTTTCTGGTTTACACTGAGCAGAATGTGTAACGGATTGTATGGGTTTCTGGTTTACACTGAGCAGAATGTGTAACGGATTGTATGGGTTTCTGGTTTACACTAAGCAGAATGTGTAACGGATTGCATGGGTTTCTGGTTTACACTGAGCAGAATGTGTAACGGATTGTATGGGTTTCTGGTTTACACTGAATAGAATGTGTAACGGATTGCCTGGGTTTCTGGTTTACACTGAATAGAATATCTAAATGAGTGCATGGATTTCTGGATTACACTGGGCAGAATGTCTAAATGATTGCATGCGGTTCTGGATCACACTGGGCATAATGTCTAACTGATTGCATGCGGTTCTGGATCACACTGGGCATAATGTCTAACTGATTGTATGCGTTTCTGGATCACACTGGGCAGAATGTCTAAATGATTGCACGCGGTTCTGAATTACACTGGACAGAATGTCTAACTGATTGAATGCGTTTCTGAATTACACTGGGCAGAATGTCTAAATGATTGCACGCGGTTCTGAATTACACTGGGCAGAATGTGTAACGGATTGCATGGGTTTCTGAATTACACTGGGCAGAATTTCTAAATGATTGCACGCGGTTCTGAATTACACTGGGCAGAATGTCTAACTGATTGCCTGCGTTTGTGGATCACACTGGGCAGAATGTCTAACTGATTGTATGCGTTTGTGGATCACACTGAGCAGAATGTCTAACTGATTGTATGCGTTTGTGGATCACACTGAGCAGAATGTCTAACTGATTGTATGCGTTTGTGGATCACACTGAGCAGAATGTCTAACTGAGTGTATGCGTTTGTGGATCACACTGAGCAGAATGTCTATCTGATTGTATGCGTTTGTAGATCACACTGAGCAGAATGTCTAACTGATTGTATGCGTTTGTGGATCACACTGAGCAGAATGTCTAACTGATTGTATGCGTTTGTGGATCACACTGGGCAGAATATCTAACTGATTGTATGCGTTTCTGGATCACACTGGGCAGAATGTCTAAATGATTGCACGCGGATCTGAATTACACTGGACAGAATGTCTAACTGATTGTATGCGGTTCTGGATCACACTGGGCAGAATGTCTAACTGATTGCCTGCGTTTCTGAATTACACTGGGCAGAATGTGTAACGGATTGCATGGGTTTCTGAATTACACTGGGCAGAATGTCTAAATTATTGCATGCGGTTCTGGATCACACTGGGCAGAATGTCTAACTGATTGTATGCGTTTCTGAATTACACTGGGCAGAATGTCTAAATTATTGCATGCGGTTCTGGATCACTCTGGGCAGAATGTCCAACTGATTGCCTGCGTTTCTGAATTACACTGGGCAGAATGTGTAACGGATTGCATGCGTTTCGAATAACACTGGGCAGAATGTCTAAATTATTGCATGCGTTTCTGGATCACACTGGACAGAATGTCTAACTGATTGTATGCGTTTCTGAATTACACTGGGCAGAGTGTCTAAATTATTGCATGCGGTTCTGGATCACACTGGGCAGAATGTCTAACTGATTGTATGGGTTTCTGGATTACACTAAGCAGAATGTGTAACGGATTGCATGGGTTTCAGGTTTACACTGAGCAGAATGTGTAACGGATTGCATGGGGTTCTGGATTACACTGAGCAGAATGTGTAACGGATTGCATGGGTTTCTGGATTACACTGGGCAGAATGTCTAACTGATTGCATGCGGTTCTGGATTACACTGAGCAAAATGTCTAACGGATTGCCTGGGTTTCTGGATTACACTGGGCATAATGTCTAATTGATTGCATGAGTTTCTGAATTACACTGAGCAGAATGTGTAACGGATTGCATGCATTTCTGAATTACACTGGGCAGAATGTCTAAATTATTGCATGCGGTTCTGTATTACACTGAGCAGAATGTGTAACGGATTGCATGCGTTTCTGAATTACACTGGGCACAATGTGTAACGGATTGCATGGGGTTCTGGATTACACTGAGCAGAATGTGTAACGGATTACATGGGTTTCTGGATTACACTAAGCAGAATGTGTAACGGATTGCATGGGTTTCTGGTTTACACTGAGCAGAATGTGTAACGGATTGCATGCGTTTCTGAATTACACTGAATAGAATGTCTAACTGATTGTATGCGGTTCTGGATCACACTGGGCAGAATGTCTAACTGATTGCCTGCGTTTCTGAATTACACTGGGCAGAATGTGTAACGGATTGCATGGGTTTCTGAATTACACTGGGCAGAATGTCTAAATTATTGCATGCGGTTCTGGATCACACTGGGCAGAATGTCTAACTGATTGTATGCGTTTCTGAATTACACTGGGCAGAATGTCTAAATTATTGCATGCGGTTCTGGATCACACTGGGCAGAATGTCTAACTGATTGCATGCGTTTCTGAATTACACTGGGCAGAATGTGTAACGGATTGCATGGGTTTCTGAATTACACTGGGCAGAATGTGTAACGAATTGCATGCGTTTCTGAATTACACTGGGCAGAATGTGTAACGGATTGCATGGGTTTCTGAATTACACTGGGCAGAATGTGTAACGGATTGCATGGGGTTCTGGATTACACTGAGCATAAAGTGTAACGAATTGCATGGGTTTCTGGATTACACTAAGCAGAATGTGTAACGGATTGCATGGTTTTCTGGTTTACACTGGGCAGAATGTGTAACGGATTGCATGGGTTTCTGGTTTACACTGGGCAGAATGTGTAACGGATTGCATGGGTTTCTGAATTACACTGGGCAGAATGTGTAACGGATTGCTTGGGTTTCTGAATTACACTGGGCAGAATGTGTAACGGATTGCATGCATTTCTGAATTACACTGGGCAGAATGTCTAAATTATTGCATGCGGTTCTGGATTACACTGAGCAGAATGTGTAACGGATTGCATGCGTTTCTGAATTACACTGGGCAGAATGTGTAACGGATTGCATGGGTTTCTGGATTACACTAAGCAGAATGTGTAACGGATTGCATGGGTTTCTGGTTTACACTGAGCAGAATGTGTAACGGATTGCATGCGTTTCTGAATTACACTGAATAGAATGTGTAACGGATTGCATGGGGTTCTGGTTTACACAGAGCAGAATGTGTAACGGATTGTATGGGTTTCTGGTTTACACTGAGCAGAATGTGTAACGGATTGTATGGGTTTCTGGTTTACACTAAGCAGAATGTGTAACGGATTGCATGGGTTTCTGGTTTACACTGAGCAGAATGTGTAACGGATTGTATGGGTTTCTGGTTTACACTGAGCAGAATGTGTAACGGATTGTATGAGTTTCTGGTTTACACTGAGCAGAATGTGTAACGGATTGTATGGGTTTCTGGTTTACACTAAGCAGAATGTGTAACGGATTGCATGGGTTTCTGGTTTACACTGAGCAGAATGTGTAACGGATTGTATGGGTTTCTGCTTTACACTGAATAGAATGTGTAACGGATTGCCTGGGTTTCTGGTTTACACTGAATAGAATATCTAAATGAGTGCATGGATTTCTGGATTACACTGGGCAGAATGTCTAAATGATTGCATGCGGTTCTGGATCACACTGGGCATAATGTCTAACTGATTGCATGCGGTTCTGGATTACACTGGGCATAATGTCTAACTGATTGCATGCGGTTCTGGATTACACTGAGCAGAATATCTAACTGATTGTATGCGTTTGTGTATCACACTGAGCAGAATGTCTAACTGATTGTATGCGTTTGTGGATCACACTGAGCATAATGTCTAACTGATGGTATGCGTTTGTGGATCACACTGAGCAGAATGTCTAACTGAGTGTATGCGTTTGTGGATCACACTGAGCAGAATGTCTAACTGATTGTATGCGTTTGTGGATCACACTGGACAGAATGTCTAACTGAGTGCACGCGGTTCTGGATCACACTGGGCAGAATGTCTAACTGATTGTATGCGTTTGTGGATCACACTGAGCAGAATGTCTAACTGAGTGCACGTGGTTCTGGATCACACTGGGCAGAATGTCTAACTGATTGTATGCGTTTGTGGATCACACTGAGCAGAATGTCTAACTGAGTGCACGCTGTTCTGGATCACACTGGGCAGAATGTCTAACTGATTGTATGCGTTTGTGGATCACACTGAGCAGAATGTCTAACTGATTTTATGCGTTTGTGGATCACACTGAGCAGAATGTCTAACTGATTGTATGCGTTTGTGGATCACACTGAGCAGAATGTCTAACTGAGTGCACGCTGTTCTGGATCACACTGGGCAGAATGTCTAACTGATTGTATGCGTTTGTGGATCACACTGAGCAGAATGTCTAACTGATTTTATGCGTTTGTGGATCACACTGAGCAGAATGTCTAACTGATTGTATGCGTTTGTGGATCACACTGAGCAGAATGTCTAACTGAGTGCACGCTGTTCTGGATCACACTGGGCAGAATGTCTAACTGATTGTATGCGTTTGTGGATCACACTGAGCAGAATGTCTAACTGATTGTATGCGTTTGTGGATCACACTGAGCAGAATGTCTAACTGATTGTATGCGTTTGTGGATCACACGGAGCAGAATGTCTAACTGAGTGTATGCGTTTGTGGATCACACTGAGCAGAATGTCTAACTGATTGTATGCGTTTGTGGATCACACTGAGCAGAATGTCTAACTGATTGTATGCGTTTGTGGATCACACTGAGCAGAATGTCTAACTGATTGTATGCGTTTGTGGATCACACTGGGCAGAATGTCTAAATGATTGTATGCGGTTCTGGATCACACTAGGCAGAATGTCTAACTGATTGCCTGCGTTTCTGAATTACACTGGGCAGAATGTGTAACGGATTGCATGGGTTTCTGAATTACACTGGGCAGAATGTCTAAATTATTGCATGCGGTTCTGGATCACACTGGGCAGAATGTCTAACTGATTGTATGCGTTTCTGAATTACACTGGGCAGAATGTCTAAATTATTGCATGCGGTTCTGGATCATACTGGGCAGAATGTCTAAATTATTGCATGCGGTTCTGGATCACACTGGGCAGAATGTCTAACTGATTGTATGCGTTTCTGAATTACACTGGGCAGAATGTCTAAATTATTGCATGCGGTTCTGGATCATACTGGGCAGAATGTCTAACTGATTGTATGCGTTTCTGAATTACACTGGGCAGAATGTCTAAATTATTGCATGCGGTTCTGGATCACACTGGGCATAATGTCTAACTGATTGTATGCGTTTCTGAATTACACTGGGCAGAATGTGTAACGGATTGCATGCGTTTCTGAATTACACTGGGCAGAATGTGTAACGGATTGCATGCGTTTCTGAATTACACTGGGCAGAATGTGTAACGGATTGCATGCGTTTCTGAATTACACTGGGCAGAATGTGTAACGGATTGCATGGGGTTCTGGATTACACTGAGCAGAATGTGTAACGGATTGCATGGGTTTCTGGATTACACTGGGCAGAATGTGTAACGAATTACATGGGTTTCTGAATTACACTGGGCAGAATGTGTAACGGATTGCATGCGTTTCTGAATTACACTGGGCAGAATGTGTAACGGATTGCATGCGTTTCTAAATTACACTGAGCAGAATGTGTAACGAATTGCATGCGTTTCTGTATTACACTGGGCAGAATGTGTAACGGATTGCATGGGTTTCTGAATTACACTGGGCAGAATGTGTAACGGATTGCATGCGTTTCTAAATTACACTGAGCAGAATGTCTAACTGAGTGCACGCGGTTCTGGATCACACTGGGCAGAATGTCTAACTGATTGCCTGCGTTTCTGAATTACACTGGGCAGAATGTGTAACGGATTGCATGGGTTTCTGAATTACACTGGGCAGAATGTCTAAATTATTGCATGCGGTTCTGGATCACACTGGGCAGAATGTCTAACTGATTGTATGCGTTTCTGAATTACACTGGGCAGAATGTCTAAATTATTGCATGCGGTTCTGGATCACACTGGGCAGAATGTCTAACTGATTGTATGCGTTTCTGAATTACACTGGGCAGAATGTGTAACGGATTGCATGGGTTTCTGAATTACACTGGGCAGAATGTGTAACGAATTGCATGCGTTTCTGAATTACACTGGGCAGAATGTGTAACGGATTGCATGGGTTTCTGAATTACACTGGGCAGAATGTGTAACGGATTGCATGGGGTTCTGGATTACACTGAGCATAAAGTGTAACGAATTGCATGGGTTTCTGGATTACACTGAGCAGAATGTGTAACGGATTGCATGGGTTTCTGAATTACACTGAGCAGAATGTGTAACGGATTGCATGGGGTTCTGGATTACACTGAGCAGAATGTCTAACTGATTGTATGCGTTTGTAGATCACACTGAGCAGAATGTCTAACTGATTGTATGCGTTTGTAGATCACACTGGGCAGAATATCTAACTGATTGTATGCGTTTGTGGATCACACTGAGCATAATGTCTATCTGATTGTATGCGTTTGTGGATCACACTGGGCAGAATGTCTAACTGATTGTATGCGTTTGTGGATCACACTGGGCAGAATGTCTAACTGATTGTATGCGTTTGTGGATCACACTGAGCAGAATGTCTAAATGATTGTATGCGTTTCTGGATCACACTGGGCAGAATGTCTAAATGATTGCACGCGGTTCTGAATTACACTGGACAGAATGTCTAACTGATTGAATGCGTTTCTGAATTACACTGGGCAGAATGTCTAAATGATTGCACGCGGTTCTGAATTACACTGGACAGAATGTCTAACTGATTGTATGCGTTTCTGAATTACACTGGGCAGAATGTCTAAATGATTGCACACGGTTCTGGATCACACTGGGCAGAATGTCTAACTGATTGTATGCGTTTCTGAATTACACTGGGCAGAATGTCTAAATTATTGCATGCGGTTCTGGATCACACTGGGCAGAATGTCTAACTTATTGTATGCGTTTCTAAATTACACTGGGCAGAATGTGTAACGGATTGCATGCGTTTCTGGATTACACTGGCAGAATGATTAACGGATGGCATGGGGTTCTGGATTACACTGAGCAGAATGTGTAACGGATTGCATGCGTTTCTGGATTACACTGGGCAGAATGTCTAACTGATTGCATGCGTTTCTGGATTACACTGGGCAGACTGTGTAACGGATTGCATGCGTTTCTGCATTACACTGAGCAGAATGTCTAACGGATTGCACGAGTTTCTGAATTACACTGGGCAGAATGACCAACCGATTGCCTGGTATGATGTAAAATTGTATTGTCGACAACGGTATAGAAACGGTATTGTGATGTCAAACAACTTACTAATCAACAATGTCTCAGGGATACCGGAGTTAAACGCAATTGACTGGAATAGGCTCAACATGGCGAACATAACACCGTAAATATTGATGTATATGTCAACAACATGGTGTAAACGGAAATCATTCATAAGTAAACACATCATTTTGAAAAATTCATTTTTATTAGCTGGCAGGTAGCCATAATTTTAACTGGAAAAATCTGAATACATAATTATTGTGATATGAAACCATATGTCAATCATAAGAAATGGCATAAGCTTACACACGAGGCATGTTTTACCACAGAACACGTGCCTTTATTGTTCTATGTCAGATCTGTGTTAGCGGTCACCTCTATTAAGCAACCAACCAATATATATAAATCCGTCTCCGTGGCCTAGTGGTTAAAGGCCTGCAGTTTGACCCCGTCCAATTGTAAAGATTTATACTTTACTACCTGTTCCATGTGATTAGTGGCTTGTATCAACAATGTAGCAGTACATTCAGTATAATTTGGCGTATGTAGGTATTTTCTAACGGTTAATATGCACGATCACTCTGTGAGCTGAGAATTAGTCAAAATGAGGCCCTGACAATTTAAGTAAACGTATATTATTGATTGTAAAGAAAATTGATAGTTATGAGTATTCAAACTACATAATCCAGATCAGCCCAGGGACATAGATTACATGTTATGTAGGTGCCTCATCAGCCGTAGCGTAATCACTGAGACTGATAATTTCTATACATGTATAATGTGCGCTATGGTTGTGATCTGTGCAATCTAATTCAAAATTCAGTTCATGTGTTGACCTAATCAAATATGTATGTATATAATATGTATGTATTTATATGAATAAACTATATGTGTTCGTTATATGGTAACCTTCATACTTCATTTAATTATATATCTACAGTATTATTCGCAAGTTTTCTGTTATATTTTAAATATTTCTCTGTGTCAGTGTGTGTTTACCGATATTGATGCTACATAATAATCACAGTGAATGCTATGAGTACATGTATAATATTATAATTATAATCTCTTGAACATACGAGTAGTACACATATTCTGCCGATTTCTACAAGATGCCATTGAGTAAAATAACAATGTATGTAACTGATGAGCAGAGAAAATAATTGCTGACTTTCTTGCAAAATAAGAACTGGGACGTAGAGATGGAAATAGAAGAAACAGCCACCGCCATGCCCGTTGCAGAGGCTGCTTACGTACCTCCCCCTATGCCTCAGCATGCTGAAGGTGTTGCTGAGTGTCCACTGTGCTTGTGTTCCCCTTGCATAATAAATGAACAGAACAAACAACTTTGGTGGCCTGCTAATAATCGTCCACCGCATAATCTAAATTCACATGAGAGAAAGCTTCTATACAGGAGGTTTTGGGCAATGCTATATAATTGTGGCGCATGGAAAGATGTCAGATATATAGAGAGAAAAGTAGCGGCTAGAAGAGGAGACTGTACTTGGCATAAGAGGGAACTGATGCCTGAATGTGTGGTACAGCAATGCAGGAACTGGCTGCCTAACCCGCGCAACCAGCCTTATTTGGGCCATAAGTGGAGTTGAATTGTTTATACCAGTTGTAAGTACTATAAAAATACAGAACTTCAATTTCAGCAATTTATAACCTCTGATATGTACGTGGGTCATAATAGATATAAGTGGTGCTCATGTATTAGATGTATACCATGCAGGGCCTCGCATGTGGCAAATACGATGTGCGTCGACCGTCAGATTTGTACCGCTATTCCTCGTGTGTTTAAGGTCAAATATAGGTCAACCTGCAGGCCTTTAAGGCGTCCGCCTACGAAGCGGGATGTCGAAGCTTCGAATATCATCATGGGTTCGTTCTGATATGGCCGGTTGATGAGCCGCCAGTTAGTTAAATAATGGTTAGCCTGGCATACAAGCATATAATTCGGGAAGTACTGATTTTCATAAAAAAGGTGTCTCGTAAGTAAGAAATGGCTGGCCCTTTAAATAGGGGTGACACTATAATAAACAAACACTTTTTGTATATAGTAGAGCTAGTTTCCAGATTCCAAAACTGACAAGAGCACAGTTGTATTTTTTGGACGTCAGTATAGATACACCTGAATTGCAATATTACATATCAGAATTGTGAATGGATTTCATCAAAACCAAAACAGTTAGCACTAATATCATATTATGTACAAAATACAAATGCCGTATATATACACACACTGAACCACGTTAATGTTAAATTAATTTGCTGTTAATACCACAGGGATTCGGCACGTTTGGGGGTACTAGTATATATATTTAAGTACAAGGATTCTACTCTGTGGGATGTCAGATTTCGCATCGATCAGTAAAATGGCCCTATCTGAAACAATTTTGTACAAATCTGTCCAAATATAACGCCTATCCCGAGTCTTTATATTGTTCTTCAAATAAAACACAACTTTAAGCTGCATGCATGTATACTTTGCAAATAATTGCCACAGACATTGGCCATAGCAGGTCACATTTCCATACTAGGACACGGGTTCTGTCAGCAACAAAAAAAATCTTCGACGGGAGAGTTTTAACTGTGAATAACATTATCAATAAAATATGTTTCCACTAACATGTAGGTTTATTCGGCAAAAATGTATGTCAAAAAGAGATTTCGTAGCATTTTCAATTTGTTTTGAAAATTTCTAAAGCGGCGCAATTCGCGTTGAAACGAGCGTTCTGATTGGATTATTAGAATGTAATAAGATGTTTTATTATATATGAAGAATAATCATAATCCAATCAGAACGCTCGTTTCAACGCGAATTGCGCCGCTTTATAAATTTTCAAAACAAATTGAAAATGCTACGAAATCTCTTTTTGACGTACATTTTTGCCGAATAAACCTACACGTTAGTGTAAACATATTTTATTGATAATGTTATTCACAATTAAAACTCTCCCGTCGAAGATTTTTTTTGTTGCTGACAGAACCCGTGTCATAGTATGAAAATGTGACCTGCTATGGCCAATGTCTGTGGCAATTATTTGCAAAGTATACATGCATGCAGCTTAAAGTTGTGTTTTATTTGAAGAACAATATAAAGACTCGGGATAGGCATTATATTTGGACAGATTTGTACAAAATTGTTTCAGATAGGGCCATTTTACTGATCGATGCAAAATCTGACATCCCACAGAGTAGAATCCCTGTACTTAAATATATATACTAATACCCCCAAACGTGCCGAATCCATGTGGTTAATACTACATATACGCAATTAAATAACTAAACAGACGGATCTGTAGTCCAGTGGTAACACGCTTGACTGGTAATCCAGTGATCGCAGGATCGATCCCCCGTCTGACCCTAATACAATTGACAGTCTTTCAGATGGGACATTAAACCGATGTCTCGTGTCGGTGCTTTACATCGTGCACGTTAAAGAACCAGAGGAGACGGGTCTGGGTCTTTGTCTGTATCATTGCATTATCCTCCAAAAATCTAAAATGACTAATCTGTTCAGGAGGCGTCGCTCATATGGGCAACCGGTAGCGACGATAAATAAACGTAAAACGCACACAGAAATAACTAAATAGGGTTTATCTAGTACACCTTTATATATAGTCACTACTATACACATGAGCGGTAAGACATATCGTACAGATGTTACTATGGAGTAGCGACCATGCCAGAATGAAACATATATAATTCTAGACACATTTCCTCTAAAACGATGACATTATTGGAAAGTACACCATTTTCCTTGAATAAACTAAACTGTTTAACAATGTTTGACGCACAGAAGCATCCATCAATGATGTGCACAGTCACGTATAGCATGAATCCGCAATGTATCGCTTACATACACACAATTGTTTGTAAAATATATACATGCATGTCTCCTAACAGAAAGGAATGATAATTGACTCATATTTTCGACAATGGACTAGCCTATCTTAGCGTATTTTCGACAATGGACTAGCCTATCTTAACGTATTTTCGACAATGGACTAGCCTATCCTAACGTTATTTTCGACAATGGACTAGCATATCCTAACGTATTTTCGATAATGGACTAGCCTATCCTAACGTTATTTTCGACAATGGACTAGCATATCCTAACGTATTTTCGATAATGGACTAGCCTATCCTAACGTTATTTTCGACAATGAACTAGCCTATCCTAACGTTATTTTCGATAATGGACTAGCCTATCCTAAAACATTTTCGAACCGCTTTCAAGAATGCGCAGTCACAGTTTCTGTGAGTTGTGATAAATAAAATTAATAGTATGTATCACAGAACACTTTACACATAATTATGAACCTTGTACGGTTAAGTCACCGTTTTTTGCATATATACATAAGACACACACAAGTGTTACACATATACACACACATACAATAGTGTCACACATACAAACACATATGTGGCACATATACGTGTACACACACGTACAAAATGGTGAATTAAACAAGAACATAAATAGACAATGGTAAAATAACAACGTATAACGTAGTGTATAACAGAGTGTAAACAGTTCATATAAATATAACATCAAATTCATTAGTTACTGGAAAAGTGGAAATATAACATTTTTGCTTCCGACATTGCTTTGTTCAATTCCAAAATACACGTAAATACATGTACAGTCTACAACCGTTATGTCAACGTCGGTTATGTCGAATCATCCGGTTATCTCGAAGTCGGATCAAAGTTCCACTATCATTGTACATATAACTGGCTCCGTTTAAATCGAATTCGCTACGTCAAACTTCGGTTAGGTCGAAGTATTTTGTTTGGTCGCGAATATAACTATGCTGTTGGCTAGTATAAACATACATGGATGCTGTGATTGTTGGGGTATTTATATACATGTACATACATATCACTCCATATGGCCCGTCGTGCAAACCTTTAAAATGACGATGGGCAAATACTATCTATTGCAGGTGTGCAAGCGCCCATCGTACACAGATCTATAATGTTTACATGATTATTTGCATTTTATTTTAAATTGGAATCATTTGTGAATTTGTTTGGAAATGACTGTTCATAGTCCCCAACAGGACAGTCCCACCAACAGTAACAGAAGCGATATGTTTGTAACATGTCCGTTGACACTATTGGCATCAAGTTTGCACATGCTATATTGTGCGGAATCCTCAGTATACCGCCAGCTGCCGCACCTCGGGAAGTTGCCGGGCGCTGCACGCATCTCGTGTGTCTCACCAACCTGAACGACGGCAGCCATGCCGAGCGCCATGTGGAAGTCCACGTGACAGTGAAATAACCAAACGCCTGTAAATACATTATAACTATATATATTCAATACCAAACACGACAGTTTATTCTCAATAGTTATATAGCAGATAAGTTTCAACCCTAACGCGCTCATCTTTCAAGATTCATATAAGCTATAAACAAACTAAATGGAAATACACACACTATGTTTATGAAGTGAATAATTATTCAATGTTTATTTATCTTTCAATTAATAATATTGCACGTATTAATACACTTAATATTATTTCCATATATGTAGTTTCGGACGCATGACAGAAATATGGGTGAAAAGGGTCACATATTTTCACTAGCCTAATCGAAAGAGAATTATAGTCTCCGTATTTTCAGTACTTTTCGCCGGACTACCTTCTTTTTTTTATCTCGCACTATGAAAACAATATATATTCATGTTATCGTTGAAAATAACATTGATTGATCATAGACTAATCTAGAATAACCCATATACATATAACTACAGTCTACATCCGTGATGTCGAATTCCGTCGGACCGAACAAAATACTTCGACATAACCAAAGTTTGACGTAACGAAATTCGATATGAACAGATCCAGTGATATGTAAAATGATAGTGTCTGAACGGGACTTACATCCGACTTCGAGATAACTGGATAATTCGACATAACCGGCTTGACATAACGGATGTAGACTGTACTATGCTACTACTAATAATAATAATGACTGCTATGTAACCTACCCGAGCATACAGTATTTAAGTTGCGCTCAAGCTTTCAATAAGTATTATTACAATGAAGTTAAGACTGACATGTTACTTTTTAAGATGTCATAGAAAAAGTCACCTGGATTTGCTGCTCTAAACCGTATAATAGTATATCCACCGTCAGGAACCATAACCGTGTCTTTCTTTATTGGATTTCTTAAGTTTCTCTTAAGTCTCCCGCGCACGTCCAGTTCCTCTATCATTGATCGAGATACGGTTGTATTCACCTATAAGGTATATCAACAGTTGGTTATAACAGTGCTGCAACTGCATTGCCTTGCGTATATTCTGTAATAACACAACCAAATACTGCTGCTATTCAACTGCTATTCAACCTATAAAGGTATATCAACAGTAGTTTATACAAATTTATTTTAGCTCGATTGCTAAACAAGTTCTTATAATAACTTATATTAATCACTCTCGAGACCTCATTCCTGATGGAATCCATCGTCACGAGGGAGAGAGAGAGAGAGAGAGAGAGAGAAGAGAGAAGAGGCAACGTGGAATTTAAATGCCTTGCCTAAGAGCACAATCGTAACGGCTCCAGCGGGGTTCGAACTCCGGACCTGAAGCGAACGCGCATCCACTGCACTATCACGACTTCCAACAGTTGATTGTAACAGTGCTGCAACTGCATTGCCTTGCGTATATTATGTAACAACACAATCCAATACTTCTGCTATTCAACTAGCCGTTGCATCTTGACAACAAAAAACCATTTGGAATATGGAAGTAAACCGTATTGACAATTACTTTGATCCTGTAGACACACTAGTGTCATTTCAACCCGTTTCAAACTATTTCTGAATCAGTGTATATACTTGGAAAGGGCTGTAGCTAATGTTTTCAAAACTTGTAGCCCAAACCTTCTGCACTTTGAAAATGTCATGTATACGGAGGTTATCAGGATGTATGTATGTTAGAAATGTGACAGTAATGTCATTGTGATTTGCAATTGTAAATTGTGAAAAAGTTGAAATAAAATATTATTTAAAAGTAATACAAAATATACTTGGATTTAACTTATTTCTCCATCGTGCACCTTCTAGGCTACCGAGTGAGTGAATACACGCACACATCGTATTCAATCTAACTCAGCCCAGTAGCACGGCAATGTATTAGTAAACACCAATATGTATGTGATTAGTCTCTAGCCAAGTTGTAAAACAATCATTCCCATTTCAACCACTTCTCATCATGTAAGTGTTGGCCGTACAGTTTTCCATACAAACAGTAATAGTTTGAATGTAATGTTAGCCAGTCTCAAAGAAGGTATATCATGTCATGTAATGTTAGCCAGTCTCAAAGAAGGTATATCATGTCATGTAATGTTAGCCAGTCTCAAAGAAGGTATATCATGTCATGTAATGTTAGCCAGCCTCAAAGAAGGTATATCATCTGTTGTCATGTAATGTTAGCCAGTCTCAAAGAAGGTATATCATGTCATCTAATGTTAGCCAGCCTCAAAGAAGGTATATCATTTGTTGTCATGTAATGCTAGCCAGTCTCAAAGAAGGTATATCATTTGTTGTCATGTAATGTTAGCCAGTCTCAAAGAAGGTATATCATTTGTTAGTCATGTAATGTTAGCCAGTCTCAAAGAAGGTATATCATTTGTTGTCATGTAATGTTAGCCAGCCTCAAAGAAGGTATATCATGTCATGTAATGTTAGCCAGTCTCAAAGAAGGTATATCATTTGTTGTCATGTAATGTTAGCCAGCCTCAAAGAAGGTATATCATTTGTTGTCATGTAATGTTAGCCAGTCTCAAAGAAGGTATATCATTTTATGTCATGTAATGTTAGCCAGCCTCAAAGAAGGTATATCATTTGTTGTCATGTAATGTTAGCCAGTCTCAAAGAAGGTATATCATTTGTTGTCATGTAATGTTAGCCAGTCTCAAAGAAGGTATATCATGTCATG
The DNA here is from genome assembly GCA_014843695.1 of Archivesica marissinica. NCBI lineage: Eukaryota > Metazoa > Mollusca > Bivalvia > Venerida > Vesicomyidae > Archivesica > Archivesica marissinica. The sequence continues at coordinate 9,231,446 of CM026395.1, forward strand.
TAATGTTAGCCAGCCTCAAAGAAGGTATATCATTTGTTGTCATGTAATGTTAGCCAGTCTCAAAGAAGGTATATCATTTGATGTCATGTAATGTTAGCCAGCCTCAAAGAATGTATATCATGTCATGTAATGTTAGCCAGCCTCAAAGAAGGTATATCATGTCATGTAATGTTAGCCAGCCTCAAAGAAGGTATATCATTTGTTGTCATGTAATGTTAGCCAGCCTCAAAGAAGGTATATCATGTCATGTAATGTTAGCCAGCCTCAAAGAAGGTATATCATTTGTTGTCATGTAATGTTAGCCAGCCTCAAAGAAGGTATATCATGTCATGTAATGTTAGCCAGTCTCAAAGAAGGTATATCATTTGTTGTCATGTAATGTTAGCCAGCCTCAAAGAAGGTATATCATGTCATGTAATGTTAGCCAGCCTCAAAGAAGGTATATCATTTGTTGTCATGTAATGTTAGCCAGTCTCAAAGAAGGTATATCATTTGTTGTCATGTAATGTTAGCCAGTCTCAAAGAAGGTATATCATGTCATGTAATGTTAGCCAGCCTCAAAGAAGGTATATCATTTGTTGTCATGTAATGTTAGCCAGCCTCAAAGAAGGTATATCATGTCATGTAATGTTAGCCAGCCTCAAAGAAGGTATATCATGTCATGTAATGTTAGCCAGCCTCAAAGAAGGTATATCATGTCATGTAATGTTAGCCAGCTCCAAAGAAGGTATATCATGTCATGTAATGTTAGCCAGCTCCAAAGAAGGTATATCATTTGCTGTCATGTAATGTTAGCCAGCCTCAAAGAAGGTATATCATTTGTTGTCATGTAATGTTAGCCAGCATCAAAGAAGGTATATCATGTCATGTAATGTTAGCCAGTCTCAAAGAAGGTATATCATGTCATGTAATGTTAGCCAGCCTCAAAGAAGGTATATCATGTCATGTAATGTTAGCCAGCTCCAAAGAAGGTATATCATTTGTTGTCATGTAATGTTAGCCAGCCTCAAAGAAGGTATATCATGTCATGTAATGTTAGCCAGTCTCAAAGAAGGTATATCATGTCATGTAATGTTAGCCAGTCTCAAAGAAGGTATATCATGTCATGTAATGTTAGCCAGTCTCAAAGAAGGTATATCATTTGTTGTCATGTAATGTTAGCCAGCTCCAAAGAAGGTATATCATGTCATGTAATGTTAGCCAGCTCCAAAGAAGGTATATCATTTGCTGTCATGTAATGTTAGCCAGCCTCATTATTTGACATTTACTATAGACATATTTCCTAATATTGGATTTTAAATCTGTATGCGATATTTTAAAGTTTGTTATTGGCAAGTCTAAAGCACACTTTGCTAGAAAATCAGCATTTCCTCGTATGTTTATATGACTGGGAATCCAACAAAAAATAACAGTTTTTGAGGAGCTAATATATATATATCTTCTAAAGATTTGTTGAATTTAATAAAAAATTGATGAAAGTTCAAATTGACATTGAAGTTTCGTACCTTTTCCATTCCTAGAACATAGAAATTGTGTCCATGTAGGTGCATAGGGTGGTTTCCGAGTCCATACATTCCGTTTGAGATGAGTACGAACTCTACCACCGTTCCTAGGGCCACCTTGATCCGGTGTACACACTCACACAGTTCACTACGGCAGTGTGTTGGTGTTGATGTTTCGTTACAGAAACTTTCCTATAATTAAACAGTGTTGTTTAAAATAAAACTGTTACCAATTGTCAATCATTCTGGCCTAATATAGGAATATTTTACAAATAACAATTTAAAAACACATGGTGACCACACACAATTCAAACTGTTCTTCCACACTTAAAACACTTGTTATGACGTCATACCTTTGTATTAGCAGTCCATTATTATTAATATTGGACTGCTGTCAAAAGGCCAGCGTATTATATTAAATCATACGCGTATATGTACGAAATTAACAATTTTAATTAGTAGGATCTTGTTATATAAGTGCGTGTTTTAAGTAATATATAAGCCTCACACGGATCAAATATGTAAAATATTGGTACAGTCTACGGCGCAACGCGCCTCACACAGTGCAATATTTTACATATTGGATCGTTTTCGGCTTATATATTACTTAAAACACGCACTTATATAACAAGATACATAACACATATAATAGTAGTATATAGTTAAAGATGCACTACTGGCATGCAAGCCTAACCGCACGAATAATGCAGCATTATATCAGATGTGCCAATGGAAAGTTGCAACTAGACTTTTGTTTACCACGGAGATGAATTTACATAGGCTTTGTATTAAAGTTGTTTTCAAATCCTATTTGTCTTACAATCATTTGTAATAGTTGTATATGTATATATATATATATATGTAACAGAACAAATAAATAATGTTTAAACTAACTTTTATTTTTAGGAATTACATGCAAGTATATAATGTTATTTTTAAATTTGCCATGGTCAAAACTATATAAAATCAAACTTGAAGTATATATTATATTTTGATTATGTTAAATCCGAGTAAACTCTAAAGTGTTCCATTTCCGATACCACGCGGGATAAATACCTCATCCAAATCCGCATATTGTGTTAGCACCGGAGACATTGGCATCCTAAATGTGATGTCGTTGATTTGTAGTGCAAACAGATGGTTAGCGTGAGTGCCTTTGTGCAGCTCGTACATGGTATTGAGCGAGTAGTAAGCAGGGTCCAAGAAATGATAATTCTCCACTTCATTATAGCCGAGGTTGATGTAGAACTTCTGTACGTTATGAGACGTGTATACGTCACGTGGAGCATCTAGTGACGCCATGTTCGCGACGGTTACTGTATCCTTTGTAAACGTCATAGAGTTACCGTTCTGTAATTTATTTTGATTTAATTATAGTTTTATTGCACATCAATAGTAAAAGTGACATACAAAAACAGTTTGTTTGTTTGGGGTTTACGCCTGCATCAGCAACATGTTGGGCTATATTGCCGGCATGCAGCTTACCTGACAACACCTATCCCGGGCAGGCTCCAGCGGTTAACCAGTACTTTGTGCACCAATCTCCGTAAGAAACCGACAACTTATTCATATAAATGAGACACGGTCTGAGCGGGGCTCGAAGCCGTTACCATCAATGATGATAGTTTACAGTGGTATACAAGTCAGCGACCTAAACCACTCGACCCCGGAGGAGGCGGACTTACGCTTAAAGACTGGGATGCGTAGTTTAGAGAATGTAATGAATGTATAGGATGTACAATGGTAACGGGATGGCTTGGCTATGAAATGAATCACATACAATGCAGAGCAGCAAGCTCTCTATATTGCCTAGCAATACAGATCGATACGTGTAAAGTGGGGTTCAATCCAAATAATAGAGAAAGTACATATGTATTCATTTTCACTTTATTCAACCAATCAATGATCATTGTAAATGATATAATTAATAAAACTAATGCTTAATTCGTATTTGTCTAACACACAATACGGCCTTATAAATATTAACGCAACATGCGTATGAACAAATAATTACCTAACCAACTTAGAAACATGATAATATTCTATATAGTTTTTAAATTGTTAGTTTATACAAATTTATTTTAGCTCGATTGCGAAACAAGTTCTTACAACTTATATTAATCACTCCCGATACCGCATTCCTGGTGGAATACATCGCCACAAGGGAGAGAGAAGAGGCAACGTTGAATTTAAATTTAAATGCCTTTCCTAAGCGCACAATCGTAACGGCTCCAGCGGGGCTCGAACACCGAACTTGTTATACAAGTACGGGTATTCTCTCTATTACCAATCGCAAACTTTTTACAATGCTTATATATTGCCTCACTTAGACTTGTTTGTAATTTGGTGTAACTGCAACCTCATCTTAAGAAGATAGACTAATTTTGTTCCAAAAGAGAGCAGCTAGGTTAATTCTAGATCAGGATTTCAACACTACATCGCAAGTATTGTTCTCCCAACTTAAATGGATGCCCTTTCATCTGTCAGAAGGCTATACAAATGTATAAAACACTATATGTAGCTTCTGCAGAATACTTAAAATCTTCCTTCACTTTTACTTCTGATATACATCCTAGAATTCTCAGATCAACATCAGAAATCAGTTATACACATCAAGACCAAGATGTGAATTATTTAGTAATACATGTGCATTTTCAGGATCATCTATTTGGTATCCATTGCCTCACCCAATTCAAAATCCTCCAACAGAGTACACATATCTAACAGTTAAAAATTCCCTACCTACAGTTGGACAATAACAATACAAACTAATCACATATTTCTACTATTATTACTTCAGATGATAGTGTACACAGTCTGTATCACATTATTTAATAGATTAGGTGAATTGCTGTCTTTAAGGTGATTTCATACATATTTTGAAGATACCCCTATTTATCATATCTGCACATTATCTAGTAGATTTATTGTCATTAATTGTCTCATTTCCCCTTTCTACTCTACTAACCAATTCCCTATATCTCATATTTCATTGCATATTATATATACTTTCTCTACTTTTCCGCTTTAACATTCTATTTAATTATAATGTGCAGTTTTCACTTATAGTCCTATTATTATTATTATTATTATTATACTTACTAGGCCTACTCTATCACCGTCGGAATATTCCTGCCCTGTCGCCGGCAGCATCTCCATTGCAGTGTCATATCTGATTATTGCTGTCTGCGAAACACGTGGAAGCTCACAGTCTCCCAGGCCCATCACGTGCATCCAATAATTTCCAACATTCTGATTGGCTACCAACACAACGTCATACCTAAATATGACAACAATTGTTGCCATAGCAATACTCATCTGCTATAAATAACAATATAGGGGTTAGAGAATGGATGTATATATTAGCAAGACATCTCAACCCCCCATATTTAAAAATCGCCATCGCATTTGGGCGACTAAGTTTTCTAAAACGTTTAAAATAAACATCATCTAAAAGTGATGAGCCTGACCCTCTCAATATCAAATCTTTCAGATGGGACTATAAACGAGAGACTCGCCTCGTTGCTATACAACAGGCATATAAAACAACCAACGTGTGGACACCATTTAGGTGGATCTGTAGTCCAGTGGTAACACGCTCGACTGGTAATCCATGTATCACAGGTTCGATCCCCCGTCTGACCATAATAAAATTAACAGTCTTTCAGATGGGACGTTAAACCGAGGTCTCGTATCGGTGCTTTACACTGTGCACGTAAAAGAACCAGAGGAGACTCTGGAATGGGTCTATGTCTGTATCATTGCACTATCCTCCAAAATCTAAAATGACTAATCTCTTCAGGAGGCGTCGCTCATATGGGCAACCGGTAACGACGATAAATAAACGTAAAACACACACTATTTATACTAAGAATAACTATGCATGGATTACTGTTATGCACAAGAAACGACAATATAGCAAACATGTCGACAGTGTTTTAGAAAAGGGTTGTTGCACTGACTACATGTATATAAACCAATTTAGCTAAAGAATGCCATTAAATCTTAAATGTATATTCAATATGCTAGGTCACTTGCATAAGTGGTGATGGGTGGTAGGGGAAACCTACATTTGTATATTCGACCTGTAAATAGGGGTGAAAGGTTAGAAAGAAAGTAGAGTTAATGGAAATACAACTAGGAAGCGTGGTTAGGTAAATACATTAGACATAAAACAGATATGACTGAGTCAAAAAAGAACGATACAAAACTAAAAAATGACATAAAACGGATAAAACCATAGCAAGGTGGACTAATTATTAGTATCAGTACCGGGTATTCTTATTGCAACGGCAGCCAACCATAAACACAGGTAAATAAACACCCGATAATCCTGGAACGCCGAATTTCCGATTTGCACGTGCTCCTCAACAAAGACAACTTCCTACACATGTACAAATCGGAAAACCGGTTTATTGTACTGGTATTGCATTATCATCGAGGAAAAACACCTTACATACCGATTGTTACCTCTAACAAAATGCCTAGGCTAAACAGCAATCAGAGAATGCGTGCCATTGGCATGATTGACGGCGGTTTACGTCAGCGTGACGTCGCAAATCGACTCGGGGGTACGCGGATCACGATAACACGTCTACTTCGACGTTATCGAACACATGGATCGGTGGACGACCGTCCAAGATCTGGTCGACCACGTGTGACGACGCGTGAACAGGACCGTCACATTCGGACGTCACATTTACGTGACCGGTTCCTACCTGCTACGCACACAGCTGCCGTTACTCCTGGGATGACCAACAATCGCATCAGTGCACAAACAGTCAGAAACCGGCTCGGTGAACGTGGCATTCGTGCCTATCGGCCATACGTTGGACCCATCCTGACACAGAGCGGATGGCAGAGAGCGGGTATATCACAGACGCGGTGAACGTTACGCCGACGCATGTGTACGTCAGGTCGATCTGTTCGGGGGCGGAAGCGTTATGACGTGGGGCGGTATCACCTTCGGCAGTCGCACTGAACTGTTAGTGGTGGACGGGAACCTAAACGCCCAGCGGTACTGTGATAAGATCCTTGCGCCAGTTGTTGTGCCGTTCTTTAACGCCAACAGAAACATCACACTTTTCGAACAGGACAACGCCAGGTGTCATACTGCTCGGATTTCCACCACATTATTGGAGCAGAACAATATTGAAACCCTGCCGTGGCCTGCTTTGTCACCCATAGAACATTTGTGGGATACGTTAGACCGCCGCGTCAGACGACGTCAGCCGGTAACGTTAAACCAACTGAGGGATGTTTTGCATCAGGAGTGGACAAATATTGACCAGCAAGAGATTCAGACACTCTTCCGTTCGATGCGACGGCGGGGCATTGCAGTGAGAGACGCAAATGGTGCCCATACTCGGTATTGACGTCTGTGTGAAAACTCCATTAGACCCCTGTCCGACGAATTACGTCATCATGCAGCAGACAGTTTCGGAGGCTCATTATGCTTTATGTGCTCCTCTTTCAAACATGTTGGACTATCATCTTATGAATTTTCTTAATAAATGTTGAAATTATAGACACATAAACACCAGGTATCGTTTCTTTTTTGACTCGGTATATATATATTGACAAAATGTTGCTACCAAGTCATTTTGTCCATGTTTATAAATACATGTAGGCCAACAGTCTGGTGGAAAAAAACAAGGAATTTATAGTCAACAGTTGTGTTATCATCTGTGACCTGGGTTGGCGATTTGCGTCAGGGAATCACTTAATAACAATATTAAGAAATAAACATGTTTAATGCAAGTAAGATACTACAAATATCATCATAGTATATGACAGCAATGTTTCTACACAGATATTCAAAAAGATGCAAATCATAAAACATTGATGAACATTATTTATATACATGTAGTCTAAATACATATGCAATTGCATAAGAAATTATACATTTCTAACAACTTGAGCAAATATTTATGATGTTTTAGTTTATTAACAATAAAGTGGACACGATGGCCCTATATCGCTCACCTGACTCCATTGTTCACACAAGGGTGTCATGCAACAACTATGAATATCATACATTGATCAATCTTACTAAATGTCGGTGGTAGATTTTCCGAAGAATTTGTAATATTTTGAGATGGAAGAATTTGTACCATGATGACAAGTAAATACTAAATCATAAATGGTGACTATAGACCCTATGGTTGCTGAGGAGAAGACGCTTGAACATGTTCATTGTGACGACGTCGGACGAGCAGTAACCATATACATTGTATGTAGTTTCTTCAACACTTGCTAAAGTTTTTCAAGATTTACGCATCTATAAACTACATGAGGGGATGCTATATTGTGATGTCCGCTTTAAACATCGTAAAAGGTTATTGACGGAAATAAACTAATGATCGAAAATGGACAACAGCTATTTTGAACATTGTGCGTAATTTCCACTTGTTTTCCATAGAAACTACCGCCAATCTGTAGGAGTAAACAGGTCAAGTGGTTAGGAAATATTTCTCCATAATTTAAATATGTAATTAATTGATGGCTGTTTGGGTAAGGCAGTCAGTGATTAAGTTTGGCTGAAATCTTGGGAAGAAGTCATTTATTCCTAACTTATTCTCACACTATTCATACAGTTAGAAATTTGAAAATTTACAGAGAAGTATAACTTCAACTACTGTGTTCAAGAATGTATGTTTAAATGTTAAACCAAATTGACCTGCATAGCCTACAGTAAATAAATATGTTATTGCTCTCTATCGTGACATGTATTTCACTAATATTCCAACACATTCAAGACACTGTATCGAGTGTTTTCCATAAATCACAATAAATGGTACAATGATCATCTTATTATTTTGCTATGTCTCATCACAGACAACCACTATGACACATTTGACTGTTCACATACGGAACGATACAGTACAACCGAACATCTGTGACCATCTGCAGCACATATGTATTCCTGTAAAAGACAATATATAAATTCTTGTTATTGTATATACAGGCCCAATAGCTGTAGATTACTGTAATTGACATTGGCTTTCTGGCATTAGTGTCAAAATCACTGGAATTCAAAAATAAATACAGGAACAAAAAATTTGGTATTATAATTTTTAGTGGCTTTACTGCGAGTACTATGTGTGCACTACAATAACGTGGGTTCTTGGAAACATGATCTGATCGGACAAATCTATAATGTGGACCAATCTCTGAGTTTGTTGAATGCTAGACTTCATGTGTATTTCCAGGATCCTATCTACATGTTCCTGGTACTTGCAAACATAATCCACCATATTGGAAATCTTAAAATCATCAAAAATTATGGGAATTATAATAGAAATAGTAAATGAATTTAAAATGGTAGACATATTGAATGGCAATTGGCAGTTTCGTGGAATCAAGTATCAGTTTTGAGAAGCGATTAAGAAAAAACGGCAGACAATACTGGCAAAGAACATGGTATCAATTGTGAGAACAAATTGTCAATAAATCACAAAGTTGTGATAAACTTCAGCCAAACATGGAGATGACTTATTTCGTAATTGCTACAATCAACATGACCTATCCCACATCATGGCCGTTACCTTTCAGGATGATCATTACCTTGTGGACCATACCACATCACTGATCAGTCAATTGTAACCCCCCAACTCTCCTCCCCATCATATACAATTGTAAATGCTACGACATGTTCCAAAATGATAAAACATTCTCAACTCTCAAGATGAATATCAAGCATTTTTGATTGGCTGATTCTGGGTATCAACCTAACACTATGGTACAGAATTTGAAAATAGTTTTATAATCCTGGACGTACTATTTTTATGTTTGAATCTACATAATTTTATGCAGCAGTGTTTATTCGAAAGTGGTGACAACGGCAGGATCTTCAGGTTTATTGTTTGTCGCTCCATTTGTGAATTCGAATTATCTTCCTCGCATACTAACTTTTGTGATTTTAAAAATCTCAGACATTGGCACAATTCAATTATGGCAGCCTTGTATATACAAGGACTGAAACTAAATGTTATGTCGATCCGTTGCATATTAATGACAATTTCTTCATATTATCATCAACATATGTAATCTGAGTTTCACTACAAACTGTTTTGGTACCATAGGCACCAATTACAGGCCATGATATTGTGATATTAATAGTTTGACACTGGTCAGACAAATGATTAAAATGCATACAAAATCTGATGTGTCTGACATGAGGAGTATTTCTCACTAGGGTTTTCACGGTTACACGTGTAAACGGAGCCGTGTCGTGTAATATCAATACAAGTGTACTAATTGAGTAACCGTTTACACTATCTTAATTGATGACATCGTATAATGAAGGTTAGTGACGTAATAAAATCATAGCATCGACTGTTTCACTGAATTTTGTGAGACCTAGTACATGTCAAGCTTGGCCGGGAAATACTGGGGGCAGGAAATAATCATGGAGAATAAACAAAGTGTAAATGATGTCATGCCGTGTACAAAGGATCGTGTACACGTTTACAAAAATCTGTACAGGTGGCAGCCCTATTTTTCACAATTACATGTATCAACATTACCCGACATGCCTGAAACATATGCTCTGCACATCATCTCGAGCAACATACATGTCAAGTGATTATAGGATTCCTCCATCGGTTCAAGAGATTTGAGAGGACACAAATTTGTGACGGGCAGACGGAGACCATTAAGTAATGCGTGTTAAATATACAGAGATGCTACTAACAAAGGGTATTAAATAATGAAAATAAAATTACAGAGAATGTAGAAGTGGAATTCGCAGTTACAATTGCAAGGCAATGCACTTAAATTTCACATAATTATTGTCTTATCTGCCTTGTGGAGATGGATTAACCCTTTCCTTCATAGAGATTTAGGTTAGTATACTATTATATCTCCATACAAACGACAGCCATTTAATTATAGTGCAGTGGATAAGTAGTCACCATATCTATCCCAACTCCATAGATATTACTGGGAAAATATGAGATTCTGGCTTGCATTATGAACATTGGTTTGGCTACTACATTGTCAATGTATGTCGTATTGGTAATGGCAGCAAGAGGTGCTTCTATGGGGGAAAGGGTTAATATAAGTTGTAGGAACTTGTTTTGCAATCAAGTTAAACTAAATTTGTATAAACTAAATGTGGATTGTTTTGGCAAATACTTACACCATGATGAAATCCAAGGAATGCCATTGAGCTTGAATCTGTAACTTAACATCCTAGGTTGGAATGTTCTAAAAATAATAAAACATGTACACCAGTGAGTTGTTTTAACAGGAGCAGGGTAATACATATGTCGACGAAAACCATGCCCAGTTTAAGTGCTGTCACCCTTTTTGAGTATTTACTCATTGAAAAACAAATTAATATTAGTTTGTCTTGCTGAGAAATTGAATTTTCCATTTGGAAACTGATAGCATGTTGAGCAAAGAAAACACAGATAAAACAGAAGAAACAACTTAAGATGTATATACTTTTTGGGAGTATTCAGGAATAGTAACACTGGGATATGAAGTGTTTGGAGGTACTAATATATAAATGGTAGTTCAGGGATTCTATTCAGTAGGACGTCAGTTATGTTATATTTCGGGTTTTACGCCTGCATCAGCACCATTTTTGGGCTATATCGCCGGCGGGCAGTTTACCTAACAACACCTTTCCTGGGCAGGCTCCAGCGGTTAACCAGTACTCGGGTACACCATTCTCCGTAAGAAACTGCCAACTTTTTCATATAAATGAAACACGGTCTGAGCGGGGCTCGAACCCATGACCATCAGTGATGATAGGTTACAGTGGTATACAAGTCAGCGACCTTAACCACTCGACCACGGAGGCGGACTGTAGGATGTCAGATTTCGCACTGATCAATAAAGTGGCCCTATATGCAACAATTGTAAAGAAATATGTTCCAATTATAGCGCCTATCCAGAATCTTTATATATATAATAAGTGTTCCTCAAATAAATCACAATTTAAAAATGTATATATGTATGTTATATAATAATTTCACAAAACGTTTACCGCATCCAGCCAGATTTCACTCAAAAGACGCAGGTTTATTCATCAAAAAATATAATTTTCAACGAGGTGCTTCAGTAGTGTAGATTAATAATGACACAATACTAATGAAAATCACTTGACTATTTCCTGAACCCCCTAAACTACAAACAAGAAAAACACATTAATAAATTGTTGACTGCTAAAATTATAAAATTATTGAGCCGAGTTAAATGCAGATATAATTATTACTAGTCTGCACAGTAATTTACCCTTTTTTGATAATGATGGGTTTCAGTCATCACATCTATACAACTGGTGGACAGTTCCGGCTTGACAGGTTCCCAGCCGCTCCCTCATCTAAGTCAACACAACCAAGGTGGAACCCATCCATTACAAATTGATAAATTGCGCTGCATCATCATCTTTGTATCATAATTGTGTTAGCGACAGAGGCAATGTAGCATGTTGTCTGGAACCGAGTCTACCACGCTGTGTTTCCACTTCCTGGACATTGTGATGTCAACCTAGTAGAATAAAAGGTGTGTTTTGCATATAAATCGACAGTTATGAAATGCTAAACTGTCTAATCTTATCAGTGATTATTATGACATTGCAATTACTTTAGATGGTGTCGGTTCTTCAGACTGCCCAGTTAATTGGTTAATCCAGTTGGAAGTGTGGAAGGCTTATAAGACGGCAGCCATGTGTTCAAGCCCCCAGGACACAGGTTTTCAGGGAGTTAAACAGGTTTGCTACACTCCTTGTCGTTAGTCAAAGGCATATATTATGTGGATTTGCTAAATAAACATTGGTGTTGTTGTTGTATAATTAGAAGTCATTGCAGATATAGCGTGCGAATGACATTTTCTGCTTAAAGCATAGGAAAGAAACGTTTGCCTTGCCAGGGGTATTTACAATGTAGCGGCATCGGTTATCTTTAGTGTTGTTGATGGTGTAAAGGACAATGAGTAGCTTTATTTTGCGAGTAATTCTCAGCACCTCATACTTGTCTGTACATTTACAAAGAACAGGAGGGAGAAGTGTAGCGATTCGGCACAGTCTATACATCAGACTGCACATGCCCACTTAGGAGAGCCAACTTGCAAGCGGGTGGTCGTGGGTTCAATCCCTGCACCATTTTACTTTTTTGTATGTATGTATGTTCCATTATTATCAAACCCCTTGCACGGACCTAGCCATGTTTTCATGGTCAGGGTTAGCCGACAAATACTAAGCAATGTGTGTTAGGTGCCTTGCAACAGCCAACAATGACACTACATATGTGACCTGATCGATCATACAACCCGGGACAGTTCCATACCAAATCCGACGCTCTACCAATGGACCAAGGACGCTAGTCCTATATACCTAACTGATATATAATTATACAATATATATATAAGATCTCTACATAAAATATATAATTGAGGTTTAGCATTTAGAATTTGAAAAATGCCTGGATTAGTGATACACAGGTACAAGACACAAAAAACATTGTTTGGCCTATGGTCATATATTAATGTTACTTACTATATGACCATAGGGCAAAAAAGTGTGTCTTGTGCCTGTGCCTGGATAGTAAAAGGTCACATTTTTCAAGTCTAAATATTACTACAAGGACGCCACCCATTTTTCTTCAACAATTCCATGGGAAATCCAGGATACAGGTGTTGTATATAATTGTAAAGTTTTTAAAAGATCCCAACATACCCAAACTCATTAAATGCATTAAACAATGCAAAAACACATACATATAAATACACAAACACAA
>CM026395.1:9245694-9325124 GCA_014843695.1 Archivesica marissinica
GGAAAATGTACATGTACCATAAGACTTTTCTGATTATCAAAGTGAACCTATTACGATTTGTCAGTAATTAGACTCCATTAAATTATATTTACATCGCTATTGCATTTACGATGAACATATATGCCCTTGATTGGTTACATTTTCGTATGAGGTTTCCCAACTGTGTGTTTATATCTTTTCTTTGTGTTATAAGTAATGAATCGCATGTTAATAGTTTCCATCGGGGTATGAACTACATTAGGCGTGCTTGAAGTAATCGTGGATTCCGTCAGCCTCCACGCACTTTAACCACGCCCAATGTAGTTCATACCCGATGGAAACTTTTAACCCGCGATTCATTGGTTAATTATGTTGTACGAATGAATAGTATAGTCCACAACAAGGCTGTAGAATGCATACAATATTTTTGAATATTGCTGAACAGTTACTATTCTATAATACAAGGCACCTTATGAATATTCTTAGGGCATCTAAAACTGACATTTCAATCTACATATATTTTATATCGTACGGCAACTAAAATTGACATTTCAATCTACATATATTTTATATCGTACGGCAACTAAAACTGACATTTCAATCTACATATATTTTATACATAAAATTGAATAGAAATGTCAGTAGACATTTCAATCTACATATAATATATATATAGAACGCCCCTTATGAATATTCGTACGGCATCTAAAACTGACATTTCAATCTACATATAATACGTCTAAAATATATTACAAGGTACCTTTCTCCTGCAAACACTGTTATGCTTTCAACTTCTGTCGGTTCAAGATCGTTGCCATCACTAGCTATGATCGTGAGCTTGTGGTTATCCACGGAGACTTTCAGTGGACAATTAAGAATGCCATTGCTGATGAAACGAAATCTGTACCGAAGACCATGACGCACTCTGAAAGTCACATGTGTAGAGTAAAAACAAAGTAACGTATAAAACATAGATAGGACATGGTTTACTCCGCCTCTGTGGTCGAGTGGTTAAAGTCGCTGACTTATACCACTGAAACCTATCATCACTGATGGTCACGGGATCGAGCACCGCTCAGGCAGTGTCTCATTTATATGAAAGTGTCAACTATTTCATACGGTATTGCTTTTGTGATATCATATTCCTCTTCAAAGTGAATGTCACAATCTCTAAAAATGTCGTTACCGTAAAATGTTGAATGTATTTACCGTAAAATTGTATTCGTTACAAAACAAGTATTGCCCATTTATTATTATTATACAGTAAAGTAATCCAACCGTCTAACATGTTTAATGTACTTGAATATTGCTGAAAGATATAAATATAAATTTGGACCACAGCCTGTAGGTTATAAAACTTTTCTCCAATCTCAAAACTCAGTCTCAAGCGTCTGATTGGCTCAGTTGACAGTAACACTCAGAATCAACCAATCAGATCACTTGAGCTTGAGTTTGAGATCGGAGAAAAGTTTTATAACCTTGCGACCAGCAGGTTAGTTTTTTATTCGTTCTGCTCTCGTCGTAACTGCTCTCGTCGTAGTCGTAACTGCACTCGTCGTAGTCGTAACTGGTCTCTCCGTAACAAATCATTAGCAAAGAATTTAATATACGTCAATCACATTTAGCATTTTTGTATTCAAATTGCTTGCACTAACACAGGGCACTCACTTGGGACATACAGCGTAATTTCGAACAGGAATATTACAATGAAAGGCACTCTGATGATAATGAACGTGTACTCAAATACATTCTGTTTACAGTATATTCAAATTATGCAGCGAAAAGAGCAAGATGCTCTGATTAATTACAGCAAATAGATACTTACTTAAAGACACTGTGTGGAACAAAGGCCTTCTCCGTGTTTGTAGTTTCATCATCCATGTTATGCATTGGTGGCATCGTTGTTCCTGGCATCACTGTGTCGTCATCGTGCGTATGTGATGTTGTTGCGGATATCGTGGTGTCCCCCATTCCG
This sequence comes from Archivesica marissinica, assembly GCA_014843695.1. Classification (NCBI taxonomy): domain Eukaryota; kingdom Metazoa; phylum Mollusca; class Bivalvia; order Venerida; family Vesicomyidae; genus Archivesica; species Archivesica marissinica. Next base: position 9,247,649 of record CM026395.1, read on the forward strand.
GTCATCATGTTGTGATCGTTGTCAGTTGTTCCGTCCATTGGGTCCGTGCCGCCCGTGCCGTGACTGTCGTGGCTAGCGCCAGCTTGTCTCTCTTGTGGGAATGTTGTTCCCCTGCCTACACAAAGAACACTTGTCATAAATTAAAACGCTGTACCCTCAGCTTACTGTAATTTTATTATAATTATAAATAATGGCTACAAGAAGAATGTAAAACTTTTATTATAAACTGAATATACAAATTTATTTTAGCTCGATTGGGATACAAGTTCATACAACTTATATTAATCACTCTCGGACACCTCATTCTTGATGAAATCCATTGCCACGAGGGAGAGAGAAGGGACAATGTGATATTTAAATGCCTTGCCTAAGTAAGATGGCGAAGTATCAGATTTACATAAGCTATCGTATGTCAACTTAACCCATAACCTGCCGAATAAATATGCAAACAACTTAGATCCAGATCAGCCGCGGCATAACGCCGCGTCTGATCAGTATCTATGTTGTTTGCTATTCAGACATGTGTTTTAGCTCTACTATCTGAATAACTAACAGTATAGATATGGCATGCCGTCTGGTCTGGCCCTATGCTGTTTGCAAAAGCTACTTTAGTAGGTAAAGGATTAACATTCTGAACAACATAAAGCAGCGAAATAGAGATTCTGTAACGGGTGAGTGATATGTTGTTATGTGTTACCATTTATTAGAATAGATGTCGGTTCATTATCGCTCATCCCGTGATGATGTAGCGAGAACTTCGATGATGAATATTGGTCCAGCCAATCCTGGAGGAACACTGTGTGCTCCGGTAGATCATAGTCATAGTGACGTGTTACGGAAGTTACCGATGTATCACGAACTATTAGCGCTCCAAATATACCATCACCCCTTTGCAATCCTGCATGTGCATGCCAGTAATGCGTTCCTGAATTTTGTACTCGGAATCTAAAACAAACAGAAATACTTTTATACGTTTAGCTTCTAGCATACATGTATTTGCACGATATTTAATAACGGTCTTGCATTCCTTGATACAGATGAAGAAGTTTTATTGCATAAAACGCACAAATGCAACACTATAACAATTAATGTAAATAACGCAGCATAGCAAAGATGGTGATATCGCATTTTTTTTCTTTCTTAGCATTCAGCATTGATTATTAGAGTTGTGGAATATGTGCTCGGCGTATTCCTATGCTCGGCGTATTCCATGCTCGGCGTATTCCTGTGCTCGGCGTATTCCTTTGCTCGGCGTATTCCATGCTCGGCGTATTCCTATGCTCGGCATATTCCTATGCTCGGGGTATTCCATGCTCGGCGTATTTTCCAGTTTCATCCGTATTTAAAATATTTATATAGTTCTAGGCTAATTTCGCTGACAGAGCCGAAGCATGGTTCAATAGCATTCCGTTGATTGTATCGGTAGTCTGATGCACCTGTCATGTGACTGGTCCAGCAGACTAATATAAACAAGCAAATCATTGGGAGAATATTTCCACCGAAACTGATACGGTGTATGAGCAATTCAGGTAGCTATCCGAATTTAAAAAATATACACCTAACCCGAAAAATAGTTACTATACCATTTCTGATTAAGACCAAAAAGAGTTTTTCTTCAATGATGTACTATATCAAAATAAGATATTCAACAAGTTATGGTGGATAAATAAAAATTAACAAGTACGCCGTGCATAGGTGCCCTGATGTCGGTTCCCCATATAAACGGGTGCCGACCGACACCGTTGCGATAGCTGTATTGAGTAGCACGGTCACGTGATGAAGCTAAAACTGTCAACAAGAGTGATTTGAAAGTTGTTCACACGACTTAAGAAAATAATAATATACGGCAAGTGCAATTAACATTTTATACTGGTCATTATATGTGGGATTTACGCCGAGCATCGGTTCCACCACTCTACACACACACACTCGCCAGGTATCTCGCCAGGTAGCCTGGGTGACAAGTCTGTCGATTTTTAACTTCTGGCAAAATATGATCAGAAACTCAATACGGCCCAATTAATAATCTCGGTGTTAAAATAAATTTATTTGACTGACCAGGCAAAAATATCGACGCCTGTTCCTAGGCTACTCGCAAGGGAGAGACAGAATGAACAACATAATAACACATTTCACATATCATAAATGTATGATTACATAAGCTACATTATAACAGACCTAAAGTATATACATAGTAACTAACATTAGACATGTCAATATATGGCTAGCATAGCACTATGAAAGCACCTGTTGCATTTGAATAAATGCTTTATATGCAAATATCGCGAGTATACTCTAGACAAAGATGATGACGTAGCGGAAACATTTTCAGTTGTCATTAATGCATCAAACTTAAAATTACTTGGATAATTCCAATGGTATTTTATTATATATATTTACACGAAGATCTTTTAGCATAATATATTCAAGTACAAAATGATATTCATCTTCAAAAACGTTACAAAAACATAGTGTATGCTATTCTGCTGAAATATAAGGTTCATCATATCCACTATGACAGTGTATCTAACAAGTCACGTTATGTAAATATGTGACTCCATAATGTGTCTAGAAGAGTAGTTTACTTGTGTCTAGTAGAATTATTATTTGTGAATTTTAATATTCAGCAAAACAGTAAGCAAAGCCAACGATGCGATATGCAACCTGCTTTTGGAATGTACATTAAGTAGTTGTATCCATTAAAGAGATGGAGAGAATTACCATACCCTCCTGTAGCTTTCAATTCAACCATGCACTTGTCTTGATAGTTGTATTGTATGGATGTTATATGTACAAATGTTATATGTCATGTTTATCTTGATAAATAACATATGTTTAAACCAAAGAGATTTGGGATATTTATGTTTCTTAGTGTAAGACATGAATTTATTTCACCGAGTGATCACCAAAATGGGTATTTCCACGAGTGGCGTTATAGCAACGTTTCTGTTTCTTTTATGCTTTCCGGTGAATATTGATGTTATTATACGACTAAACCATAAAATACAGTCAATCGCGGAGGAAAATAATCGTTTTCAGACAATAACTTCCGCCATTTTGTATGGTTTTAAACTGGAATGGAGACATGTGAAATAACGTTTTAATGGATGAATTAACAGTGTTTAAAGTGTTAAACAATATAACTGATGAACGGTTAGCACTTTAACAATCACTGTCACTTTCTAAAATAATTCCGATACGTGTGTACCCTCCTTTAGAACTATTAATGGGCTTGTCTTTACAACCCCTTTTTTACTTTACTTTTTAGGCAATGAACGATAACCACAATCAATTGACTTTATAACTCATAAATGTATCAATTAAGCAAATTAATATATATGTGCATGGTTATATGTACAGAAAATAATTAAACATACAGCTAGGTGACTTCTTTATAAGTACATATCTATGTTTTAGCTGATATAAATGGCATTTTCTAGATAATTTCCTATTAACAGACGGATATGTAGTCCAGTGGTAACACGCTGGACTAGTAATCCAGGGATCGCAGGTTCGATCCCCCGTCTGACCCTAATAAAATTAACAGTCTTTCAGATGGGACGTTAAACCGAGGTCTCGTGTCGGTGTTTTACACCGTGCACGTAAAAGAACCAGAGGAGATTCTGGAATGGGTATCTGTCTGTATCATGCACTATCCTCCAAAAATCTAAAATAAGTAATATCTTCAGGAGGCGTCGGTCATATGGGCAACCGGTAGCGACGATAAATAAACGTAAAAAAAATCTCATTATTGTTTCAAACCCGGTTACTGAAACAGCCCCAGTGCGACTATGCTTCGGTCTGAAAATTATTTAATCTAATATCGACATCACTCGGCAAATCCTGATAGCGCAGTGGATACGCGTTCTCTTCAGGTGCGAAAGGTCTGGAGTTCGAACCCCGCTGGAGCCGTTACGATTGTGCCCTTAGGCAAGGCATTTAATTTCCACGTTGCCTCTTCTCTCTCCCTCGTGGCGATGGATTCCATCAGGAATGAGGTCTCGAGAGTGATTAATATAAGTTATTATAAGAACTTGTTTAGCAATCGAGATAAAATAAATATGTATAAACTCGGGAAATTCCAAACAAGCGTATTCAACGAAGCACACTTTCTGTGAGCTACAGAAGTTTCCGCGCAGCGTGATGCGCATGTGACGTCAGTTACGTTAGTTATGTACGTTGTTGTCAAAGACGGCGTAACAACAGAGTTTGCACTTCATTTGTTGAAAATGCGACATTACATACACCACATGCAACATGCAAGTAGGAGCAAGTCTTACCAATATACTGGTAAATATTATTTGGGTACATGCCTGATTGATTGCTGCGATTTCAGTTCAATTTCAGTTCAATAGGTATGCTTGTGCGATAGAGTGATTTAATCATTGTTCCTCGAAAGAGGCTGAATGGTCAAGTTATATCAATTAGGATGCCGGCCCAATCTCTTTCGATACATTTGTATCCTATACAGGGCAAATTCCGTTAAATACTTGCGTGCGAGAGAGGGAGAGAGAGCGTCATTTAAACATTGTTCCTGGAAAGAGGCTGAATGGTCAAGTTCTATCCAGAATTCCGGCCCAATCTCTTTCGATACATTTGTATCCCATACAGGGCAATTAAGGGATATTCTTGAGTTGTGCAATTGATTGAAAGTGATGTACTTTACCGGAACGTACACATTAGTGCAGATGAATGTACGCGAAGCCCAGTCCTAGGACTAACCCTTAATCTTACCCTAACAATAACCCTTACCATAACCATAACATTAATCATATCCCTAAACCATATCCTAACTCGAACCATGACATTAATCATTGCCCTCACCCATACCCTAACACCAACCCCGATATCATTATTCTAACAATAATGCTAACCCTAAGCTTAATCCTAACCCTAACCCCAAAACATGTCGCGTACCGGTAAAGTGCATTCTATCCGAAAGGGAAAATCCAAAACCTGGCTACAGTGAGTTGGTGGTACCCAATGATACCCCTGCATTCGAGCAGATAATAATATGTACCAGTAACATGTTGGTACATAGGGGGACCAGGAACCATGGTTATTGTGAGCGTCTGTTCTATCTATGTAAGTGGTTAGTTTAAACATATTTTATTTTCCAATAGTATACTGTTTGTACAATGCATATAAAATTATATTGTATGTATGTACGTTCCATTAATGTCAAACCACGTTCGGGGACTTAGACATGTTTTCCTGGGCATGCTTAGCGTACCTAAATGGTTAACCAGTACTAAGCAATGTGTGAGGTGCCTTGCTCAATGACATAACATACGTGGCCTGACCGAGTATCGAACCCGTGACGAACCGTTCGATTCCAAATCCGACGCTCTACCACTACCCAGCCTCTCCCATTTTAGCTTTATGCATGCTGGGTAAAAGGCTATAAATAATACAAATAAGAATAGCCGACAACAATGTTGGTTTCTTATTTGTAACGAAAACTCTGCAAATATGTCATGTAATTTCATTGGGATTGTGTTACAACCAGGATCTATGTGATCGACATCTAGGTTCCTGCTACAACAACATTATAATGTAAGTTCATGCTGCGACACATTTCTAATGTAATTCCAATACAAATGTGTATGCTATTTTCACCACATGCATGCAAAGTGTTAAATTAAAGTACATTATCTCTTAGAGAAGCCTATCAACTCCCCAACATAAATTTTGAAAACATTCGAGGGTCATTTCATTTAACCATATTTTATTGCATATGCATATTAAACAGTACAGTTGACATACATGCATGATACAGAATAGAAATTAACAATGTATAAGATGCATAGGACCTACATACATTTGTGTAACATTGCAAAAGGTTCGGGCCACAAGTTATAACCAACATTAGAAAACGGCCCTTCCCAACCCTTCGAGAGTCATCTTTTAAAAGATGGTTTATGTTACAAACACCAAGCTTGCAACATAATGCAGGTAGAACTATAATGTACAGGTATATTTTTCCTAAGAGAACACATAATTGAAACAGAAACTGAGCAATATAATAAGCACAACTTGTCATTTTAGGAATTTCAGACAGATTAGTTCCTCCGCCCTTATTATTGGTGTATGCATATTTTGAATTGCATATTTTGAATTGCGTAAATTGTACTCTTTTTTTATGGTACCATATAATGGTACATGCTCTGTGTGATAATGGAGGCCTCGAGAGAATACACGGACTACTTTCTAAACATCTATTTTCCAAACCCAGAAGAGGAGTTCCGTAGAACAATTAACTATTGCGCATACGTATTCACATGTTAAGCATTATTATTATTATTATTATTATTATTATTACATACATGCATACCTGTTAAAAAAAGAAATGGCACTGTATGATTTCCTGTTTTAAGGCAGCAATATTAATAACTCATTCTAAAAGTGGTGTACGCGCATTGATTGCATCGCTGTTATGTTTTATTACAGAGAATTGGAATTACGAAGAGAGTCTAATGGGGAAAAAACTTACTTAGTGAAATAAGATTATATAATGTTTAACAATGTACAAGTACATTAAAAATATTTAAAACTATTGATTTCTTAAATGCAGAACTTGGTGTAATACCGATTTTTTAATGAATACGATTTTATGATAGCAGCGATTTTTGCTAAGAAACCATGGCAATCTGTTTGAGCAGTAATATATCTTTGAGAATTTTATGAAGGCTATTCGAAGATGTGTATTTGCGACTTTAAACTTAAAAGTTAAACAATCAACATGTCATAATAATTGTATACACGTCCATTTACATGTTGAGTTTGTTACAGTCCATGTCTTTTGTGCGTTCCTTGGTATACGTTTAATAGTTTGCCCCCTGGTTAATTGGGGGCGATGCCTCTAGAAGTATATTAGTCATTTTAAGTTTAGTTTAAAATTGCGGTATTTTTATAATTATTTTATTTCTATTACTACCCACCAATCATGTTCTTCTTTTTTTTCCGGCCCCATTAAGAGTAACTCCATTATAGCCTCCGTAATAGGTATGGTAGAGGATGCAGACCAATACTCTACTAACTGTACATGTTTTGGTTCAACAACATTTCATGATTTTGGGGAAGACCCAACTGCGTTGTCTCTTTAAGTGGAAAGTCACACTTCCATGGACATGACTGTTAACAAAAATAGAGGAGAAGAATTATATAAGACCCTGTTTTTCATTCTAATCCCTTTTCTGTATTTTGATGTGTGATCTATGCATTGTTCCAATATGTATTTTATTGGTAAATAAAATATGCAAGGATTTCTTGAATTTGATTGCTCAGCAGTACTTGATGTCGCTGATGACATTGATGTAGTGTGTATGGTTAATGGGGGGAAAACAACCCCCAATTGGTCAACCCTATTGATATATGCCTATTTCTTTTGGCTCAAATGTAAGTGTGTTGAAAAATAAGCGCAAAACTATGTTTTGGGAACAAACTGTATGTTATAATGGATACTTCAATATCGGTGTCTGGCCTAAAGCATATTAGCTGGCGTAAAGATCTTGAACTTTTGAAAAGATATTTGCTCATTCAATGTTGAAGAATTCTGACAACCCCATTGAGATTCTACATTTACAGCGGCGAGGGGCAAGATATTTGAAGTCAACGACCTCACAACCACTCCGCCACAGAGGCCCCCATTCGAGAAATGTAAGTCAATATATATTATTAATATACCTAAAAGGACAGACATAAGCGATATTTTCAGAATATCGCTAGACTGTTAAAATGTCGTCACCATGTCATAAATAACAGACAGCATCAAAGGTACGTGATTCCAAAAGTGGGTGATGGGTTACTGAACCCCAAAGACGGACATCGGAGACAGAATTACGTATTACTGGTGATAATTATCCTCATCGACGTTCACAAAAACTACCCAAACTAATAACTAGGCGGCACCACCTAGTAGTTACTAACAAACACTAGCTACTCACCGATACTGGAAGACAGAATGCACTGGTATTGGACACTGCGTAACCATAGCAACACCATCCATGTGGGGTGTTTCTTCTTGGAGAATGCCGTGCCAATGAATAGATGTCCCCTCGAAATCACTTAATTGATTATACACGTTAACAACGAGCCTGTCATCCTTGCATACCTATAAAATATAAGTGGGTTCTAATGCAACAAGGAGTTCGGGTATGCTACGTGGGGTACTGCAAGGCAACTGGCCACATCTGGTTGTATTTTCGAAATTTAGCAGTATTTTTGCGTATAACAAATACGATAATGATCTCCATGTTATATTAAGTCATTTATATATTATTTCTTTTCTTTATGCAAATACTTACATGCAGTGCCGGACCCGGCATCATTCTGTTCACGACCTTGATTGCGCGTAGAAAGCCATCAGCTGGGACACAGTGTGGCCGATGACAGTCCATGGTATTGTATGGGCATTCATAACATGCACGTGACAATGTTTGGTAATGTTCAATGGTGAAGTTATATTCACAAGTCATTCGGTTAGTGCGGAGACAGTCACGTCTGCACGGGTGGTCTTCGTAGTCTGGAAAGAAGCAGATCGTGTAAGAAAAACTGATTAAAAAACATATTGCGTAACTTATCTGTGTGACAAATTTACTAGATGACAACAATACAGTGAACATACGTTTCGTTCGGAGATATTTCAGCCGGAAGAACAGCACAGAATAAGGAGAGTTGAAAAGGAAAGTGACGAAGAGCATGGTGTACAGACGGATCTGTAGCCCAGTGGTAAAACGCTGGACTGGTAATCCAGGGATCGCAGGTTCGATCCCCCGTCTGACCCTAATAAAATTAACAGTCTTTCAGATGGGACGTTAAACCGAGGTCTCGTGTCGGTGCTTTACACCGTGCACGTAAAAGAACCAGAGGTGACTCTGTAATGGGTCTCTGTCTGTATCATGCACTATCCTCCAAAAATCTAAACTTACTAATCTCTTCAGGAGGCGTCGCTCATATGGGCAACCGGTAGCGACGATAAATAAACGTAAAACACAGCATGGTGTTCCGGTATATGGTTCCATTGTGTATTGCTTCTGATACTGACCTCACATTATGATTGTTTTAGCATAGCATAATTTGTAGATTAATTATCTACAGTGATTTAAACAATATATATATAAATATAATGTCTAAATAAATAATTTAAATGGTATCAGGTTCGAGTTAGTTTAAGCTTTATTTATTTTACAACGATTTCGAAGCAAGTTCTAACAGCTTATATTAATCACTCTCGTTGGCGTGGATGAAAGCGTATATGTAGTCATTCGTTTGGGAGGAAACCGGAGTACCCGGAGAAAACCCACCTGTCCGATCTGGCGACCACCGTACCATCTCGAGTTGAATGAACTATATATAGTTTATTGTTTATGCAACTTTAGTTTAGCTCGATTGCGTAACAAGTTCTTGCAAAATTAGTTTAATCGCCCTCGAGCCATCATTCTTGATGGAATCCATCGCCATTAGGGAGAGAGAAGAGACAATGTTGAATTTAAGTGACTTCAATAAGGGTACAAACGTAACGGTTGTTGCATTATCATGGCTCCCACTAAATATATACGGAGCATAGTACACCTAATTATGTATTCGACCGTCACTGCAGTATCGCTGATTGAGGATGACATGGACTCGAGTACGTATACGAGACACATTCGTCATGTGAATATTACCTCGTCCCAATTGTTTGGGAAGGGCATAATGTAATGTTGTTAGAACTTGTTGTCCAACCCATTTGCTTTTGTTATGTTGTATTATTATTGTGTAATTATATTAATGTATATATAGGCAATACAATATGGTTACATTAATTGTTTATTGACATTTGCAACTGTTGAATTGCCATCTGCACACTGTTTTGTTTCCCGAGTTTCCAGAAGACATGCGTGATTGCCGCGTGGTTAAAATTGTTGAGTTGGTGTGTTGAGATCTTTCAAGATTCTTACAAAAGCTTAATAGCAATACACATTGATTCAATATTATTTGTTTCTAGACCGATAAGTTAACTTAATAACAAATGGTAACGATGACAACGTGCAAGATAAATGGTTACTAAGCATGATACATGCCGAATAATATGCTTACCTGAAATCTTTGGCGGGCTCCAAACCGAGGCAGAATTCTGACTGCCAAACATCAAGACAAGTGTCACCACGATGCACAATTCACACGAGAACTCCATCTTCATTTATGTCAAGCTATATATTCCAAAACAACAGATGTCAGAGCTGGGTATTCGTTCAAAACAACATGCACATACCAAGCAATTGTTTTGGTGGGTTGATGCGCTGCAAAGAGAAAGTTCCAGTAAGAGATCAACTATATATGACAAAGCAGTGTACGCTATATTAAATTAAACAATGTCGTGACGTCATACCTTTGTACTTGCAGTCCATTATTATTAATATTGGACTGATGTCAAAAGGCCAGAGTATTATATTAAACCCTACGCGTAAATGTACGAAATTAACAATTTTAATTAGTATGATCTTGTTATATGTGTGTGTGTGTGTGTGTGTGTGTGTGTGTGTGTGTGTGTGTTTTAAGTAAGATATAAGCCTCAAACGGATCCAATATGTAAACTATTGATATTGTCTTCGGTGCTACGCGCCTCCCACAGTCCACTATGTTGCATATTGGATCGTTTTCGACTTATATCCTATACATAAACGGTAGTCTCATCAAGGTACAGTAATGCCCCCAACACCAAGAATGTACATATTTCAATTGTAAGTCTTAAGATATTATTCAACCTCCGTTGCTGTTGCATTAATCAAACATATATATTCACATACAAATTATATGTCGTTTATATGTATAAGTTAAATCTGTGAATATTTAAGAAAATATTTTGTATGAGCTTTCCTTCGAAACCATGCTTTATAATACTCAACAATAATATGTATGAAGTTGCTATAATGTAAAATAATTATGAGATTAAAATAATGTTTAAAACTGTTTAGTATACAGATCTACACTCCAAAACTATCTAAAATGACTATGTTCTCCAGGAGGCGTCGCTTATATGAGCAACCAGTAGCGACGATAAATAAATGTAATACACACAAAATTATAACAAAATGGATATAAACTCCACCTAAAACGTTATGAGATACCAACCAATGAACGTAATACAGGCATTGATATGCAAATCAAAATAGGCTTAAACATAAATATACTAATTCCAATTGAATAAATTAAATGCGTGCTTACTGGTGTCTAGTCGTACATCACTGTGTGTCAATTAAATAAATGAGCAGATACTGGAGCTAAGTTATATAATAATACACGTATCGCTGTACATAAATTAATGAACTGAATAACTATGTATGCACTTTATAAAGACTTGGTTTGGATTTTTCCTCTTGTAATTATAAATGTACTATTAAAATAAAATATCCGGCGCCTTACGAAGCAAGACAGGAATCTGTATGCCAGTATTAACTGACTAACCACTAGTTTACTGCAATTCACTCAATAAAAACGATAAAACAATAAAATATGGGGAAAAACACAATAAAAAAGAGATGTTCTCTATCATTTTTCGGAAGATAGTTAATTATTTTTCCTACTAAACGGAAGAACAAAACATCGGGCTTAAGTGAGTAGCGGTGCAGGCTTGCTTTGATTTAAATAGTTGTATTGTGTCGCAAAGGCAGTTAAAAACATATAACGTGTTTTTGTTGATTTTACACTTAATGTAGCGACAGTCACGAATGTTAACAGAAACTTGTGAGTTATGACATTAGGAAATTTTATGGCTAGAATTTCTCAAATAGTGTCATGTGAAGTCTAAATTATGTTTTTTTGACAGTCTAAAAGCTAATATATGCCTAGTTTTTTTCTCTGGCAATTATGGTGTTACAGGCAACTAACGTAGCGATTCTATTAAGTTTACTTTTGCTCAGCTTTGTCGCGTGGTCTATAGCAATACAAGATGGTAACGTGTACATACTAATATGCAGCTTAATATGCCTACTCAGTACCATAACCAGAGGCAAATTTCAACCGTGGCAATCTAGGGGGTCCGGGGGCATGTTCCCCCTTAAAATTGTTGGGGCATAGAAGCCATTTCTGATTTAATGAGCTTAGACGTATAATTATGTACTAACCTTTCAGCTCTCTAGCAGTCAACATTTTATACAGCAAATGGATATTTTTTGCATTTTAGTTATTTAATTTTTCATTATTTTTTTAGCTTTGGAAATGTTTAACCGAGGAAGCTGCCTCGGTGTGCCTCAGTGTGGCTACGGACCTGCTACTAAGCATCAGGATACAAACGACAGCCCCTCGACCGGTACCAACTCTCGACTATGTTTCATTATTTCCCGAAAAAAGGTTACGTTTTCGATCAAGCATACCAATATTAATAAGATACAATACGTAACGTGATCAAGTAAGCAACAGAAATGTGAGCACGGTCTACGGTTTACTGAAATAATTACAAATAATAGTCAATGAATGCGTATGTCGCTTTTCAATAATTACCTAGACATTCGATCGAGATGTGCATGATGATGTGGTGGTACCCTGATGCTATGTGTTCATTGTATAAATAGCATAATTCTACACATATTTATAAACGTAATCCAGAGATCGCAGCTTCGATCCCGTCTGACCCTAATACAACTACTAAGCAAGTATTTCAGTCTTTCAGATGGGACTTTAAACCGAGGTCTCGTGTCGGTACTTTACACCGTGCACGTAAGAGAACCTGAGGAGACTCTGGAACGGGTATCTGTCTGTATCATTGCACTATCCTCCAACAATGTAAAATGACTAATCTCTTCAGGAGTCGTCACTCATATGGGCAACCGGTAGCGACGATAAATAAACAAAACACATATTTATAAAACATATCTGTTATAACGTGTACGACACCAACCGGATACTCTCAAAACTCAACTGATTTGATTGGTTGATTTGAGCTTTACACTCTGTTCAACCAATTAGAAGCTCGATACTGAGCTTAAGATTGGAGTAGAGGGTTACAACCCCAGACCTGGATACATAGTTTAGTCATATGCTAGTGCAAATCCATAATATACACTTAACAACTCTTATAAGTGTGCATGTATAAATGGTCTCATATCTCCCGTCACTATTGACCCGATAATGATGAAATTTTCAGCAAATACAGTTGAGATATATTTCATGATATTCCATTTATTTTATTTCATAACAAACACAAATTTAACACACATGACTAAGTAATGTGATGGTGCGTAAAAAGTCAATGTTGCAAAATGATAATGTCAATGATAAAACTCAGGCCGATGAGAATTAATTATTCTCATATCGCGTATGCCCACCCTGACTGCGGATCACAACTTGGCAACGTCGTCGCATGGACGGGACATAACGTCGCACATAGTTCTGGGGTAGATTTGCCAACTCTTGCCCAATATTCGCACGGAGCTGGGCGATGGTATGTGGCACTGCGCCGGTCCTTCTTACGCGGCGATTCAATTCATCCCATAGATTTTCTATAATGTTTAAGTCGGGAGACTTCGGTGGTATGTCCATCACATTGATGTGGTTAGCATTCAGAAAGAATCTTGTCGCCCTAGCCGTGTGGGCTGGTGCGCCATCCTGCAGCAACCGCAATCCTCTATTGTTTTCCTAAACATGGGTACTACCTCACTTTGAAACACGTCATGTTGGTACCGGGCGGCGTTTAGATTACCGTTAATGAACACGATGTTAGTCTTGTGATGTAAGGAGACACCAGCCCATACCATTACTGACCCACCCCCGTACCTATCTCGTTCGATGACGCAGTTGTCGTAGAACCGTTCTCCCCGTTGTCGATATACCCGTGAACGACAGTCGTTTTCCTGTAGGCAGAACTTCTTTTCGTCAGTGCCCCCATTCTGCCTGTGTTGTTCTAAGATGACGCCGAGCCCAACGATCTTGCAGTGCCCTATGCCCCTGAGTCAGTACAATAAATACCCTTAAAGGGCCGTCTACACCGCATGTTGTCGATCGAAGACGCATTCTAGATAACGGTCTGCGCAGAGATATGGCGTCCGTGCGTCCCACGCGTTTCTCCGGCCGTCTTGACAGCTGTACGTGTTCTCTGCTGACGATGCACATGTACGATGTGATTATCTTGTGCAGCTGTTGTACAACGCCCACCTGGTCTGCGAGGGAGGTTATCAACGTTACCAGTCGCTCTGTACTTAAGCATCAGCTTGCTGCAGGTGTTGCGGTGTACACACATGCGTCGCGCAACCTGCAAATGATACGGATAACATGAAATTAGTAATTAAAATACATAATTTATTTTTTATGGATATTTTCGATAAAAAACTGAATGTTAGTGACTTTCAATTTTTATAACACAAAGAAACTTAATTAATTAGTGACATTGAATTAACTTTGAGACGTACCTCTGTTTGGTGTATACCGGCGTTGATGAAGCCGACGGCTATTCCCCGTTCCGCTATGGTCAGCCTGCCCATGTCATGTTTTTCTGATGTGTGGATCGTAATCAAGTCCACAACGACCAAATGCAGTTTAATTTTGTGCCAGCGCACCATTTCCTCGTGCATTGTGTTGATGTTGACGTTGCGTGGTTCAACGCGCCGTATCGATTAAATTGAACACGTGGAGCATGGGATAATACTCGAAATGTAGTCAATAGCCAGTACACAAAATTTCGTGCAAAAATATTAATAAATAAAAAAGTTATACGGAAATCAAAGATGCACACTTATAAGAGTTGTTAAGTGTATATGTCATGCAAATACAGATACAATACCTAGTATGAAGATGCAAATGGCTTGGGCCACAAATTTAGTATGAAGATGCAAATGGCTTGGGCCACAAGTTTAGTATGAAGATGCAAATGGATTGGGCCACAAGTTTAGTATGAAGATGCAAATGGCTTGGGCCACAAGTTTAATATGAAGATGCAAATGGCTTGGTCCACAAGTTTAGTATGAAGATGCAAATGGCTTGGGCCACACGTTTAGTATGAAGATGCAAATGGCTTGGGCCACAAGTTTAGTATGAAGATGCAAATGGCTTGGGCCACAAGTTTAGTATGAAGATGCAAATGGCTTGGGCCACAAGTTTAGTATGAAGATGCAAATGGCTTGGGCCACACGTTTAGTATGAAGATGCAAATGGCTTGGGCCACAAGTTTAGTATGAAGATGCAAATGGCTTGGGCCACAAGTTTAGTATGAAGATGCAAATGGCTTGGGCCACAAGTTTTATCAACATTAGAAAAATAGAGATTAATTTCACTCCCGAGACCTCCAGGATTTGGTATTATTAAGAAAACCTTCTCACAGATACGAATAGTTTATACAAATTTAGCTTAGCTCGATTGCGAAACAAGTCTTACAACTTATATTAATCCTGCTAAAACATAAATTGAACAACTAAAAATATTCCAAAAACTATGTATTTATATAGTTATTGTTTTTCATGTAAAAACACACTTACCCGAAGTGTGCGTTTTCCATGTCCTCTAGTATATTAATATAGTTATTGTTTTTCATGTAAAAACACACGAATCCGAAGTGTGCGTTTTCCATGTCCTCTAGTATATTAATATAGTTATTGTTTTTCATGTAAAAACACACTTACCGAAGTGTGCGTTTTCCATGTCCTCTAGTATATTATATAGTTATTGTTTTTCATGTAAAAACACGAATCCGAAGTGTGCGTTTTCCATGTCCTCTAGTATATTAATATAGTTATTGTTTTTCATGTAAAAACACACTTACCGAAGTGTGCGTTTTCCATGTCCTCTAGTATATTAATATAGTTATTGTTTTCATGTAAAAACACGAATCCGAAGTGTGCGTTTTCCATGTCCTCTAGTATATTAATATAGTTATTGTTTTTCATGTAAAAACACACTTACCCGAAGTGTGCGTTTTCCATGTCCTCTAGTATATTAATATAGTTATTGTTTTTCATGTAAAAACACACGAATCCGAAGTGTGCGTTTTCCATGTCCTCTAGTATATTAATATAGTTATTGTTTTTCATGTAAAAACACACTTACCCGAAGTGTGCGTTTTCCATGTCCTCTAGTATATTAATATAGTTATTGTTTTTCATGTAAAAACACACTTACCCGAAGTGTGCGTTTTCCATGTCCTCTAGTATATTAATATAGTTATTGTTTTTCATGTAAAAACACACGAATCCGAAGTGTGCGTTTTCCATGTCCTCTAGTATATTAATATAGTTATTGTTTTTCATGTAAAAACACACTTACCCGAAGTGTGCGTTTTCCATGTCCTCTAGTATATTAATATAGTTATTGTTTTTCATGTAAAAACACACGAATCCGAAGTGTGCGTTTTCCATGTCCTCTAGTATATTAATATAGTTATTGTTTTTCATGTAAAAACACACGAATCCGAAGTGTGCGTTTTCCATGTCCTCTAGTATATTAATATAGTTATTGTTTTTCATGTAAAAACACACTTATCCGAAGTGTGCGTTTTCCATGTCCTCTAGTATATTAATATAGTTATTGTTTTTCATGTAAAAACACACGAATCCGAAGTGTGCGTTTTCCATGTCCTCTAGTATACTAATATAGTTATTGTTTTTCATGTAAAAACACACTTACCCGAAGTGTGCGTTTTCCATGTCCTCTAGTATATTAATATAGTTATTGTTTTTCATGTAAAAACACACGAATCCGAAGTGTGCGTTTTCCATGTCCTCTAGTATATTAATATAGTTATTGTTTTTCATGTAAAAACACACTTACCCGAAGTGTGCGTTTTCCATGTCCTCTAGTATATTAATATAGTTATTGTTTTTCATGTAAAAACACACGAATCCGAAGTGTGCGTTTTCCATGTCCTCTAGTATATTAATATAGTTATTGTTTTTCATGTAAAAACACACGAATCCGAAGTGTGCGTTTTCTATGTCCTCTATTATATTAGGCTAACATATGTATCTTATTATTTTCGATAAAAGTCGATCCTCACTATCCACACAAAACATGATCGCGTCTAAATATTATATATACGCATTTTGGAGGCAAACTATATAACAACCATCGCCAAAATTACTGACATGCCATGCGTTAATTTAATGATAAAATACTTACCTTATCTACTCCAATCACGGAATCCTTTATTAAATATTGTGCCCTTAGAAATGCAATCGATGAAACAGAAATCGATTAGTATACGGGTTGATTGATTTCCAATGCTATTCGTTTACTCATTGTTAATACGTTTAGTCCAGCATTGCATATGCATAGAGTGTAGATATATACATATTCATGGACAGTGTGTATATAAATGTTCCCTAAATCCCTCAGATAGTGTTAACTCCTATATTTAATAAAGTTACGGAAAGAACATTGTAAAATGTGTTAACCATGGCAGACAAGTGCTTCAACACCGTATTACTTATTGTTACGGACATGTAGCACATTGTATTATAGGTATAGTAACGTAATAAAACGCGCATGAACGCTAAAGGCAACATACGTACACGTACTCGCTGCTGTACAATTACTACATAACATGCATACACCACATACCTGTCTGCTATACACGTACGGGGCGCCAACATAGGCGACCCCCCCCCCCATCCCCCCGATGCTCTCGTTAATCTTGTCAAGCAGTGAGAGACATTGGTCAGGCCAGTCACTTCCCTCCTAAATATACTCCATTAGGAATGGTATTTTAATTGGTTTCCTCTGTTTTTATCGTTCTTTCCTTTGCACAACAAGCTATAAGTTCTCATCCGTTTTCTCATCTTATGATTATTAAATTATTAATGATCTCATTTTACTAATGCTGAAAGCATATGGTCTCATTTTACTAATGCTGAAAGCATATGGTCTCATTTTACTAATGCTGAAAGCATATGGTCTCATTTTACTAATGCTGAAAGCATATGGTCTCATTTTACTAATGCTGAAAGCATATGGTCTATCAGACAATACATAGATACCAGAATCAAATAATGCAAAGGGTTAAATCAGGAAATGTTAAACGTCAATGGTTACATATTATTAATTAAATGGGTGCCACAGGGCTCAATCAATAATTGGTCCACTCATATTGAATATATTTATGTAGCCCATGCCTTATTTATATGTTATATAGATACGCTATATTGTGTATTATTATTGTATTGCAAGCAATGCTCTCTTATCTGTATATGTACGGTAGCTCTTCCTTCCTCTTCTATGACAGTTACCCATGTGTGTCCAGTCTATTGTGTTATCCACTATGGTGTAACGTCATGTAATTATGTCTGAGTGATAGTACGGGAGAATGACGTACGAGAGGTCAAATCACTAATCCACTATTAACCCCAACTAATCCCGTTTTGTCGCCCTTTCTAATAATCCGCGCACTGCAAAAACAGAAGTCAAGCTGTTTTACATTGTTTTGCAACAATGTCAGAATGTATTAGTGTATATATCTGTGTTTAGATCTATCTAGGACATATTGTATTGTGTCAAAGAGTCAACCCTCTACACCTATGCTGAGATAATATATCCTACGCTCCTAAAAATCTACACTAAGAAATGATCTCGAATATGATAGTGACATCTTAATGGACTGCTTAACTTTTAAACCAAATGAAAAGATACAAAGGTTTCAGACAATTTCTGTAGGTGCAATACATCAATGCACATATTACACTCTTTAACGTCGGAAATACAGAAATACAATATGAAACTGAAATGAAACTGCTAGGAATTGATTTTTACTATTTCACTCCCCAAGTAGCAAAATTGTATATAGGAAAGCCGTTAAGCTAGATATATAGATTCTTTATTATCCTCCAGTATAGGAGAGCTATGCAATGTCCTACACAGATTAAGTAAGTTTCTAAATGGAAATAAAAACGCTATGCTAGTTATTTATAAACCATTTGCTTTTGGCATATTTTTGTATTCAAGTTAAATTTAGAGATTTAAAAAATGTTTGTAAATACATGTAGTCCATCATGACATTGTCATTATTTTTCCATGTATGTCCATAATCATTACATCATTTGTCCATCCTCATCATGATTGCATATATCATAATATTGTACTATATATAATGTAAATATGTTTAAATGTTACAGACGAGAAACTGTAAAGTTTAAGTCTTAATAAAGCATTCTTCTTCATGTAGTTTACTTCTACTGACGATATTTTTACTCATAGAAAATCAAAAATGGCCACTTTGCACATTGGCCAGCAAAGAACATTAGCCACTTAGCGGATGTCCGATTAGCGCAGAGGTTAGCTCGCTTCTCACCAATGCAAACTGGGTTCGATCCTCGGATCGGGAAGTATGTGAGATGGTACGATGGTCGCCAGATCGGACACGTGGGTTTTCTCCGGGTACTCCGGTTTTCTCCCACACGAATGACCACATATACGCTTTCATCCGCGCCAACGAAAGTGATTAATATAAGTTGTTAGAACTTGCTTCGCAATCGTAAATAAATAACACTTAAAGTTTAAACTTTAACATTAGCAACTGAGGCATTCAAATGTTTACGTGGATTATCTGCACAATATTTACAGAATCTTGTATTTATGAAAAATTATAATTATAATCTCGGATATGGAAACCAACTAGACATTCCAAGGATTAGTGACATTCCAAGGATTAGTGACATTCCAAGGACACTCGTTCCGTTTTGAGGCAATACGGGCGTGGAACAGCCTATACCAAATGAATTTAGGAAATTGGAAGAATTCAAAGAATTCCAAGAATGGTCTGCAGCTGGACAATTTGCATTTTCATGCTATTATAATAATAATAATAATAAAGACTTTATTTAACGAGAGTACTCATTTAACAAAAGTTAATCTACCATGAGGCCCTCAACATATATACAATCAAATGCAATCAAAAGACAGCACTATAAGTGAGAACTGCACATTGGAATAATATAGTAATGTAAAAGCTGAAAAATAGAGAAACTATATTTAATATGTAATGGAATATGATGATATATGGAATTGGCTAGCAGAGTAGAAAATGGGAATGAGACAATTAATGATACTAGATCTATCTAACAATATGCAGATTTGACTTGTAGTGGTATCTTCAAAATGTATTGTATCATTTTGCTATTGATATGCAATAAAGTATGTAAGTTTGCTATATGTGTACGAGCAATGTGCTTCTCACGGAAGTGTGCTTCTGTCATACTCTTACTGCTTATGTTGCTCTGTTTTTAGTTTATAAAAAATTATTTTAGCTCGATTGAGAAACAAGTTATTTCAACTTATATTAATCACTCTCGAGACCTCATTCCTGATGGAATCCATCGCCACGAGGGAGAGAGAAGAGGCAACGTGGAATTTAAATGCCTTGCCTAAGGGCACACTCGTAACTGCTCCAGCTGGGCTCGAACTCGAGCTCTGTTTATTTGCCCTGCATTTGCAGTACATGTATATTTCAAAAGTATTGTAAATAATTATGTTTCGGTGTGCGAGATAAGACCTACCCAGGTACCTTCAAATCAGATTTGAGCCCATAGTAATTTTCTTAGCACCATGTATTAACCATTACACGTTTGTTTCTTTTTCTTTTAACCCATTCAACATCAAGTAACTGACATGGACTGGTCCGTGATATTTTTAGACCAATAAATTAATAAGAAAATTACATTTGGACCATTTCATTTATCAAAATGGGTAATTTTTCTCTAAAAATAGTAATATTACTGGCAAAAAATGCAGATCCTGGATCTACACTTTTTGTACGCCTATTTAGAGGTCTGTGGTGTTGAAATGGTTAATATCCTATTTTAGTTTTATTTCTTATGGCTGTTATTATTAGACTAACTATTATCAGTCGGCTGTCCGATTAGCACAGTGGTTAGCGCGCTCGCTTCTCACCAATGCAACCCGGGTTCGATCCTCGGACAGGGAAGTACGGTGGTCGCCATATCGGACAGGTGGGTTTTCTCCGGGTACTCCGGTTTCCTCCCACACGAATGACCACATATACGCGTTCATCCGCGCAAACTAGAGTGATTAATATAAGTTGTTTAAGTTTGTTTCGCAATCGTCGTAATTTTTTTATATTTACAATAATATTACATGTATAGTTTACATAATAAAAGTACAATGCCACTCCAACATGGAGTTATAAGAGATGAACAAACTTATACATACTCATTTATAACAGTATGTTAGGGATAAAGCTGCAATATCGCTGCTAATCGGATATTAAAAACTGCTCTAAGACAATTATAAAACACTGAAATACAAAATAGGTACTATTGCACTCTGATTAAGAATTGGTCATATGAAATCTAACTTCGCTTTGATCAGATCATAGCGAATATGATTAGCAGAGATATTACAGACGAACTAAAAAATGCAAGAAATCAGAAATACAAGAAATAATGACATTAGTCACAAATTAAAAAATGATTTACATAATAAAAACTGACGCCTATGTTGCGATAGACGCTGCATGGTCATCGGTAATCAGTGCTGTGTATATA
Organism: Archivesica marissinica; assembly: GCA_014843695.1. Classification (NCBI taxonomy): domain Eukaryota; kingdom Metazoa; phylum Mollusca; class Bivalvia; order Venerida; family Vesicomyidae; genus Archivesica; species Archivesica marissinica. The sequence goes on from CM026395.1 coordinate 9,269,110, forward strand.
TATGTTGACACATCCTACACGGGATACCTTACTGTAATTTAATTTATCAATTAATCGACATGATTTGGATAAAATCACATGTATTATATCACTCCGCGTGGTGTCCGTGGCAGTGGTAGAGCGTCGGATATGGGATAGAACGGTCCAGGACATCTCACATACATTGCTTAGTATTGGTTAACCGCGCTTAGGTCAGCTAAGTCTACCCAGGAAGCATGTCTAGGTCCCCGCAAGGACATACATACAATACATACATACCCTCACACAGTATATTAGTTAGTTAGTTAATTCGTTACTGTTATCTGAAGTCCCTCTTATTCTTGCACCGGGTTGTATCTCGCCACACGTTCTTTTTTTTGTAGGATTCTCTTTCTATAAGTAATAATTCCTATAGAAATATGTCCAAATTCTGCCCGGTCTTAATTTTCGTATTTTAATTTATCACAATGTACACGCACTTTTCCTATGATATGTATTGAAAAACTGACACACACGAGTATTCCTATTTCCAGTAATATACCATTGGAGTCAATCCCCTAATGTTGACAAAGAGTTGCTCCCGACGTATTATACTTACTAAACGTTATGCGAAATGTTCACACTGAACACTCTGGAACTCAATATAATTATATCCAAGCTTGTGATTTATTTTCTAGGTATTTACAATACAACGACTGATATACAGTATGCTAATTTACAGGATAAAACAAAATACAAAGTGAATATAATTCAACCCTTCGCCATATGTCCCACGGATGTATCGCAAGCCAAACCTTTTGTCTCAAACTAAAACAGTTTAGTCTGTAAACAAATATAAATTCACACATTTTTGAACATAGATAACATATCGTGTTATAACAGAACGTGAGAACTGGTCATGGATATAGCTAATTCTTTTATTGGACATTAAGAAATCGTGACCTGAGACTGTCGTTAGTGCACTATTATACCCGCTATAATTGTAGTGTTGCTGTTTTTTATTGCTTATATTTGTATCAATTGCATTCTGTTTTGCGTTGGGGCTTTGAATACAGTGTACAGTCGTAAATGGCGAGAACAGATAGGACCATTCAAGTATAGATAATCTTGTGTTGAGGGTCAACAGAAGATTAGGGCATTTATTTATATTTAACCTCGCTACCGTGTCTCATTTATATGAACAATATGGCAGTTTCTTACGGAGGTTGGTGCACCCAAGTACTGGTTAACCGCTGGAGCCTGCCCAGGAAAGGTGTTGTTAGGTAAACTGCCCACCGGCGATATAGCCCAAAATGGTGAGGGTGCAGGCATACAACCCGAAATATAACATAACATAACGAAATGAATCACATACAATGCAGAGCAGCAAGCTCTCTATATTGCCTAGCAATACATCGATACGTGAAAAGCTATTTTCAGTGAAGTGGGTCGGAAGTCGTACAACGTGATTTAGGCGGACTATGACCGTCCCACTAGAGATCGCCAGTAATATAATATCCATGATATCAGTGTTAATAGCACGATGGCATGAATCTTCTACTAGTACGATGTCATGAATCTTCTACTTGCATGATGTCATGAATCTTCTACTTGTAAGATGTCATGAATCTTCTACTAGTACGATGTCATGAATCTTCTACTTGCATGATGTCATGAATCTTTTACTTGTAAGATGTCATGAATCTTCTACTAGTACGATGTCATGAATCTTCTACTTGCATGATGTCATGAATCTTTTACTTGTAAGATGTCATGGATCTTCTACTAGTACGATGTCATGAATCTTCTACTTGCATGATGTCATGAATCTTCTACTTGTAAGATGGCATGAATCTTCTACTTGTATGATGTCATGAATCTTCTACTTGCATGATGGCATGAATCTTCTACTAGCAAGATGGCATGAATCTTCTACTAGCAACAGGGCATGAATCTTCTACTAGCAACAGGGCATGAATCTTCTACTAGCACGATGTCATGAATCTTCTACTAGTAAGATGGCATGAATCTTCTACTAGTAAGATGACATGAATCTTCTACTAGTAAGATGGCATGAATCTTCTACTAGCAAGATGGCATGAATCTTCTACTAGCAAGATGGCATGAATCTTCTACTAGCAACAGGGCATGAATCTTCTACTAGCAACAGGGCATGAATCTTCTACTAGCACGATGTCATGAATCTTCTACTAGTAAGATGGCATGAATCTTCTACTAGCAAGATGGTATGATTCTTCTACTAGTAAGATGGCATGAATCTTCTACTAGTACGATGTCATGAATCTTCTACGAGCAAGATGGCATGAATCTTCTACTAGCAAGATGGCATGAATCTTCTACTAGTAAGATGCCATGAATCTTCTACTAGTAAGATGGCATGAATCTTCTACTAGCAAATTGGCATGAATCTTCTACTAGCACGATGTCATGAATCTTCTACTAGCAAGATGGCATGAATCTTCTACTAGCACGATGTCATGAATCTTCTACTAGTAAGATGGCATGAATCTTCTACTAGCAAATTGGCATGAATCTTCTACTAGCAAGATGGCATGAATCTTCTACTAGTAACATGGCATGACTCTTCTACTAGCACGATGCCATGAATATTCTACTAGTAAGATGACATGAATCTTCTGCTAGTACGATGTCATGAATCTTCTACTAGCAAGATGGCATGCATCTTCTACTATCAAGATGGCATGAATATTCTACTATCAAGATGGCATGAATCTTCTACTAGTAAGATGGCATGAATCTTCTACTAGTCAGATGGCATGAATCTTCTACTAGTACGATGGCATGAATCTTCTACTAGTACGATGTCATGAATATTCTACTAGCAACATGGCATGCATCTTCTACTATCAAGATGGCATGAAACTTCTACTATCAAGATGGCATGAATCTTCTACTAGTAAGATGGCATGAATCTTCTACTAGTAAGATGACATGAATCTTCTACTAGTACGATGTCATGAATCTTCTACTAGCAAGATGGCATGCATCTTCTACTAGTAAGATGGCATGAATCTTCTACTATCAAGATTGCATGAATCTTCTACTAGCAAGATGGCATGAATCTTCTACTAGCAACATGGCATGATTCTTCTACTAGCAACAGGGCATGAATCTTCTACTAGCAAGATGGCACGAATCTTCTACTAGCAACAGGGCATGAATATTCTACTAGCAAGATGGCACGAATATTCTACTAGCAACAGGGCACGAATCTTCTACTAGCAACAGGGCATGAATCTTCTACTAGCAAGATCTCACGAATCTTCTACTAGCAAGATGGCATGAATCTTCTACTAGCAAGATGGCACGAATCTTCTACTAGCAACATGGCATGAATCTTCTACTAGCAACAGGGCATGAATCTTCTACTAGCAAGATGGCACGAATCTTCTACTAGCAAGGTGGCATGAATCTTCCACTAGCAAGATGGCATGAATATTCTACTAGCAACAGGGCATGAATCTTCTACTAGCATGATGGCACGAATCTTCTACTAGCAACAGGGCATGAATCTTCTACTAGCAACAGGGCATGAATCTTCTACTAGCAACAGGGCATGAATCTTCTACTAGCAAGATGGCATGAATCTTCTACTAGCAAGATGGCATGAATCTTCTACTAGCAAGATGGCACGAATCTTCTACTAGCAAGATGGCACGAATCTTCTACTAGTAATATGGCATGAATCTTCTACTAGCACGATGTCATGAATCTTCTACTAGCAAGATGGCATGAATCTTCTACTAGTAAGATGGCATGAATCTTCTACTAGCAAGATGGCATGAATCTTCTACTAGCAACAGGGCATGAATCTTCTACTAGCAACAGGGCATGAATCTTCTACTAGCAAGATGGCATGAATCTTCTACTAGCAAGATGGCATGAATCTTCTACTAGTAAGATGGCATGAATCTTCTACTAGCAAGATGGCATGACTCTTCTACTAGTAAGATGGCATGAATCTTCTACTAGCAACAGGGCATGAATCTTCTACTAGCAACAGGGCATGAATCTTCTACTAGTAAGATGGCACGAATCTTCTACTAGCAACATGGCACGAATCTTCTACTAGTAAGATGGCATGAATCTTCTACTAGCACAATGTCATGAATCTTCTACTAGCAAGATGGCATGATTCTTCTACTAGCAACAGGGCATGAATCTTCTACTAGCAAGATGGCACGAATCTTCTACTAGCAACAGGGCATGAATCTTCTACTAGCAACAGGGCATGAATCTTCTACTAGCAAGATGGCACGAATATTCTACTAGCAACAGGGCACGAATCTTCTACTAGCAGCAGGGCATGAATCTTCTACTAGCAAGATGGCATGAATCTTCTACTAGCAAGATGGCACGAATCTTCTACTAGCAACAGAGCATGAATCTTCTACTAGCAACAGGGCATGAATCTTCTACTAGCAAGATGGCACGAATATTCTACTAGCAAGATGGCATGAATCTTCCACTAGCAAGATGGCATGAATATTCTACTAGCAACAGGGCATGAATCTTCTACTAGCATGATGGCACGAATCTTCTACTAGCAACAGGGCATGAATCTTCTACTAGCCATAGGGCATGAATCTTCTACTAGCAACAGGGCATGAATCTTCTACTAGCAAGATGGCATGAATCTTCTACTAGCAAGATGGCATGAATCTTCTACTAGCAAGATGGCACGAATCTTCTACTAGTAAGATGGCACGAATCTTCTACTAGTAAGATGGCATGAATTTTCTACTAGCACGATGTCATGAATCTTCTATTAGCAAGATGGCATGAATCTTCTACTAGCAAGATGGCATGAATCTTCTACTAGTAAGATGGCATGAATCTTCTACTAGCAAGATGGCATGAATCTTCTACTGGTAAGATGGCAGGAATCTTCTACTAGCAACAGGGCATGAATCTTCTACTAGCAACAGGGCATGAATCTTCTACTAGCAAGATGGCATGACTCTTCTACTAGTAAGATGGCATGAATCTTCTACTAGCAACAAGGCATGAATCTTCTACTAGCAACAGGGCATGAATCTTCTACTAGTAAGGTGGCACGAATCTTCTACTAGCAACATGGCACGAATCTTCTACTAGTAAGATGGCATGAATCTTCTACTAGCACGATGTCATGAATCTTCTACTAGCAAGATGGCATGAATCATCTACTAGCAAGATGGCATGAATCTTCTACTAGTAAGATGGCATGAATCTTCTACTAGCACGATGTCATGAATCTTCTACTAGCAAGATGGCATGAATCTTCTACTAGCAAGATGGCAAGAATCTTCTACTAGCACGATGTCATGAATCTTCTACTAGCAAGATGGCATGAATCATCTACTAGCAAGATGGCATGAATCTTCTACTAGTAACATGGCATGACTCTTCTACTAGCACGATGCCATGAATATTCTACTAGTAAGATGACATGAATCTTCTGCTAGTACGATGTCATGAATCTTCTACTAGCAAGATGGCATGCATCTTCTACTATCAAGATGGCATGAATCTTCTACTATCAAGATGGCATGAATCTTCTACTAGTAAGATGGCATGAATCTTCTACTAGTCAGATGGCATGAATCTTCTACTAGTAAGATGGCATGAATCTTCTACTAGTACGATGTCATGAATATTCTACTAGCAACATGGCATGCATCTTCTACTATCAAGATGGCATGAAACTTCTACTATCAAGATGGCATGAATCTTCTACTAGTAAGATGGCATGAATCTTCTACTAGTAAGATGACATGAATCTTCTACTAGTACGATGTCATGAATCTTCTACTAGCAAGATGGCATGCATCTTCTACTAGTAAGATGGCATGAATCTTCTACTATCAAGATTGCATGAATCTTCTACTAGCAAGATGGCATGAATCTTCTACTAGCAACATGGCATGATTCTTCTACTAGCAACAGGGCATGAATCTTCTACTAGCCAGATGGCACGAATCTTCTACTAACAACAGGGCATGAATATTCTACTAGCAACAGGGCATGAATCTTCTACTAGCAAGATGGCACGAATATTCTACTAGCAACAGGGCACGAATCTTCTACTAGCAAGATGGCATGAATCTTCTACTAGCAAGATGGCACGAATCTTCTACTAGCAACATGGCATGAATCTTCTACTAGCAACAGGGCATGAATCTTCTACTAGCAAGATGGCACGAATCTTCTACTAGCAAGGTGGCATGAATCTTCCACTAGCAAGATGGCATGAATATTCTACTAGCAACAGGGCATGAATCTTCTACTAGCATGATGGCACGAATCTTCTACTAGCAACAGGGCATGAATCTTCTACTAGCAACAGGGCATGAATCTTCTACTAGCAACAGGGCATGAATCTTCTACTAGCAAGATGGCATGAATCTTCTACTAGCAAGATGGCATGAATCTTCTACTAGCAAGATGGCACGAATCTTCTACTAGCAAGATGGCACGAATCTTCTACTAGTAATATGGCATGAATCTTCTACTAGCACGATGTCATGAATCTTCTACTAGCAAGATGGCATGAATCTTCTACTAGTAAGATGGCATGAATCTTCTACTAGCAAGATGGCATGAATCTTCTACTAGCAACAGGGCATGAATCTTCTACTAGCAACAGGGCATGAATCTTCTACTAGCAAGATGGCATGAATCTTCTACTAGCAAGATGGCATGAATCTTCTACTAGTAAGATGGCATGAATCTTCTACTAGCAAGATGGCATGACTCTTCTACTAGTAAGATGGCATGAATCTTCTACTAGCAACAGGGCATGAATCTTCTACTAGTAAGATGGCACGAATCTTCTACTAGCAACATGGCACGAATCTTCTACTAGTAAGATGGCATGAATCTTCTACTAGCACAATGTCATGAATCTTCTACTAGCAAGATGGCATGATTCTTCTACTAGCAACAGGGCATGAATCTTCTACTAGCAAGATGGCACGAATCTTCTACTAGCAACAGGGCATGAATCTTCTACTAGCAACAGGGCATGAATCTTCTACTAGCAAGATGGCACGAATATTCTACTAGCAACAGGGCACGAATCTTCTACTAGCAGCAGGGCATGAATCTTCTACTAGCAAGATGGCATGAATCTTCTACTAGCAAGATGGCACGAATCTTCTACTAGCAACAGAGCATGAATCTTCTACTAGCAACAGGGCATGAATCTTCTACTAGCAAGATGGCACGAATATTCTACTAGCAAGATGGCATGAATCTTCCACTAGCAAGATGGCATGAATATTCTACTAGCAACAGGGCATGAATCTTCTACTAGCATGATGGCACGAATCTTCTACTAGCAACAGGGCATGAATCTTCTACTAGCCATAGGGCATGAATCTTCTACTAGCAACAGGGCATGAATCTTCTACTAGCAAGATGGCATGAATCTTCTACTAGCAAGATGGCATGAATCTTCTACTAGCAAGATGGCACGAATCTTCTACTAGTAAGATGGCACGAATCTTCTACTAGTAAGATGGCATGAATTTTCTACTAGCACGATGTCATGAATCTTCTATTAGCAAGATGGCATGAATCTTCTACTAGCAAGATGGCATGAATCTTCTACTAGTAAGATGGCATGAATCTTCTACTAGCAAGATGGCATGAATCTTCTACTGGTAAGATGGCAGGAATCTTCTACTAGCAACAGGGCATGAATCTTCTACTAGCAACAGGGCATGAATCTTCTACTAGCAAGATGGCATGACTCTTCTACTAGTAAGATGGCATGAATCTTCTACTAGCAACAAGGCATGAATCTTCTACTAGCAACAGGGCATGAATCTTCTACTAGTAAGGTGGCACGAATCTTCTACTAGCAACATGGCACGAATCTTCTACTAGTAAGATGGCATGAATCTTCTACTAGCACGATGTCATGAATCTTCTACTAGCAAGATGGCATGAATCATCTACTAGCAAGATGGCATGAATCTTCTACTAGTAAGATGGCATGAATCTTCTACTAGCACGATGTCATGAATCTTCTACTAGCAAGATGGCATGAATCTTCTACTAGCAAGATGGCAAGAATCTTCTTCTAGTAAGATGGCATGAATCTTCTACTAGCACGATGTCATGAATCTTCTACTAGCAAGATGGCATGAATTTTCTACTAGCAAGATGGCACGAATCTTCTACTAGCAACAGGGCTTGAATCTTGTACTAGCAAGATGGCATGAATCTTCTACTAGCAACAGGGCATGCATCTTCTACTAGTACGATGGCATGAATCTTCTACTAGCAACAGGGCATGATTCTTCTACTAGCAAGATGGCATGAATCTTCTACTAGCAACAGGGCATGAATCTTCTACTAGCAAGATGGCATGAATCTTCTACTAGCATCAGGGCATGAATCTTCTACTAGCAACATAGCATGAATCTTCTACTAGCAACAGGGCACGAATCTTCTACTAGCAACAGGGCATGAATCTTCTACTAGCAACATGGCATGAATCTTCTACTAGCAACAGGGCACGAATCTTCTACTAGCAACAGGGCATGAATCTTCTACTAGCAACAGGGCATGAATCTTCTACTAGCAAGAGGGCATGAATCTTCTACTATCAAGATAGCATGAATCTTCTACTAGCAAGATGGCACGAATCTTCTACTAGCAAGATGGCATGAATCTTCTATTAGCAAGATGGCACGAATCTTCTACTAGCAAGATGGCATGAATCTTCTACTAGCAAGATGGCATGAATCTTCTACTAGCAAGATGACACGAATCTTCTACTATCAAGATGGCATTAATCTTCTACTAGTATGATGTCATGAATCTTCTACTAGCAAGATGGCATGAATCTTCTACTAGCAACATGGCATGAATCTTCTACTAGCAACAGGGCATGAATCTTCTACTAGCAAGATAGCATGAATCTTCTACTAGCAAGATGGCATGAATATTCTACTAGAAAAAAGGGCATGAATCTTCTACTAGCAACATGGCATGAATCTTCTACTAGCAACATGGCATGAATCTTCTACTAGCAACATGGCATGAATCTTCTACTAGCAACATGGCATGAATCTTCTACTAGCAACATGGCATGAATCTTCTACTAGCAACATGGCATGAATCTTCTACTAGCAAGATGGCATGAATATTCTACTAGCAACATGGCATGAATCTTCTACTAGCAAGATGGCATGAATCTTCTACTAGCAACATGGCATGAATCTTCTACTAGCATGATGGCACGAATCTTCTACTAGCAACAGGGCATGAATCTTCTACGAGCAAAAGGGCATGAATCTTCTACTAGCAACAGGGCATGAATCTTCTACTATCAAGATGGCATGAATCTTCTACTAGTAAGATGGCATGAATCTTCTACTAGCAAGATGGCACGAATCTTCTACTAGCAAGATGGCACGAATCTTCTACTAGTAATATGGCATGAATCTTCTACTAGCACGATGTCATGAATCTTCTACTAGCAAGATGGCATGAATCTTCTACTAGTAAGATGGCATGAATCTTCTACTAGCAAGATGGCATGAATCTTCTACTAGTAAGATGGCATGAATCTTCTACTAGCAACAGGGCATGAATCTTCTACTAGCAACAGGGCATGAATCTTCTACTAGCAAGATGGCATGAATCTTCTACTAGTAAGATGGCATGAATCTTCTACTAGCAACATGGCATGAATCTTCTACTAGCAAGATGGCATGAATATTCTACTAGCAACATGGCATGAATCTTCTACTAGCAAGATGGCATGAATCTTCTACTAGCAACATGGCATGAATCTTCTACTAGTACGTTGGCATGAATCTTCTACTAGCAAGATGGCATGAATCTTTTACTAGCAAGATGGCATGAATCTTCTACTTGTAAGATGGCATGAATCTTCTACTAGTAAGATGGCGTGAATCTTCTACTAGTAATATGGCATGAATCTTCTACTAGTAAGATGGCATGAATCTTCTACTAGTAAGATGGCACGAATCTTCTACTAGTAAGATGGCATGAATCTTCTACTAGCAAGATGGCATGAATCTTCTACTAGTAAGATGGCATGAATCTTCTACTAGCAAGATGGCATGAATCTTCTACTAGTAAGATGGCATGAATCTTATACTAGCAAGATGGCATGAATCTTCTACTAGCAAGATGGCATGAATCTTCTACTATCAAGATGTCATGAATCTTCTACTATCAAGATGGCATGAATCTTCTACTAGCAAGATGGCAGGAATCTTCTAATATCAAGATGGCATGAATCTTCTACTAGAAAGATGGCATGAATCTTCTACTAGCACGATGTCATGAATCTTCTACTAGTACGATGTCATGAATATTCTACTAGCAAGATGGCATGAATCTTCTACTAGCAAGATGGCATGAATCTTCTACTAGTAAGATGACATGAATCTTCTACTAGTAAGATGACATGAATCTTCTACTAGTAAGATGACATGAATCTTCTGCTAGTACGATGTCATGAATCTTCTACTAGCAAGATGGCATGCATTTTCTACTATCAAGATGGCATGAATCTTCTACTATCAAGATGGCAAGATTCTTCTAATAGTAAGATGGCATGAATCTTCTACTAGTCAGATGGCATGAATCTTCTACTAGTAAGATGGCATGAATCTTCTACTAGTACGATGTCATGAATATTCTACTAGCAAGATGGCATGCATCTTCTACTATCAAGATGGCATGAAACTTCTACTATCAAGATGGCATGAATCTTCTACTAGTAAGATGGCATGAATCTTATACTAGTAAGATGACATGAATCTTCTACTAGTACGATGTCATGAATCTTCTACTAGCAAGATGGCATGCATCTTCTACTAGTAAGATGGCATGAATCTTCTACTATCAAGATTGCATGAATCTTCTACTAGCAAGATGGCATGAATCTTCTACTAGCAACATGGCATGATTCTTCTACTAGCAACAGGGCATGAATCTTCTACTAGCAAGATGGCACGAATCTTCTACTAGCAACAGGACATGAATATTCTACTAGCAACAGGGCATGAATCTTCTACCAGCAAGATGGCACGAATATTCTACTAGCAACAGGGCACGAATCTTCTACTACCAACAGGGCATGAATCTTCTACTAGCAAGATCTCACGAATCTTCTACTAGCAAGATGGCATGAATCTTCTACTAGCAAGATGGCACGAATCTTCTACTAGCAACATGGCATGAATCTTCTACTAGCAACAGGGCATGAATCTTCTACTAGCAAGATGGCACGAATCTTCTACTAGCAAGGTGGCATGAATCTTCCACTAGCAAGATGGCATGAATATTCTACTAGCAACAGGGCATGAATCTTATACTAGCATGATGGCACGAATCTTCTACTAGCAACAGGGCATGAATCTTCTACGAGCAACAGGGCATGAATCTTCTACTAGCAACAGGGCATGAATCTTCTACTATCAAGATGGCATGAATCTTCTACTAGTAAGATGGCATGAATCTTCTACTAGCAAGATGGCACGAATCTTCTACTAGCAAGATGGCACGAATCTTCTACTAGTAATATGGCATGAATCTTCTACTAGCACGATGTCATGAATCTTCTACTAGCAAGATGGCATGAATCTTCTACTAGTAAGATGGCATGAATCTTCTACTAGCAAGATGGCATGAATCTTCTACTAGTAAGATGGCATGAATCTTCTACTAGCAACAGGGCATGAATCTTCTACTAGCAACAGGGCATGAATCTTCTACTAGCAAGATGGCATGAATCTTCTACTAGTAAGATGGCATGAATCTTCTACTAGCAAGATGGCATGACTCTTCTACTAGTAAGATGGCATGAATCTTCTACTAGCAACAGGGCATGAATCTTCTACTAGCAACAGGGCATGAATCTTCTACTAGTAAGATGGCACGAATCTTCTACTAGCAACATGGCACGAATCTTCTACTAGTAAGATGGCATGAATCTTCTACTAGCACAATGTCATGAATCTACTACTAGCAAGATGGCATGATTCTTCTACTAGCAACAGGGCATGAATCTTCTACTAGCAAGATGGCACGAATCTTCTACTAGCAACAGGGCATGAATCTTCTACTAGCAACTGGGCATGAATCTTCTACTAGCAAGATGGCACGAATATTCTACTAGCAACAGGGCACGATTCTGCTACTAGCAGCAGGGCATGAATCTTCTACTAGCAAGATGGCATGAATCTTCTACCAGCAAGATGGCACGAATCTTCTACTAGCAACAGAGCATGAATCTTCTACTAGCAACAGGGCATGAATCTTCTACTAGCAAGATGGCACGAATATTCTACTAGCAAGATGGCATGAATCTTCCACTAGCAAGATGGCATGAATATTCTACTAGCAACAGGGCATGAATCTTCTACTAGCATGATGGCACGAATCTTCTACTAGCAACAGGGCATGAATCTTCTACTAGCCATAGGGCATGAATCTTCTACTAGCAACAGGGCATGAATCTTCTACTAGCAAGATGGCATGAATCTTCTACTAGCAAGATGGCATGAATCTTCTACTAGCAAGATGGCACGAATCTTCTACTAGTAAGATGGCACGAATCTTCTACTAGTAAGATGGCATGAATTTTCTACTAGCACGATGTCATGAATCTTCTATTAGCAAGATGGCATGAATCTTCTACTAGCAAGATGGCATGAATCTTCTACTAGTAAGATGGCATGAATCTTCTACTAGCAAGATGGCATGAATCTTCTACTAGTAAGATGGCAGGAATCTTCTACTAGCAACAAGGCATGAATCTTCTACTAGCAACAGGGCATGAATCTTCTACTAGTAAGGTGGCACGAATCTTCTACTAGCAACATGGCACGAATCTTCTACTAGTAAGATTTGCATGAATCTTCTACTAGCACGATGTCATGAATCTTCTACTAGCAAGATGGCATGAATCATCTACTAGCAAGATGGCATGAATCTTCTACTAGTAAGATGGCATGAATCTTCTACTAGCACGATGTCATGAATCTTCTACTAGCAATATGGCATGAATCTTCTACTAGCAAGATGGCACGAATCTTCTTCTAGTAAGATGGCATGAATCTTCTACTAGCACGATGTCATGAATCTTCTACTAGCAAGATGGCATGAATTTTCTACTAGCAAGATGGCACGAATCTTCTACTAGCAACAGGGCTTGAATCTTGTACTAGCAAGATGGCATGAATCTTCTACTAGCAACAGGGCATGAATCTTCTACTAGTATGATGGCATGAATCTTCTACTAGCAACAGGGCATGAATCTTCTACTAGCAAGATGGCATGAATCTTCTACTAGCAACAGGGCATGAATCTTCTACTAGCAAGATGGCATGAATCTTCTACTAGCATCAGGGCATGAATCTTCTACTAGCAACAGAGCATGAATCTTCTACTAGCAACAGGGCACGAATCTTCTACTAGCAACAGGGCATGAATCTTCTACTAGCAACATGGCATGAATCTTCTACTAGCAACAGGGCATGAATCTTCTACTAGCAACAGGGCATGAATCTTCTACTAGCAAGAGGGCATGAATCTTCTACTATCAAGATAGCATGAATCTTCTACTAGCAAGATGGCACGAATCTTCTACTAGCAAGATGGCATGAATCTTCTATTAGCAAGATGGCACGAATCTTCTACTAGCAAGATGGCATGAATCTTCTACTAGCAAGATGGCATGAATCTTCTACTAGCAAGATGACAGGAATCTTCTACTATCAAGATGGCATTAATCTTCTACTAGTATGATGTCATGAATCTTCTACCAGCAAGATGGCATGAATCTTCTACTAGCAACATGGCATGAATCTTCTACTAGCAACAGGGCATGAATCTTCTACTAGCAAGATAGCATGAATCTTCTACTAGCAAGATAGCATGAATCTTCTACTAGCAAGATGGCATGAATATTCTACTAGAAAAAAGGGCATGAATCTTCTATTAGCAACATGGCATGAATCTTCTACTAGCAACATGGCATGAATCTTCTACTAGCAACATGGCATGAATCTTCTACTAGCAACATGGCATGAATCTTCTACTAGCAACATGGCATGAATCTTCTACTAGTAACATGGCATGAATCTTCTACTAGCAAGATGGCATGAATATTCTCCTAGCAACATGGCATGAATCTTCTACTAGCAAGATGGCATGAATCTTCTACTAGCAACATGGCATGAATCTTCTACTAGCAAGATGGCACGAATCTTCTACTAGCAACAGGGCATGAATCTTCTACTAGTATGATGTCATGAATCTTCTACTAGCAAATGGCATGAATCTTCTACTAGCAAGATGGCACGAATCTTCTACTAGCAACAGGACATGAATCTTTTACTAGTAAGATGACATGACTCTTCTACTAGCAAGAAGGCATGAATCTTCTACTATCAAGATGGCATGAATCTTCTACTAGCAACATGGCATGAATCTTCTACTAGTAAGATGACATGACTCTTCTACTAGCAAGATGGCATGAATCTTCTACTAGCAAGATGGCATGAATCTTCTACTAGCAAGATGGCATGAATCTTCTACTAGCACGATGTCATGAATCTTCTACTAGTAAGATGACATGAATCTTCTACTAGCAAGAAGGCATGAATCTTCTACTATCAAGATGGCATGTATCTTCTACTAGCAAGATGGCATGAATCTTCTACTAGCACGATATCATGAATCTTCTACTAGTAAGATGGCATGAATCTTCTACTAGTAAGATGGCATGAATCTTCTACTAGTAAGATGGCATGAATCTTCTACTAGCAAGATGGCACGAATCTTCTACTAACAACAGGGCATGAATATTCTACTAGCAAGATGGCATGAATCTTCTACTAGCAACAGGGCATGAATCTTCTTCGAGCAACAGGGCATGCATCTTCTACTAGCAAGATGGCATGAATCTTCTACTAGCAAGATGGCACGAATCTTCTACTAGCAACAGGGCACGAATCTTCTACTAGCAACAGGGCATGAATCTTCTACTAGCAAGATGGCATGAATCTTCTACTAGCAACAGGGCACGAATCTTCTACTAGCAACAGGGCATGAATCTTCTACTAGCAACATGGCATGAATCTTCTAATATCAAGATGGCATGAATCTTCTACTAGCACGATGTCATGAATCTTCTACTAGCACGATGTCATGAATCTTCTACTAGTACGATGTCATGAATCTTTTACTAGCAAGATGGCATGAATCTTCTACTAGTAAGATGGCATGAATCTTCTACTAGCAAGATGGCATGAATCTTATACTAGTAAGATGACATGAATCATCTACTATCACGATGTCATGAATCTTCTACTAGTACGATGTCATGAATCTTCTACTAGTAAGATGACATGAATCTTCTACTAGTAAGATGGCATGAATCTTCTACTAGTCAGATGGCATGAATCTTCTACTAGTAAGATGGCATGAATCTTCTACTAGTAAGATGACATGAATCTTCTACTAGTACGATGTCATGAATCTTCTACTAGCAAGATGGCATGAATCTTCTACTATCAAGATGGCATGAATCTTCTACTATCAAGATGGCATGAATCTTCTACTAGTAAGATGGCATAAATCTTCTACTATCAATATGACATGAATCTTCTACTAGCAACATGGCATGAATCGTCTACTAGTAAGATGGCACGAATCTTCTACTAGCAACATGGCATTAATCTTCTACTAGTAAGATGGCATGAATCTTCTACTAGCAACAGGGCATGCATTTTCTACTAGTAAGATGGCATGATTCTTCTACTAGCAACAGGGCATGAATCTTCTACTAGTATGATGTCATGAATAGTCTACTAGCAAGATGGCATGAATCTTCTACTAGCAAGATGGCATGAATCTTCTACTAGCAAGATGGCATGAATCTTCTACTAGCAACATGGCATGAATCTTCTACTAGCAAGATGGCACGAATCTTCTGCTAGCAATAGGGCATGAATCTTCTACTAGTAAGATGGCATGAATCTTCTACTAGTATGATATCATGAATCTTCTACTAGTATGATATCATGAATCTTCTACTAGCAAGATGGCATGAATCTTCTACTAGCAAGATGGCACGAATCTTCTACTAGCAACAGGACATGAATCTTCTACTAGCAACAGAGCATGAATCTTCTACTAGCAAGATGGCATGAATCTTCTACTAGCAACATGGCATGAATCTTCTACTAGCAACAGGGCATGAATCTTCTACTAGCAACAGGGCATGAATCTTCTACTAGCAAGATGGCAGGAATCTTCTACTAGCAACAGGGCATGAATCTTCTACTAGCAACAGGGCACGAATCTTCTACTAGCAACAGGGCATGAATATTCTACTAGCAAGATGGCATGAATCTTCTACTAGCAAGATGGCACGAATCTTCTACTAGCAACAGGGCATGAATCTTCTAATATCAAGATGGCATGAATCTTCTACTAGCAAGATGGCATGAATCTTCTACTAGCACGATGTCATGAATCTTCTACTAGCACGATGTCATGAATCTTCTACTAGTACGATGTCATGAATCTTTTACTAGCAAGATGGCATGAATCTTCTACTAGTAAGATGGCATGAATCTTCTACTAGCAAGATGGCATGAATCTTCTACTAGTAAGATGACATGAATCATCTACTAGCACGATGTCATGAATCTTCTACTAGTACGATGTCATGAATCTTCTACTAGTAAGATGACATGAATCTTCTACTAGTAAGTTGGCATGAATCTTCTACTAGTCAGATGGCATGAATCTTCTACTAGTAAGATGGCATGAATCTTCTACTAGTAAGATGACATGAATCTTCTACTAGTACGATGTCATGAATCTTCTACTAGCAAGATGGCATGAATCTTCTACTATCAAGATGGCATGAATCTTCTACTATCAAGATGGCATGAATCTTCTACTAGTAAGATGGCATAAATCTTCTACTATCAATATGACATGAATCTTCTACTAGCAACATGGCATGAATCTTCTACTAGTAAGATGGCACGAATCTTCTACTAGCAACATGGCATTAATCTTCTACTAGTAAGATGGCATGAATCTTCTACTAGCAACAGGGCATGCATTTTCTACTAGTAAGATGGCATGAATCTTCTACTAGCAACAGGGCATGAATCTTCTACTAGTATGATGTCATGAATCGTCTACTAGCAAGATGGCATGAATCTTCTACTAGCAAGATGGCATGAATCTTCTACTAGCAAGATGGCATGAATCTTCTACTAGCAACATGGCATGAATCTTCTACTAGCAAGATGGCACGAATCTTCTGCTAGCAATAGGGCATGAATCTTCTACTAGTAAGATGGCATGAATCTTCTACTAGTATGATATCATGAATCTTCTACTAGTATGATATCATGAATCTTCTACTAGCAAGATGGCATGAATCTTCTACTAGCAAGATGGCACGAATCTTCTACTAGCAACAGGACATGAATCTTCTACTAGCAACAGGGCATGAATCTTCTACTAGCAAGATGGCATGAATCTTCTACTAGCAACATGGCATGAATCTTCTACTAGCAACAGGGCATGAATCTTCTACTAGCAACAGGGCATGAATCTTCTACTAGCAAGATGGCAGGAATCTTCTACTAGCAACAGGGCATGAATCTTCTACTAGCAACAGGGCACGAATCTTCTACTAGCAACAGGGCATGAATATTCTACTAGCAAGATGGCATGAATCTTCTACTAGCAAGATGGCACGAATCTTCTACTAGCAACAGGGCATGAATCTTCTACTAGCAACATGGCATGAATCTTCTACTAGCAACAGGGCATGAATCTTCTACTAGCAACATGGCATGAATCTTCTACTAGCAACAGGGCATGAATCTTCTACTAGCAACATGGCATGAATCTTCTACTAGCAACAGGGCATGAATCTTCTACTAGCAAGATGGCATGAATCTTCTACTAGCAACAGGGCATGAATCTTCTACTAGCAAGATGGCATGAATCTTCAACTAGCAACATGGCATGAATCTTCTACTAGCAACATTGCATGAATCTTCTACTAGCAACATGACATGAATCTTCTACTAGCAACATGGCATGAATATTCTACTAGCAACATGGCATGAATCTTCTACTAGCAACATGGCATGAATCTTCTACTAGCAACATGGCATGAATCTTCTACTAGCAACATGGCATGAATCTTCTACTAGCAACATGGCATGAATCTTCTACTAGCAACAGGGCATGCATCTTCTACTAGCAACATGGCATGAATCTTCTACTAGCAACATGGCATGAATCTTCTACTAGCAACAGGGCATGAATCTTCTACTAGCAACAGGGCATGCATCTTCTACTAGCAAGATGGCACGAATCTTCTACTAGCAACAGGGCATGAATCTTCTACTAGCAACATGGCATGAATCTTCTATTAGCAACAGGGCATGAATCTTCTACTAGCAACATGGCATGAATCTTCTACTAGCAACATGGCATGAATCTTCTACTAGCAACATGGCATGAATCTTCTACTAGCAACATGGCATGAATCTTCTACTAGCAACAGGGCATGCATCTTCTACTAGCAACATGGCATGAATCTTCTACTAGCAACATGGCATGAATCTTCTACTAGCAACATGGCATGAATCTTCTACTAGCAACAGGGCATGCATCTTCTACTAGCAAGATGGCACGAATCTTCTACTAGCAACAGGGCATGAATCTTCTACTAGCAACATGGCACGAATCTTCTACTAGCAACATGGCATGAATCTTCTACTAGCAACATGGCATGAATCTTCTACTAGCAACATGGCATGAATCTTCTACTAGCAACATGGCATGAATCATCTACTAGCAACATAGCATGAATCTTCTACTAGCAAGATGGCATGAATATTCTACTAGCAAGATGGCATGAATCTTCTACTAGCAAGATGGCATGAATCTTCTACTAGCAACATGGCATGAATCTTCTACTAGCAAGATGGCACGAATCTTCTACTAGCAACAGGGCATGAATCTTCTACTAGCAAGATGGCATGAATTTTCTACTAGCAACAGGGCATGAATCTTCTACGAGCAACAGGGCATGCATCTTCTACTAGCAAGATTGCATGAATCTTCTACTAGCAAGATGGCACGAATCGTCTACTAGCAACAGGGCACGAATCTTCTACTAGCAACAGGGCATGAATCTTCTACTAGCAAGATGGCATGAATCTTCTACTAGCAACAGGGCACGAATCTTCTACTAGCAACAGGGCATGAATCTTCTACTAGCAAGATGGCATGAATCTTCTAATATCAAGATGGCGTGAATCTTCTACTAGCAAGATGGCATGAATCTTCTACTAGCACGATGTCATGAATCTTCTACTAGCACGATGTCATGAATCTTCTACTAGTACGATGTCATGAATCTTCTACTAGCAAGATGGCATGAATCTTCTACTAGTAAGATGGCATGAATCTTCTACTAGCAAGATGGCATGAATCTTCTACTAGTAAGATGACATGAATCTTCTACTAGCACGATGTCATGAATCTTCTACTAGTACGATGTCATGAATCTTCTACTAGTAAGATGACATGAATCTTCTACTAGTCAGATGGCATGAATCATCTACTAGTAAGATGGCATGAATCTTCTACTAGTAAGATGACATGAATCTTCTACTAGTACGATGTCATGAATCTTCTACTAGCAAGATGGCATGAATCTTCTACTATCAAGATGGCATGAATCTTCTACTATCAAGATGGCATGAATCTTCTACTAGTAAGATGGCATGAATCTTCTACTATCAAGATGACATGAATCTTCTACTAGCAACATGGCATGAATCTTCTACTAGTAAGATGGCACGAATCTTCTACTAGCAACATGGCATTAATCTTCTACTAGTAAGATGGCATGAATCTTCTACTAGCAACAGGGCATGCATCTTCTACTAGTAAGATGGCATGAATCTTCTACTAGCAACAGGGCATGAATATTCTACTAGCAACAGGGCATGAATCTTCTACTAGTATGATGTCATGAATCGTCTACTAGCAAGATGGCATGAATCTTCTACTAGCAAGATGGCATGAATCTTCTACTAGCAAGATGGCATGAATCTTCTACTAGCAACATGGCATGAATCTTCTACTAGCAAGATGGCACGAATCTTCTGCTAGCAATAGGTCATGAATCTTCTACTAGTATGATATCATGAATCTTCTACTAGTATGATATCATGAATCTTCTACTAGCAAGATGGCACGAATCTTCTACTAGCAACAGGGCATGAATCTTCTACTAGCAACATGGCATGAATCTTCTACTAGCAACAGGGCATGAATCTTCTACTAGCAACAGGGCATGAATCTTCTACTAGCAACAGGGCATGAATCTTCTACTAGCAACATGGCATGAATCTTCTACTAGCAAGATGGCATGAATCTTCTACTAGCAACATGGCATGAATCTTCTACTAGCAACAGGGCATGAATCTTCTACTAGCAAGATGGCATGCATCTTCTACTAGCAACAGGGCATGAATCTTCTACTAGCAAGATGGCATGAATCTTCTACTAGCAACATGGCATGAATCTTCTACTAGCAACATGGCATGAATCTTCTACTAGCAACATGACATGAATCTTCTACTAGCAACATGGCATGAATCTTCTACTAGCAACATGGCATGAATCTTCTACTAGCAACATGGCATGAATCTTCTACTAGCAACATGGCATGAATCTTCTACTAGCAACATGGCATGAATCTTCTACTAGCAACATGGCATGAATCTTCTACTAGCAACAGGGCATGCATCTTCTACTAGCAACATGGCATGAATCTTCTACTAGCAACATGGCATGAATCTTCTACTAGCAACATGGCATGAATCTTCTACTAGCAACAGGGCATGCATCTTCTACTAGCAAGATGGCACGAATCTTCTACTAGCAACAGGGCATGAATCTTCTACTAGCAACATGGCATGAATCTTCTACTAGCAACAGGGCATGAATCTTCTACTAGCAACATGGCATGAATCTTCTACTAGCAACATGGCATGAATCTTCTACTAGCAACATGGTATGAATCTTCTACTAGCAACATGGCATGAATCTTCTACTAGCAACAGGGCATGCATCTTCTACTAGCAACATGGCATGAATATTCTACTAGCAACATGGCATGAATCTTCTACTAGCAACATGGCATGAATCTTCTACTAGCAACAGGGCATGAATCTTCTACTAGCAACATGGCATGAATCTTCTACTAGCAACAGGGCATGAATCTTCTACTAGCAACAGGGCACGAATCTTCTACTAGCAACAGGGCATGAATCTTCTACTAGCAAGATGGCATGAATCTTTGATATTAAATCTGTATGCTGCATTTGCGTTGGGCGTCTATAGAATAAATAAATCGTATTAGTAATTGACGTCTATGTACGTGGAGTTCAGTACACGGCGGAATCAGCCACGTTGTAGCACTATATGGTGGTTGCGAAACACGCTCCAATTCGCGGCATATTAAAAAACAATGAGACAATGCGGAAGTGACTCTGTGTCATGACGGTGCGTTGATAAATGGTTGTTTAAGTTTATTCCTATGTGTCAGGACTATTAAAAAAAAGTTACATAGATTTGCACTGAGTTAAACATGTGTCGGAGAAAGAGCTTCAAACACAAGAGGAAGCTTACGTTCATTAATGACATGCCGTTTAATAGACGTACTGTAAATGCATACATGTGTCATTAAAAACGATTACGTTAGACGAGAGGTGAGCATTTAACTAGAGAAACTGTCGTACAATGACTGCCCGTCGAGAATCGTGGCACATATCATACCGACGTTAATTGTGCGATGTAATGACTAATAAACACTATTCGCACTTTAATAGATGCATTAAAAACAACGTTGCGCCTGACACTGCATTAAAACAACGTTGTTACGCGCCTGACACTGTATTAAAAACAACGTTGTTACGCGTCTAACACTGCATTGAAAACAACGGTGTTACGCGTCTAACACTGCATTAAAACAACGTTGTTACGCGTCTGGCACTGCATTAAAAACAACGTTGCTACGCATCTAACACTGCATTAAAAACAACGTTGTTACGCGTCTGACACTGCATTAAAACAACGTTGTTACGCGTCTGACACTGCATTAAAAACAACGTTGTTACGCGTCTAACACTTATTTGGTAATGTAGGTTTTATTAGTGAAGAAATAAGAACTTATTTTCTAAGGTAGGTCACTGAGCCGTTTTGGCATCAGCACACGCTAGTGTGCACGTAACTCGCGTACGTGTGTATGTACATAAACACCACCGGAATATGTGATTAATACAATTGGGTCGGCCGCCGGGAAAATGTATTCCAGAGAATGTTGGACATTTTTTTATTATTTGTTATTTTCTTTTAAATTCATGTTTCTTTGTACTATATTTTTAGGTTCGCCTACGTGGTCGAGTGGTTAGGGTCGCTGACTTGTATACCACTGTAACCTATCATCACTGACGGGTTCGAGCCCCGCTCAGGCCGTGTCTCATTTATATGAAAAAGTTGGCAGTTTCTTACGGAGGTTGGTGCACCCAAGTACTGGTTAACCGCTGGAGCCTGCCCAGGAAAGTTGTTGTTATGTAAACTGCCCGCCGGCGATATAGCCCGAAATGGTGCTGATGCAGGCGTAAAACCCGAAATATAACATAAATATAACATATTATTAGTTTTTTTATATATATTATGGTTTTATACATACAGTAGTGACTCGTTCAAGCCGAAACGTCATGGTTGTCAAATAGACGTAATACCGGATATAATGACGTTTCTATAGAACATGCTGAAGTTTGAACTTTACAACATAATGGTACAGTACACATATTGTGGCACAATGTACACATTTAAAATAATGACGTTGTACAGAATAGAATGAAGTTTGTACCGAACATAATGACGTTTGTGCAGAACATAGTGACGGTTTGTACCGTCTGCTTTTTGTACGGAACGCAATGAAGTCTGTATCGAAGAAATTGTCGATTGTATCGAACAAAATGGCGGGTGTGCCGAATATAATGATGTTTCTATAGAGCATAAGGAAGTTTGTACGGAATAAAATGTGGGTTATAAGGAACATAATGACGATTGCACACACCAGAATGACATTCGTACAGAGCAATTAGTAATTGTACACCATAAGGCAGCTATAGCGTTCCATATTTTAAAACTGTGGAAGTCGTGATAGCGCAGTGGATGCGCGTTCGCTTCAGGCGCGAAAGGTCCGGAGTTCGAGCCCCACTGGAGCCGTTACGATTGTGTCCTTAGGCAAGGCATTTAAAATCCACGTTGCCTCTTCTCTCCATCGTGGCGATGGATTCCATCAGGAATGAGGTCTCGAGAGTGATTAATATAAGTTGAAAGAACTTGTTTCGCAATCGAGCTAAAATAAATTTGTATAAACATATTTTAAAACTATAACTAGTATAAGGCATATGGGCGTCTCTTCACGCCTCAGTCGCATATTAGCATGTACAACTTGACTAGACACTAACTTTAAAAGCATATTTACAGTTTTATGTACATGTATATACCAATAACTACAGAAAATGTTATTATATATTATTTTAAATATTAGATATTATTTATTAAATGGAAACATGTAAAGCTACTATAGGGGATGGCTCTCCGACCCCTACTAGTTATTGACGCAGAAAATAAATGAGGTTACCCCCTTTGGGGCCTGAAACTGAAACATATAACTACATCAAACTCCGAACATGGCGTGTGGCAGTTTTCTATATTTGAGCCACTAACATAATAACACTTTCGCTTATTCTTGTAACATATAGGCGCGTTGGAAGCCAGCTGACATTGGGGCCGCGGATTTTGAGGGCCCGAGTCTGCTATGGGGTCTCGGGGCATGCTCCCCCTGGAACATTTTGAGATGTAGATACTGTACACACTATTTTAATACCTACCCTGCGTATAGTGCGTAGGAACCCATAGTAGATCTACATAGCCGTCACTTGCAATGTGGCGTATGAAATCCACAAGTATAAAATAAAAATACACCCGGCTTGCCAAAATATTGGGGCCGCGGACATAACTTCCACAATTATAAAATTAATTAAATTAACAATCCACTTGTCTGGCCAAAATATTGGGGCCGCGGATGCGGCCCCTACCGCGGCCCCTACGACCCCTGCTCCGATGCCTATGGCATAGCGTATGTACATATAGTATACATCAATTGTACAACGATACTTCTAGGTGGGATTTTGCAAAGCAACGGATGATGAAGAAGATGATGTAGTACAGTGCGGTAAAGTTTTAGTTATTTCCCTTGGACCAATAGTTAAATTATTTGCCCCGTACATGTTCTTATCATAGACAGCCTCCGTGGTCGAGTGGTTACGGTCGCTGACTTGTATACCACTGCAACCTATCATTACTGATTGACATGGGTTCGAGCGCCGCTCAGACCGTGTCTCTTTATATGAAAATGTTGGCAGTTTCTTACGGAGGTTGGTGCACCAATTACTGGTTAACCACTGGAGCCTACCCAGGAATGGTGGTGCTAGGTAAACGTCTCGTCGCTCATATGTGCAACCGGTAGCGACAATAATAAACGTAAAGGAAAACAAAATGTTCTGATAAAGTGAACTTCAATATAATACAATCACATCAATGTACGGCTTAACTCTTTCAGCGCCGAATAAATTCAGAGCATGTGCAAACAACATAGATCCAGATCAGCCGCGGCGTAACGCCGCGTCTGATCAGGATCCATGTTGTTTGCTATTCGGACAGGTGCTTCAGCTCCAGTGTCTGAAGAGCAATCAGCATATAGCCTGATCAGACGGCATGTTCTATTCTGTCCGATCGGGTTCTCTACTTTTTTACAAAGTCGCTTTTATGCGACATTGGCGCTGAAAGAGTTGATATAATAACCTGACTGATATTGTTATGACAACCACACTGCACAACGTGACACCGCTTTTTATTTTTGATACGTTTATTGAACATCACCCCCTGATTAACCCTTTCAACACCACAGACCTCTAAATTGGCTTACAAAAAAGTGTAGATCCAGATGAGCCGGCTCGTGACGAGCCGTCTCATCAGGATCTGCACTTTTTGCCAGTGATATGACTATTTTTAGACATAATTACCCATTTTGATAAATGAACTTGTCCAAATGTGATTTTCTGATTCATTTATTGGTTTATGAATATCATGGACCAGTCCATGTGAGTTACTTGGTGTTGAATGGGTTAATCGGGGCGACGCCTCCAGTAGCATTTTGATCAACATGTTTCGGAGGATAGTGCAAACTACAGGAGACGCATCAATGCCAATGTGGAAGTCGTGATAGCGCAGTGGATGCGCGTTCGCTTCAGGTGCGAATGGTCCGGAGTTCGAACCCCGCTGGAGCCGTTACGATTGTGCCCTTAGGCAAGGCATTTAATTTCCATGTTGCCTCTTCTCTCTCCCTCGTGGCGATGGATTCCATCAGGAATGAGGTCTCGATAGTGATTAATATAAGTTATAAGAACTTGTTTCGCAATCGAGCTAAAATAAATTTGTATAAATTAATGCCAGGAGCATATCCGGTTCTTTTACATGTCCGGTGTATAGCACCGATACATGCATGAGTCCTCGGTTTATAGTCCCATCTGAAACAGTGTTAATGCTTGGTTTGATTCTTGCTGTGTCTCCGATGTTTGGGCTAATGGTATCATTATACCCCTATTTAAGAAAGGTGACCGTAAGGTTGTTAATATTTATCGAGGTATCGTGTGTTTTACGTTTATTTATCGTCGCTATCGGTCTCCCATATGAGCGACTGAAGAGATTAGTAATTTTATCCTCTATCATCCAAAAATCTAAAATGACTACTCTCTTCAGGAGACGTTGCTCATATGGGCAACCGGTGTGGCAATACCAGGAGAAAACCGATCGTGCGAGGATACCCGGAGAGAATACACACGACTCCGACTTGGCGACCATCTCACATGCCATCTCACATACGTCATATGGGTGACGTCATGTTACGAGGATCGAACCCGTGTTGCATTGTGGGAATCCGGCTCATTGTATATTAGTGTTTGCAAATATATTCTATACATTAAACTTATTCATCAATTATATAAAACACAGCACCAAATAATAGCATAAACAGAGAGAAAGTCATAATTGATTTGAATACTATGGGACATTATCTATATCTTATGTCACTTACGTATTCTTCTCAATAGAATAACTCCGTTAAATAGCCCCACAAATGATGTGCACACCTAGATGATATGAAGTTAGAAATGATCCATGTGTGGTTACCAGACTAGCGGGGTCATGGTATGCACATTGTCGATCTTATCTATGCGTTCCCCCCCCCCCCCGGGCAAAGGGGGTGATAAGTCATTGTGTGATACGTACTATTCGTTGTTATACATTGTAATAATGTTAATCGAGACAACAAAAAGCACGAAGGCGTCCGGTGAAATGATGTGCGTATTTTCTGGGAGACCAAATACGATTGGGACAAATGTGTGTAGCTTAAAATGAGCAAGTGTGATACACGTATAGATTCTATCTTTAAGCTGAGTTCATACTTATTTTCAAGATACCCATATACGTCATGCATGTACATTGTTTTATAGCGTTATTGTCATTAGTTGTATTCCATAACATATTATATGTAGTTTCTCTACTAGACATTTCCATATATCATCATATTCCATAGCATATTATATATAGTTTCTCTACTAGACATTTCCATATATCATCATATTCCATAACATATTATATGTAGTTTCTCTACTAGACATTTCCATATATCATCATATTCCATAGCATATTATATATAGTTTCTCTACTAGACAATTCCATATATCATCATATTCCATAACATATTATATATAGTTTCTCTACTAGACAATTCCATATATCATCATATTCCATACCATATTATATATAGTTTCTCTACTAGACAAGTCCATATATCATCATATTCCATAGCATATTATATATAGTTTCTCTACTAGACAATTCCATATATCATCATATTCCATAGCATATTATATATAGTTTCTCTACTAGACAAGTCCATATATCATCATATTCCATAACATATTATATATAGTTTCTCTACTAGACAAGTCCATATATCATCATATTCCATACCATATTATATATAGTTTCTCTACTAGACAAGTCCATATATCATCATATTCCATAACATATTATATATAGTTTCTCTACTAGACAAGTCCATATATCATCATATTCCATAACATATTATATATAGTTTCTCTACTAGACAAGTCCATATATCATCATATTCCATACCATATTATATGTAGTTTCTCTACTAGACAATTCCATACATCATCATATTCCATAACATATTATATATAGTTTCTCTACTAGACAATTCCATACATCATCATATTCCATACCATATTATATATAGTTTCTCTACTAGACAAGTCCATATATCATCATATTCCATAACATATTATATATAGTTTCTCTACTAGACATTTCCATATAGCATCATATTCCATACCATATTATATATAGTTTCTCTACTCTTCAGCTTTAACATTACTATATAATTCCAATGTGCAGTTCTCACTTATAGTCCTATCTTTTGATTGCATTTGATTTATAAATATGTTGAGAGCCTCGTGGTATATTAACTGTTGTTAAAAGAGTTCTCTCGTAAAACAAAGTCTTTATTATTATTATTATTATTATTATTGTATACCCGGAGAAAGTTAATTAGGTCTCTGAAATTAAGGGTTTACTTTCCAGATTAGGTTTTTATGAGGTATGGCTAGGCCAAGGTGTGGGCGATATTAAAATAGTCCTTAATATTGTTAAGCTACTTATTAAAGACCAGTATGTACACGATTGGCATGCTAGTTTAGAGAATTCGTCCAGAGCATTGTTGTATAGATCGATTGTCGCTAGTTTTAATTTTCAACCATAGATCGAGTTAACAAATGTAAAAAAAATATCAAATTGCTTTGTCTAGGTTACGAATCATGATGTTACGAATCACATAGATTAGAAATTGAATGTTGTAGATGGAAAACCCACAAAGTACACCATTCATTGAACAGAAATGCAATGTATGTAACAAGTTAGATGATGAATATCATTGAATTATTGAATGCTCACTTTATACTGATTTAAGAACACTTTACATCAAGAAATATTATTGGCATACACCTAATTAATGCAATTAGAAAGTGCAGTTCGGAAATTATCTGTATACTTTTTTAAAGCATTTGAACGTGGTAGATCATTTGTCAATATCTAAACAGATCTTAATAGTTAATATTGTTTTCAATGATTAATACTTAGTTGGTTTTTTGTGCGTTGATTTTGTTTATATGAATGTATGTCTCTCCCATAAGTGTTCGTTGAGATTAGTGTCCGTCACCATATTACCATACATGTTTCACTTTGTAATGTTTTGTATTGATGCTCTGTTCATGGGACAGAAATGTCTTATTACGAAATAAAGATATACCATATAAACTAGCTAAGCAACTAGTAAACAGTTGGATGAATAAATCGCAGCCAATCATATAATATATTAATGTATCGATTGATATTATTAACATATTAAACATGAGAGAGTTATCAAGATTTTATCAGGGGCCGGTGGACATGATACTGATGATAAATGGCGCCAATAAATAGTGCATCTCCTCACAAGGCGCATCTTATTAAAGCGTTTATTACGGCCCATGCTTAGTATACCAGATTTAATCTTTATTTCAGTCTCATCCATATACATCGCAATTAATATTCAAAACGCATTAGCATAATAAATATAGTATAAATACTAGTGTGTCATGTGGCCTCCAAGGTTATTGACTTCAAATCACTTGTCGGCCCGGTCAGTCTCCTCACGGCGTGAACGTCGCGGTCGGGGCACATCTCGCAGCAGCAGCAGCAGCAGCAGCAGCAGCAGCAATACAGGGATCTTCTGGTCGTCGACATTGCGACATGGGACACACGCTCCAGCTGTGAGTCCAGCATCGCCGTCTTCCGGAAGTGGTGGAGGTATGGCCAGCCCCTGGAGAGACAAAGACGACAAATGTCTAGCTGCAAGATCCGTTTGTATGCTGCTGTGTGATGACGATCAGTGGAGAGTATGGCCCTATAAAGGACCATTTTTTGAAAGAGAACCCCCCCCCCATCTGACCCTAATAAAATTAATAGTCTTTCAATTGGGACTTTAAACCGAGATTTCGTGTCGGTGATGTACACCGTGCACGTAAAAGAACCAGAGGAGACTCTGGGATGGGTCTCTGTCTGTATCATTGCACTATCCTCCAAAAATCTAAAATGACTAATCTCTTCAGGAGGAGTCGCTCATATGGGCAACCGGTAGCGACGATAAATAAATGTAAAACGCACACACACACACACACACACACACACACACACACACACACACACACAGAAAACACACGCAGGTGTAAAAAGTCATGCACCAGATGTCAAACATGAACAACAAGGTTTTAGGATTCCCTATATCACTTCCAATCAGATTTATTTAGAATGTATCCGATTTACGACTATTTCTTAAGCGGAAAGAACACTAAGATATACTTTGAATTATTAGCGCAGACAATTATTTATACATGCATATAGTAATAAAAATACGCCTTTTGTAGTAGTATATACTATACTCACACGAAAAAGAAAGTGTGCACTTGGTAAGAAGGAAAAGTATATACTTGTATTCCACGTACAACAGTGTTCTGATAATTATCAAATTTCAATTAAAAGTAAAACATCGTGTTGCCAATACATGTTTGCACATTTTGAAACTCAATTTGCCTATTTATTGCTTCTATTTATAAGTATAAAAATGTCCCTCTAACCAAGTGCACACTTTCTTTTTCGTGTAAGTATATATAGAATGAATACAGGTTTTAGAGCTCGTACGAACAATTTATTTAATGGACAGTAAATTTATTGCTTCTATATATAAGTATAAAAATGTCCCTCTAACCAAGTGCACACTTTCTTTTTCGTGTGAGTATATATAGAATGAATACAGGTTTTAGAGCTCGTACGAACAATTTATTTAATGGACAGTAAATTTATTGCTTCTATATATAAGTATAAAAATGTCCCTCTAACCAAGTGCACACTTTCTTTTTCGTGTAAGTATATATAGAATGAATACAGGTTTTAGAGCTCGTACGAACAATTTATTTAATGGACAGTAAATTTATTGCTTCTATATAGTATAAAAATGTCCCTCTAACCAAGTGCACACTTTCTTTTCGTGTGAGTATATATAGAATGAATACGGTTTTAGAGCTCGTACGAACAATTTATTTAATGACAGTAAATTATTGCTTCTATATAAGTATAAAAATGTCCCTCTAACCAAGTGCACACTTTCTTTTTCGTGTAAGTATATATAGAATGAATACAGGTTTTAGAGCTCGTACGAACAATTTATTTAATGGACAGTAAATTTATTGCTTCTATATATAAGTATAAAAATGTCCCTCTAACCAAGTGCACACTTTCTTTTTCGTGTAAGTATATATAGAATGAATACAGGTTTTAGAGCTCGTACGAACAATTTATTTAATGGACAGTATCAATTAAAGGACATCTTATTTGCTGAAGATAGAGATCGAGCCATATTCTGGTCAGTTGTACAGTGGTTAGCACATTGGACTGTGAATCCAGGGATTGTAGGTTCGATCCCTCGTCTGACCATACTAATATTAACAGTCTCTCAGATAGAACTTTAGACCGAGGTCTCGTGTCGGTACTTTACACCGGGCACGTAACAGCACCATAGGAGACTCTGGAATGGGTCTGTCTGTATCATTGCACTATCCTACAAACTCTAAAATGACTAATCTTTTCATGAGGTGTCGCTCATATGGGCAACAAGTAGCGACGATAAATTAAAAAAAACATGCATAGAGAAGATAGAGAATGTTTAAACTTGATTTATTTTACGATTGCAAAGCAAGTGTTAACAACTTATATTAATCACACTCGCTGGCGAGGATGAAAGCGTATATGTGGTCATTCGTGTGGGAGGAAACCGGAGTACCCGGAGAAATCCCACATGTGATCTGGCGACCATCGTACCTAGAGATAGAGAATGAATAGCTACATAGGTACAAACACAACATTTTGTAATTAGGGATATTTTCGTATCTGGCAGTCTTGTGTTTCTGGCACACACAATCCAATACGCTTTGTATAAACATGAAGCCTACTTTACACTATATAACATTAAGTAACGTATTTCAATTCCTTTCCTTAGATACAAGTACATACACTGACTGGCATTCATTTACATTACGGCTATTACTTAGTCTAAGCACGAGTGCATAGTTAACCAATAAAAAGTAAAAAGAAACAGTCGGACAAATTTGCTTTTTGAAAGATAGATAAGAACATTAATAGCACAAAAAGTTGAAACATAATCATTGTTAGAAAAGTCATCAATAGTGGTTTTATAAAATATACATCAAAAACAAAACGCACGCACGAACGTACACACACCCTAATCACGTGGTTTACCTAGTATTAGATCAAACACACATCATTCACATGCGGTGTATCACAATACCGATCAATATGTGCATCACATAAAGATTAGATCACACCAATGTACCCTCACAAAACCCTAGGGTTCAATGATGCAACCACGGGTTATTAGGTGTAATATGGTAAGCAGGTGTAGTAAAAGTGATTAGGTTTACGCATTACAATAAACACATTCTAGAAGTGGTCGTAGAGGCGCTATATAGCCGACCTGGCAGCTTGAACCCAATTACCTCATGTCACCATATTTGTAGCTGTTGTTTCAATGAGTAGTACTATAGTTGGTACGGATTCGTCTGTGTTTGTTATTTGTAGATAACTATTGATAGTTGTTGTTTCAATGAATTGTACTGTAGTTGGTACGGGTTCGTCTGTGTTTGTTATTTGTATATAACTATTGATAGTTGTTGTTTCAATGAGTAGTACTATAGTTGGTACGGGTTCGTCTGTGTTTGTTATTTGTAGATAACTATTAATAGTTGTTGTTTCAATGAGCGGTCCTGTAGTTGGTACGGGTTCGTCTGTGTTTGTTATTTGTAGATAACTATTGATAGTTGTTGTTTCAATGAGCGGTCCTGTTGTTGGTACGGGTTCGTCTGTGTTTGTTATTTGTAGATAACTATTGATAGTTGTTGTTTCAATGAGTGGTCCTGTAGTTGGTACGGGTTCGTCTGTGTTTGTTATTTGTATATAACTATTTATAGTTGTTGTTTCAATGAGTGGTCCTGTAGTTGGTACGGGTTCGTCTGTGTTTGTTATTTGTAGATAACTATTGATATTGAACTTCGATGACACGGGTATTGCAGGATTATGGACCATAGTTAAATGGACCATCCACCCATAGTGGTTAACGACGTTCGTTGCCTCTAACTCATTTCCACCTTCACTGCTGTAGGTTCGAGTCCCACTAGGCTGTGCTGCATTCTTTCATATGAGGAAGCTATCCAACTAAATGACTAACTGAAAGCATGTGGTTCTATCTGGGCGCCTGAACTATTGTTCCGAGGAGCATTCGGGATCTTCCCCTCCAATAATAGCTGAAGAATCGCCTTATTACATTGGCTGCTGCTGCGACTTTAGACTATCAAAAAGAAACAAGAAACCCAGTACCATAGCCAGAAGCAAATTTCAACCGAGGCAATAGATGTGGGTCATCGGGGGAATGTTCTCCTTAAACTTGTTGGGGTATAGAAGCGATTTCCTGCGTTTTCTGATTTAATGAGTTTAGACGTATAATTATGTACTAACCTTTCAGCTCTCTAGCAGTCAACACTTTATACAGCAAAGGGATATTTTTGGCATTTTATTTATTTTTTGTTTGCTTTAGAAATTTTATTCGAGGCAGCTTCCTCGGTGTGCCTCAGTGTGGCTACGGGCCTGAAACCTGTGTTAGTTAGTAACCAACCTGTATTAAGAAGCCAGTTTCCCCATTCCCCCAATATATTGTTTTATTAGACATTTGACCTCTAGCAATCACCTATGCTAAATAGCTATTTTCTCTGATTCCCTTATCTGGCTGCTTAAGACAGGTTTGGCTGTACGCAATGTTTCGTTAAGTATTGAATGCAACAACAATGGGAGTCAAAACTAGTCAATTGAATGGAAACATAGGAGACATTGTTGAAAAAGTGTTTCAAAGATTAATGTATACCGCGGTATATGTCAACACCCACGGTATGTCAAGAACCATGTGTCTACATAGTCTTCGCTAATTTGCACGTACCATTACCCAGGCATGTGCACCTATTTTGAGGCACCTTCGATGCTTTGCCATGCATCAAATGCATGTCTTATTGTCACTGGCGTAGCTGACGCACATCGTAATGCGGTTAATCACAGGGCGGCACATGCACTCTAATGCCGTTTTTTGAGCAAACCACTCTAAACAGAATATGTTTTGCAGATATAAAATTAAGTATATATTATTGATTAGAATTTCGTCTACGTGGTCTAGTGGTTAAACTTGAAGCATAGATGGTTCGAACCTCATTAGAAGTTCATTCTTATCTGATATGTTGTTGAGGCGCAATCTAGTTAAATCATGGTTGATGATTACACTGTCAGTCTGGCGCCTGACATTCAAGGATAGGGTTCGGGAAGTACTAATGTTCATATGAGATGTCTCATAAGTCAGAAATGGCTGACCCCCTTTCAATAGGGATTGCCACTATGCTAAACATACATTTTATATAGTGTGTTTGTTTGTTTGTTTATTATAGTGTCACCCCTATTTAAAGGGCCAGCCATTTCTGACTTATAATATATATAATAACACATGCACGGTTAGTACGATAGAGTCCCCCTCGTGGTCGAGTGGTTACGGTTGCTGACTTGTAATACTGTAACATATATCATCACTGATGGTGACCGGGTTCGAGTCCAACTCAGACCGTGTCTCTGTATATGAAGAGGTTGGAGTTTTCTTACGGAGGTTTGTGCATCAAGATCTGGTTAACCACTGGCGCCTGCCCAGGAAAGCTGTTGTTAGGTCAAATGTCCGTCGCTCAAATGGGCAACAGACAGCGACGTTAAATAAACTTAAATCAGTGTGCGATAGAAAGAGACCACTACAACGTGTATTCAAATAACATGTTGAGTCGCCGGAGAACCATCGTGTGCACACTATACTGACGAAGCTGAAATATATAAAGAGAGACAACACAATGTATTATCAGAAGTAAGATATACTTATACAAATTTATTTGAGCTCGATTGCGAAACAAGTTATTTCAACTTATATTAATCACTCTCGAGACCTCATTCCTGATGGAATCCATCGCCACGAGGGAGAGAGAAGAGGCAACGTGGAATTTAAATACCTTGCCTAAGGGCACAATATAATAAAATATACTGACACCATTGTTTTTACGTTTATTTATGGTCGCTACCGGTTGCCCATATGAGCGACGCCTCCTGAAGAGATTAGTTATTTTAGATTTTGGAGGATAGTGCAATGATACAGACAGATACCCATTCCAGAGTCTCCTCTGGTTCTTTTACGTGCACGGTGTAAAGCACCGACACGAGACCTCGGTTTAACGTCCCATCTGAAAGACTGTTACTTTTATTAGGGTCTGACACCATTAAAAAAACTGTGCGCACTTTTATATTAACTATCGTTCACTTAAATTCTTTTGTCGCGTATCAGTCCGCGCCGTGTAATACAGATGCCTTGCAAATAAAATACACAAAGGTGCTTGCCATCACAGACGACTGGCGTCTGAACAAATGGATCGGGTTCAAAACCAAAATACAATTTTCTTTAAGAACATTATGAGACACTATCGGCTGATCAGTATATGGCTTTGGTAGTGATGGGGTGTCATTTTAAAACTTTATTTATTGGATATGGCCTAAAATGTATGTATAGCGTAGAGCCTATAGCGTATCATAATACATGTGTTTTGGGTTTTGAACCCGAAACCATTTGTCTAGACCCAAATCGTCTGTTTTCAATAACAGTTCAATGATATCGTGTTTATGTGTCTGTCTTGAAATAGCTACAGGAAGCACGTGCTGCAATACATTGTCGTTAGATCTATCGTATGTGCCGTGATTGCAATTATAGAAATAAATCACCTTCATACACAATGGAAATTTCATTAATAACACCAAATTAAGTAGACGATTATTCATAACACCTGCTCACGCGTAGCTACCGATATCTGAGCGCATAAATGAGGTTTTATGAGTGAACGCTTATGGTTGCACGATGGAGCGTATGTGGTTGTCGGAACGTATGCTGCTAAAGGAAGATGCGCATGCAGAGAATCACGTATGCTCATCATAGTAGTCATACCAATCGAATCGCACAACGAATTGTTCCTCGTGTCCATTAATATTACGCGTCCAGGTAATTTTATACGTGAGTAGTATCATCGTCATAGTGCAGGTGACACATTTGCATTCAATAAAAGTACAACTGTCATGCAAAAGTAACCGCACGAATGATTTTAACTATAAATAAATAGATTGAACTGAATTAAACAAAGATATTAACAACCGCAATATGTAGAGTAAACGTGCTTCATTCCATGTACACAATTTTAATGGCGCAACGCAAATGACGGTGTGCTATATCGTGTAGGATTTTCCTTAATTGTCGGCTGGTTTATATACTTCGGAAATACATTGGTTTATATCGCAAACCGCAACATTTATTTTAATGAATGGTCGACCCCTTCTCGTTGTTTCCGGAATAGTTTATGCACACAGGTATGTTTCAATCCATACGGTAAAATGATATACCAGTGTTACCAGGGATATAATACTGCACAATCATACTACCTGCAATTGCAATATACCTTTTTTATATCTTATTCGTAATAACTTGTGTGTGTGTTTTACGTTTATTTATCGTCGCTACCGGTTGCCCATATGAGCGACGCCTCCTGAAGAGATTAGTCATTTTAGATTTTTGGAGGAAAGTGCAATGATAAAGACAGAGACCCATTCCAGAGTCTTCTCTGGTTCTTTTACGTACACGGTGTACCGACACGAGACCTCGGTTTAAACTCCCGACTGAAAGACTGTTAAATTTATTAGGTTCAGACCTGGGGGATCGAACCTGCGATACCTGGATTACCTGTCCAGCGTGTTACCACATAATAACTTATTTATTGTAGTATAATATATATGCATGTAACAAGAATTTATTGTCCAAGATTAACAACCGTTCTATAGTTGGTTCAATGCTTTATATGTGTAGTTCTCCCCCTTTATATATAGTCTCGTCTTTGTTGTGTTTTAAAGTCACACCGTACAGTTGCTTCGGTCATATGACGACTCTCAGTCTAATATATGTAGGAGGAAAAACCGGGTGCTCCTCCGACCAGTATTCCCGGGCACGGACGTGAACCCTCTGGTAGAACAACCGACTAGGTAACGTGTTCTCCCAATCCTAACTGTGCTGTTGCAACTATTCCTATGTGATGTACCATTCTTGAATAAAATATTGTTTAATATTAAATTTAAAGTAACCACCTTGATAGAACCACCGATCTTCCTCGAGTCAGCTGGATAGCTTCTTCACGTAACACACTCATGAATCGAACCTTCAGCGCCGAGGGGCAAGTGGGCAAGTGATTTGAAGTGAATGATTTGGTTTACGTTTATTTATCGTCGCTACAGGTTGCCCATGAGCGGCGGTCGGTTTACCTAACAACACATTTCACCGAAAAGGCTCCAGCTATCAACCAGTACTTGGTGCGCCAGCCTCCGTATGAAACTGCCAACATTTTAATATAAAGAGACACGGTCTGAGCGGGGTTCGAGCCCATGACCATCAGTGATGATAGTTTACAGTGGTATACAAGTCAGCGACCGTAACCACTCGACCACGGTGGCGGCCGAGCCTAATCTATGGCAAGGCTGAGTATTCAAATAACATAATTAACGGACATAAAATAATCACATTAGTTTATAAAACATCGTTAACTAAACGTCTTAGTACGTACGCTCGCCCACATGGTTCACCGGCGGCGAGGGCCAGTAAGCTCAATCGTCACCATCGTATCCATCCACTCATCCACTCATCCACGCATACAAATTGACACATCAAAGTACGCATTCCTACGTTGGAGAAGTGGTAAATTGGTCATAAACACTATTTCTATGATCCATGTTACACCAAGTAGCTATTATAGCAAGGTATTATTGGTTACATGACTTACTCTTTTTTATTTGTTGTACAAAATAAATGCATAACAAGGTACTATAATTTTTCTATGATCATGTGTTATTGATGTTTTATTCGTATGTAATCAATTTTAATATAGCAGTAAAACATGCATGCCTACACAATGGATGTACTTCTGTATGCTATTAGCCCATATATCTCATTTAT
This sequence comes from Archivesica marissinica, assembly GCA_014843695.1. Classification (NCBI taxonomy): domain Eukaryota; kingdom Metazoa; phylum Mollusca; class Bivalvia; order Venerida; family Vesicomyidae; genus Archivesica; species Archivesica marissinica. The sequence goes on from CM026395.1 coordinate 9,306,587, forward strand.
AAAGATAATGTATAATTTGTCGCAGTCATGGTAATAATGTTCTTGTAGTCTACATTTATGTCATATAAAATATTGCATAAGGCATCGAACAAATTACCTTATGTCAAGTTTTATGACAATATAGCTCATTTCACAGCAATACATTCCCCACTGAAGGAGAATACAGTCCCCACTGAAGGAGAATACAGTCCCCACTGAAGGAGAATACAGTCCCCACTGAGGGGGAATACAGTCCTCACTGAAGGGGAATACTGTCCCACTGAGGGAGAATACAGTCCCCACTGAAGGTGAATACAGTCCCCACTGAAGGAAAATACAGTCCCCACTGAAGGAGAATACAGTCCCCACTGAAGGAGAATACAGTCCCCACTGAAGGAGAATACAGTCCCCACTGAAGGAGAATACAGTCCCCACTGAAGGAGAATACAGTCCCCACTGAAGGAGAATACAGTCCCCACTGAAGGAGAATACAGTCCCCACTGAAGGAGAATACAGTCCCCACTGAAGGAGAATACAGTCCTCACTGAAGGAGAATACAGTCCCCACTGAAGGAGAATACAGTCCCCACTGAAGGAGAATACAGTCCCCACTGAAGGGGAATACAGTCCTCACTGAAGGGGAATACAGTCCCCACTGAAGGGGAATACAGTCCCCACTGAAGGAGAATACAGTCCTCACTGAAGGAGAATACAGTCCCCACTGAAGGAGAATACAGTCCTCACTGAAGGAGAATACAGTCCTCACTGAAGGAGAATACAGTCCTCACTGAAGGAGAATACAGTCCCCACTGAAGGAGAATACAGTCCTCACTGAAGGAGAATACAGTCCTCACTGAAGGGGAATACAGTCCTCACTGAAGGAGAATACAGTCCTCATTGAAGGAGAATACAGTCCCCACTGAAGGAGAATACAGTCCTCACTGAAGGAGAATACAGTTCTCACTGAAGGGGAACACAGTCCTCACTGAAGGAGAATACATGAAGGAGAATACAGTCCCCACTGAAGGAGAATACATGAAGGAGAATACAGTCCTCACTGAAGGAGAATACAGTCCCCACTGAAGGAGAATACATGAAGGGGAATACTGTCCTCACTGAAGGAGAATACAGTCCTCACTGAAGGAGAATACAGTCCCCACTGAAGGAGAATACAGTCCTCACTGAAGGAGAATACAGTCCTCACTGAAGGGGAATACAGTCCTCACTGAAGGAGAATGCATGAAGGAGAATACAGTCCCCACTGAAGGAGAATACATGAAGGAGAATACAGTCCTCACTGAAGGGGAATACAGTCCCCACTGAAGGAGAATACATGAAGGAGAATACAGTCCTCACTGAAGGAGAATACAGTCCTCACTGAAGGAGAATACAGTCCCCACTGAAGGAGAATATATGAAGGAGAATACAGTCCTCACTGAAGGAGAATACAGTCCTCACTGAAGGAGAATACATGAAGGAGAATACAGTCCCCACTGAAGGAGAATACATGAAGGAGAATACAGTCCTCACTGAAGGGGAATACAGTCCCCACTGAAGGAGAATACATGAAGGAGAATACAGTCCTCACTGAAGGAGAATACAGTCCTCACTGAAGGAGAATACAGTCCCCACTGAAGGAGAATATATGAAGGAGAATACAGTCCTCACTGAAGGAGAATACAGTCCTCACTGAAGGAGAATACATGAAGGAGAATACAGTCCCCACTGAAGGAGAATACATGAAGGAGAATACAGTCCTCACTGAAGGGGAATACAGTCCCCACTGAAGGAGAATACATGAAGGAGAATACAGTCCTCACTGAAGGAGAATACAGTCCTCACTGAAGGAGAATACAGTCCTCACTGAAGGAGAATACAGTCCCCACTGAAGGAGAATACATGAAGGAGAATACAGTCCTCACTGAAGGAGAATACAGTCCTCACTGAAGGAGAATACATGAAGGAGAATACAGTCCTCACTGAAGGAGAATACAGTCCTCACTGAAGGAGAATATATGAAGGAGAATACAGTCCCCACTGAAGGAGAATACATGAAGGAGAATACAGTCCTCACTGAAGGAGAATACAGTCCTCACTGAAGGAGAATACATGAAGGAGAATACAGTCCCCACTGAAGGAGAATACATGAAGGAGAATACAGTCCTCACTGAAGGAGAATACAGTCCCCACTGAAGGAGAATACATGAAGGAGAATACAGTCCTCACTGAAGGAGACTACAGTCCTCACTGAAGGAGAATACATGAAGGAGAATACAGTCCTCACTGAAGGAGAATACAGTCCTCACTGAAGGAGAATACATGAAGGAGAATACAGTCCCCACTGAAGGAGAATACATGAAGGAGAATACAGTCCTCACTGAAGGAGAATACAGTCCTCACTGAAGGAGAATACAGTCCCCACTGAAGGAGAATACAGTCCTCAATGAAGGGGAATACAGTCCCCACTGAAGGAGAATACAGTCCTCACTGAATGAGAATACAGTCCCCACTGAAGGGGAATACAGTCCCCACTGAAGGTGAATACAGTCCTCAATGAAGGGGAATACAGTCCCCACTGAAGGAGAATACAGTCCTCACTGAAGGAGAATACAGTCCCCACTGAAGGGGAATACAGTCCCCACTGAAGGAGAATACAGTCCCCACTGAAGGAGAATGCAGTCCTCACTGAAGGAGAATGCAGTCCTCACTGAAGGGGAATACAGTCCCCACTGAAGGGGAATACAGTCCCCACTGAAGGGGAATACAGTCCCCACTGAAGGAGAATACAGTCCCCACTGAAGGAGAATACAGTCCTCACTGAAGGAGAATACAGTCCCCACTGAAGGAGAATACAGTCCTCACTGAAGGAGAATACAGTCCCCACTGAAGGAGAATACAGTCCTCACTGAAGGGGAATACAGTCCCCACTGAAGGAGAATACAGTCCTCACTGAAGGGGAATACAGTCCTCACTGAAGGAGAATACAGTCCTCACTGAAGGAGAATACAGTCCCCACTGAAGGGGAATACAGTCCTCACTGAAGGGGAATACAGTCCACACTGAAGGAGAATACAGTCCTCACTGAAGGGGAATACAGTCCTCACTGAAGGAGAATACAGTCCCCACTGAAGGGGAATACAGTCCTCACTGAAAGGGAATACAGTCCCCACTGAAGGGGAATACAGTCCCCACTGAAGGGGAATACAGTCCTCACTGAAGGAGAATACAGTCCCCACTGAAGGAGAATACAGTCCCCACTGAAGGGGAATACAGTCCTCACTGAAGGGGAATACAGTCCCCACTGAAGGGGAATACAGTCCTCACTGAAGGGGAATACAGTCCTCACTGAAGGAGAATACAGTCCTCACTGAAGGGGAATACAGTCCCCACTATTATTATTATTATTATTAATATTATTATTATTATTATTATTATAATACTTTGCCTATTGTGAGCAGTCCAATATTAAAAAACTAAAAGACAGCAAGTACAAATAGTCCGGCAGCCAAATGGGGTTTTAGGGGTATACCTGGAAGTAGAGTATATACAATGTTTTTTGATTGATTTTGGTCACTGAGACCATAAATATTAAAAATCCGCTTGATGACACCCTATCACCTTTGGGCATTTTTTCTAATTTGCATAAAACCAAGATGGCCACCAGTGTTCTATTGAATATACTATAATTAAGATATCTCGGCTTCTAGAAGGGATTTTAAAACAATCTAAAATGTTTTAACTGGATTTTAAGACACAAGGAACCCAATTGAATAGCTTTTTTTTATCATTTGACAACTCCTTCATTTGCATAAATCCAAGATGGCCGCTCTCAAATCTATCATGAGACCGGTTTTATGTCACCACATTCTGGATACAATATTGGATACATTTGAAATTCTTTGTTCTAGTGTTTTGAAAAAATAGAGGTCCCATATAATACATCTTATACTACAATGTAAATATATTAGCTTCATTTGCATATTCCAATATGGCCGTTGTCAATCTGTTAACATGTTGCTGTGCTTTTAAATGACATGCTTGATTGATCTAAATGTTGACAATATCATTGAACACCTTCAATATAATATTAATAGTTTGTCATTGACCGATACGTTACAATATTTGTAAGCTGACAGACACCATAAAGTAAACTAATTTCAGATATGCATAAAAGTGACTGAAAAGTCATAATGTTCTAGTAGTGTCTATGCTGAACAAGCCATGAAGCATAAAGAAGTCGTTCACATTTCCTCTCCTTAACCGATATTAGTGTGTTTAGTACATACTCAATTTGAATTCACACCTCAGTTAATTATCAAATGTCGATCTGCTGCACAACGTATGCAAAGCTATTATAGATTGCAAATAAATGTCATGTAGACATCTGTAGATGTTTTGTACCATGTCCTTGTATCGTTTAAACATAATGTATTGCCAAAATGTACATAGCAATTTGGTTTGAGCCACAAGTGCTTTCCTCATTATGAAACGGCCCTCCCCAATACATGATATTTACCGAAAATTCATTTTATGGCTACAATTAGTTTACAACGCATTTAAATGAATAAATGCAAATTACATAAAGATACATAAAAATACAATATCATTATTTATACAAAGTACTCATGCAAGTGTGCCTGTGGTGCTCGTGTCTAGTGAACGACCAGAACCTCTCTTTCTATTTGCAGACTAAGCGTTAATTTGTAAACATAGACATTCTATATAGTATTTCAATAAATTCAAAGAATACTCTTGTTTTGTTGTTTGATTAATACTAATGGCCGGTTTGAAATCTTTTGGTATTCTTTATAAATTTCTGTACTGAGGTGAACATAATTAAGTTATCACTTTCAATCAGATTTTCTTTACCTATTAGCAGTGTTTTCGCATTTAAAGGATGGTATTGTCGTGTTTCTCTGAATAGTGTTATTCTTTGATTTTGAAACAAATGACAATGAAAAAAGTAGTGTTCAGCGTTTTCAATCCCAATAGCTAACGGTTTGACAATAGACGAAGCCGTTTCTTTCAACATTTTGTGACTTATACCATTTGGGCCGTTAGCTTTGTTTACATCAATATTTTTTTAAACGTCCCAAATTTCTAATTCTGAAATATGAAAATCTTCAAGTTTTATATTCGTTTTACCTTCATAAATCGGAAGTATGGCATTTGAGTCATCGACATTTGATATGGATGAAAAATATGAGTTCAAGCAGTTCGCTTTTTCTTTTTCAGTTACATGTATATGACATTGTACACAGTTATCAATATGATGTTTCTCTCAATTGTCTGTGTTGACATTAATACCTGTATATCTAATTGCCATCGTCGTCATCTGCATCAGAGGCTACATCACATTTAGTCAGTTCGCTATGACAGTCCTCAGCATGACATCCGCAAAATACAGTGCACGGTAGTTTACTGCTCACACATCCACATCTTCCTGATTTGCAAAGTCTATCACTTTCACAAGCGCAGCGAATCAGTTTCAAAATCTCGTGTGGAGCAAGGGACACATCTTCATGTATCGGTTTAGGCAGCATAGTCTTGGAACTGTCGTCACGAACGTATCCATGTTCTGTTGGATCTAGCGAGGGAGGGTCTAGATCCAAAGCATGTTTCCAAACAGCTGCCTGCAGGTGTGCTCGTTTGACATTTTCCAGAAATGCTTCTGTTGTGGGAGGTAGAGACTTCAGCTTTGGTATGGCTGTGGTGCCCTTTCCCACCTGTGTGGCCCATGACTTCTTCCTTGCTTCAGACATACTACTACAGTCCTTGTGTCCATAGCATGTGGCCACAAACTTGGATGCATGTCTTGTTATATCTGGTAACAATGCATGAATGTCACGCAAAAGTGACAACGAGTAGCCTTCTCGCAGTACTTTCAGTACCCTGACTTTACCAATACCGAAATTTAGCATACACATGTATCACAACCCGATAGGGAGTGCATAGACAACAGTCCATCTACTATGCTCTGATGTTGTTTAACAGTAGCTTGTATGTCAATAACATTTCTACCATGAATCGGCGTTTCCATGATCATGTGACTGGTTAACTGTCGCTCAAAGTAGTGGTGAAGCATAAGGATGAAGACGTCGATGTCATCTGCAATCACTGACACGCCTACTTGGCATTCAGTCGCAATTGTTACTGCTTGTTGAACAATGATGCAGTCTGCCTCTTCATGAGATGTAGATGATCACCACTCCCCCATAACTTATTTCAACTGGTGTGTTATCACAACTGCTAGTGATGACAAGTGTGTGGGTCATTGTGTAGTCTCGATGGAAGGTAGTGTCTCTGGTCAGCTCTTCACAGATAATTTCCATCAGCTGTGATTCATTTTCTGACACTGTCAGGACAACTTTCTGTGGGGGTAGAGGTGTATCTAGAGCCAGTCGATGTACTCTGCTTGCTTCTGTTGTTCTATTGCATCTGGTCGTACTCTTGGTACTGAAATCCTGGTACCTGTCGAACACGAGATAGACATCGCTAGAAGTAAGTTTATGTTGGATGTACTGTTTGAAGTTCACAACAAAGTCGCAGACTGTCCCATTCGCTGGCCAGTGTATCACCCAGAGGACAGCTGAACCATCTAGCACCCTCCAGTCGGCTTTGGGTGATACGTTCCTTGATGACATCTCAACTTGTAGTTGCTTCTTCAACTGTGCCTTAGCCTTTCCGGTTCTCATGTCACCCGAGTCGTTGAACATCGATGTAGGCACCGGAGATAGCTCATACGATAGTAATGTCTTGATGTCTATTGTGTCACGATAGCTAGCCTGGAGTCCTATGACTCGTGAAAAGAGAAGTGTGGTATTGAACAACTTTGCTGTACCAATATTCACATGCTTTTTTGTTACTTGCATTGTCACCGTCTTCTTTGAAATGGGATTTTAGAAGTCATCTGGCCAAGCACCCTCGAATTCTTCCATTTCTTTGGTCCCAATGGTCACAGTCTTATCAACGTTCACTGAAACAGGCGCCACTCGACCACTGACAATGTTCACTATCTTGTCTGCTTCGTTGGTGACATCAAACCGGTCTCCCGAGAGGTTTGACAGCGGCCATCTTGGATTTATGCAAATGAAGGAGTTGTCGAATCATAATAAAATTTATTCCATTTGGTTCCTAATGTCTTAAAGCCCTGTTAAAACATTTTAGATTGTTTTAAAATCCATTCTAGAAGCCGAGATATCTTAATTATAGTATATTCAATAGAACACTGGCGGCCATCTTGGTTTTATGCAAATTAGAAAAAATGCCCAAAGGTGACAGGGTGTCATCAAGCGGATTTTTAATATTTATGGTCTCAGTGACCCAAATCAATCAAAAACATTGTATATACTCCACTTCCAGGGTAAGCTAGTTGGCTGCTGGACTAAAAGGTATTACGCCATGATAGTGTTTTGAATGCATTTATATCCCCTCCTGATCAGTATTGTGTGACCAGTTTATTTTATTAAGATATATGTATACAGTATTGTTGTATGTCTATCTGGATAGAAGGGGGCCATTTTGCCGAGTGATTACTGTCGTTGATTTCAAACCACTTGCCTCTCACTGAGTAGGTTCGAATCCCATTGGGGTATCGACTTCTTTCATATAAGGAAGCTTTCCAGCTGGCTTCCGGAATGTCCATAGTTTTGCCCGTCCGTGTCTGACATATTGCTCGGAGTGACACCCACCGCATCAATACCACCACAGACTAAAAATCACATCTCGTCCTCAGAAGAGGCTTGACATGGGAACCGTGCACCGACACAATGAACCATAGCCGTACTCGAAAATTGAAGTAGGAATGTGGCGGCATAATAATGGTGAGTTATATGTACGTTACGTAGGACACCACTGAAGGAATTGGTTCCCGGTCGTTGTACCCCTAGAAAGTAGTTTTTGCAATCAAGCAGGCCATAATTTGATGATGTTCTACTGTAGCACCAGAGACTGTTTGCATTTCTTACTGTGCTTGTGGTACATCTGTGACATTTATGTTAATTTGAAGAAGACTTTTTGTGAATTTATTTCAGTACTACTTGCTCTTAAACAGCCCTATATGCCAGCTAGGATCCATACGCGTTCCATTTTGAACCGGTGTTTGTTTAAATTGGAAAATTGTGAAAATTGTTCATGGTGATGCCATGTCTTACTGCTGCAGTTATGCCTTACATCAAGCAGAAACCCTGGAGTTTACAGAACCGCATGTGTTATAAGCATAGTCTTGTTCGGAACTGAGACTTTGACTGCGACAGTTCATCGATCGATTTACCATAGCACGAAGAAGGAGAAAATACAGTGGTGTGCATCCGTTAACTTCACGGTACTGACTTATTGATAGTAATGATGTTTCATTGTCGTCACAGACTTAATAATTAACTACATATATCTCTCGCGTTTTCAATCTGCCCCGTAAGGATGCATCGAATGTTGCATATTACTTTCAAGGTTCCATTGCATTGGCATTATCAACACTACATTGCCTTTTGCCATTTACATAAGCATAAACTATGGCAAAAACGTACACAAATACATACACATGCATATTAAGAAGCGGTGATAGTATCTAGGGTATTTGTTCTTAATAACATAGATTCCTTTATATACTTAGATATTCTTGATATTCTGAAAAGACAACATATTATTGAATTTCTGTACACAATATATACATTGTATTACCAAGATATTTAGTTCTTAAGCACCTGTATATTGAGCAGCAAAGAAAACAGTGATACTCGGATTCGACCGAATTTTGGTTACATAGCTTACATAATCGATTTTCTCATTCTATATCATTATATATACCAAATTCAATTTCTAAGTTGTGTCATAATCCTAAGCACGTGAATCAGTTTTTTTTAATAAACATGATTAAAATAAACAATGCATTCCTTTCCTCGGCCATTTGCCTTTGATAAATTCATATTACAATTGTAATGAAATAAATATCTTGCTCGTACATTTCACTACTCTTTTTTTTGCTTAAATACAATCCGCCATCAAATGAATGTGATATACCGTAGCCACCCATGATGGAATATGAACTGAAGGCTCAGGTTGAACAAAAAGTACATATGGCACCACTGTATCTTTCAAATGAAGGGTATACAATTTCCCTACATCCTGATCGTTGTATCCAGTACTGTAAATGTATATAGGACACACTGTTATACTGTTATCCTACCTCCATGTGTAAAATAATAATCCAAAACTGCCTGCCTAATAAACATTGCTTATTCGTCAATGCTAATAAACCTTATGTTCACATATGGTATGATAAACTTCAGGCCTGGAGGTTATAAAACGTTTCTCCTATCTCAAGCTCAGTCTCAAGCTTCTGATAAAACTCAGAATCAACCAATCAAATCACTAGAGCTCGAGTTTGAGATCTCAGAACATTTTTATAACCTCAGACACTGGTCTTGAATAGTCGGTACTCTTCCCTATGCTAAACGTTCAAAAAACTCTTTCTGATTCTGATAAGGATAGTTTATACAAATTTATTTTAGCTCGATTGCGAAACAAGTTAGTACAACTTATATTAATCACTCTCGAAGTAGAGAAGAGGCAACGTGTAATTTAAATTCCTTGCCTAAGGGCACAATCGGCTTCAGCGGGGCTCGAACTCCGGACCTTTCGCACCTGAAAGCAAACGTGCAACCACTGCGCTATCACGACTTCCACGATAGAAGATAGGATAAATATAATATTAGGTTACTGTCGTATACATTTTAAATTATAAGGCTCGTCTTCTTCGAAACAATTAAAATTTATAAGACAGTATCCTAATAATCGCTATTTTTATTATACTATTATACGGTTTAAGCTTTATTTATTTTAGAAACGATTGCGAAGCAAGCTTTAACAACTTAATCACTTTCGTTGGCGAGGATGAAAACGTACAGTTCTGTGGTCATTCGTGTGGTAGGAAACCGGAGTACCCGGCCGGAGAAAACCCACCTGTCCGATCTGGCGACCACCGTACCATCTCACATACTACCCGGTCCGAGTATCGAACCAGGGTTGCATTGGTGAAAAGCGCGCGCACTCAGGAAGACTGTGTTATGCTCACAAAATGTGAACACTTAGCATAATAGGCTACTAACGTTCTACGTCATAGCCATATCAAATGCACGCTATCTGGTAGCATAAGGGTGACGATCAGACTGGTTTATTGACCCCAACAAGCATACGTGAGTGAACTATATAAAACATACTTACATACATTATTATTATTATACTGCTAACGTGACTCGTTCTACTAAACGTGTCGGTTACTTATAAATTTGATAGCGTCGTTGTAGTATCGCGTTAGTGATTTTTGTTATGTTTGTTTAAGCTTGAGTATCAGATACTGTGTGAATGTGTTTGTTCTGGGGTTTAAAGTCGCATCAACCAGCTTAGGTCATATGGCGACTCTCCAGCTAGTATTGTGGAGGAAGAACACAGCTTCTTTGAGCAGTTTTTTTTAAAACTTTATTTATTTTAAAACTATTGCAAAACCAGCTTTAGCAACTTATATTAATAATTCTCGCTGGCGTGTATGGAAGCGTGAATGTGGTCACTCATGAATTAGCGCACGCTCATCTGTCCCCTAATATAATATATCCACGTTTACAAGATTCTTATGACCGAGCATAGCCTGGGTTCCAGTCTGTCGATTTTTCACTTTTTAACTTCTGGCAAAATGGTATGATCAGAAACTTACGGAAGCCCTGGAGGGACATTTTCCTTACTTGTTATTACTTATTTGTTATTACTTATTTGTTATTACTTATTTGTTACTTCTTAATAGTTAAGATAGATATGTGTTTAAACGCGGGAATTACCAGCAGCACGATGATGGAGAGCAGCTCAAGTGAAAGTGAACCGGTATTTATTCATTTATTATTTGACTGAGTTGTCTGGTATGATTATGTTTGCGCCCGTCACCACCCCCCCCTCCCCCTCTCCTTCTGTCCTCATCTCAGTATAGAATTTGTGTCCGGTATACATGTAAATGTATGTATCCTTCTAACGTCCGCCTCTATTACAGGCGCACTGTCCGTAGAACCTAGATAACCAGTGCATTGCAGTATATTGGTATAATTATGGGAATAGGCCTGTTAAATTTTAAAGCATAGGCTAAGTTTAGCCTTGACTACAATCCACACATTCAGTGGAGTTACATATATATATGGTGATGCCTCTAAGTTTTCTTGACTTGAGTTATTGGTTTCTATTCATAAGTTAACATACTTCCTGTTTCTGTAGTTTCAGAAGGAAGTGGACACCAGTCAAGCTGGATGTGGTAGGGGTAAACATACTGTCTACAAACTTTATATTGGGTGACAGCACTTCACAAATGGAAGGTACAGAGTTGTGAAAGGGGGAGGTACGCGATTGATGGAGTACAAAGCTGATGAAGACTTATCTATGGAGACAATTATTCACAGGGACACTCAGTATTTTTTTCCTCAAGGAAAAAGTCAGTTTGAAGACTTACAAAATATGAATGTGTCACTAGCAAGTTTTGCAAGTGAAAATCTTGATGAATTCACTGACTTGGCAGGTAAAGACTGCTCTTTTCAGCAGTACTTGGAATCACATGGGCAGTTTTCTTCGCAGTATCACATGTACATTAGAACCAAAGAAACTGGAACAACAGATATCACATGCAATCCAGCTTTGGACACAGATGAAAAGGCACTTCTAGTCAACAATATAATCCCAGGAAATATTGAAGTAAAGTACAAAAGAACACCGATGTCTAATATCACAACAGTGAAAGTTCAATTTCATTTCACTCCATGAGACAATGTTATGATTCATCAGCACAGGAAATCGCATATGAAGACTATAACTGTATCACTATAATAATAATAATAATAATAAAGACTTTATTTAACGAGAGTACTCATTTAACAAAAGTTAATCTACCATGAGGCCCTCAACATATATACAATCAATGCAATCAAAAGATAGCACTATAAGTGAGAACTGCACATTGGAATAATATAGTAATGTAAAAGCTGAAAAATAGAGAAACTATATTTAATATGTAATGGAATATGATGATATATGGAATTGGCTAGCAGAGTAGAAAATAGGAATGAGACAATTAATGATACTAGATCGTTTTGTGATAGCAGGTATCGAAAAGGATAACAAAGTGTATCTAACTGAATTTGATGACGGTTCATTTCAGATAGATGGTTTCACTTCATCTCAGAATCCAGAAATAGTCATGCATGGTCCGGAAAAAATAAATGGTTTGAACGATGGTGATTTAATACATGTATTGGGATTGATAACACCGTTGCATAACAAAACTATCTTGTTTCAGTGGTTTAGGGATGGAAATCTTGTTTTGAAGGGCTAAATGCGTCAGTGTTGAAAGTAACAGTTCCTGGAGAATATTCTGCAGGGATATGCATAAATAAACAAGTGTACACATATGCTGTCCAGTGCAGTGCAACAGAACAGTCCCTGACATACCAACCAGAACAGCTGAATACACTCGACACACCATCGGAAGATCTACCACGGCGCATCCAGCCACAGACATTCAGTACACAGTCGCAGAACGTCAGCACTCATCCACAGGACATCAGCACTCAGCCACAATACATTATTACTCAGCCATAGAACATCAGCACTCAGCCACAGAACATCATCACTCAGCCATAGAACATCAGCACTCAGCCACATAACATCATCACTCAGCCATTGAACAGCAGCACTCAGCCACAGGACATCATCACTCAGCCACAAAACATCATCACTCAGCCACAGAACATCATCACTCAGCCATAGAACAGCAGCACTCAGCCATAGAACAGCAGCACTCAGCCACAGGACATCATCACTCAGCCACAGAACATCATCACTCAGCCACAGAACATCATCACTCAGTCATAGAACAGCAGCACTCAGCCACAGAACAGCAGCACTCAGCCACATAACAGCAGCACTCAGCCATAAAACAGCAGCACTCAGCCACAGAACATCATCACTCAGCCACAGAACAGCAGCACTCAGCCATAGAACAGCAGCACTCAGCCACAGAACAGCAGCACTCAGCCACAGAACAGCAGCACTCAGCCATAAAACAGCAGCACTCAGCCACAGGACATCATCACTCAGCCACAGAACATCATCACTCAGCCATAGAACAGCAGCACTCAGCCACAGGACATCATCACTCAGCCACATAACATCATCACTCAGCCACATAGCATCATCACTTAGCCTCATGCATTCAGCACTCAGCCACAGACATTAAACACCCATACACAGGGCATTAGTACTCAGTCAGAGACATTAAGCACTCATCCACATGGGCATTGGTACTCATGCAGTCAGAGACATTAAGCACTCATCTACAACAGAACGTTAGCACTCAACCACTGATATTCAGTACACAGCCACAGTAACTCAGAACTCAGACACAAAACATCAACACTCTGGACAGCCTTCCAAGAAATTCACAAACTGACTTTGATCCAATGAAACCTAAATATTTAAAGTCAACAAATCTTGCCAGCACTTCTTGTTCAGTTCCAATGGTAAACTTGGCTGATATAAACCTAGGTAAAGAAATTGGAAGGGGGGATTTGGTATTGTGTATTAAGGATGCTGGATAGGCACACACGTTGCAATAAAAGAGATAGTTATAAAGTGCATGAAGATCGCAAAGCCTATAGTTGATCGTGAACTGTGCGTACATGGTAGGCTGAGACATCCAAATAGTGTGTTGTTGATGGCATAATTATGCCATGGAAAGTGATCGATTGTATTTGGTTTCAGAACTTACTTATTGATGGTGTTACTTTGGACAACTGTCTATTTGGTGTCGATGAGACAACAATGAACATGTCCTTGAAGTTGAATGTTTCTTTGAAGATATCTCTAGCTGTTGCTTACCTGCATGCACACAACCCATTGATCATTCATAGGGACATAAAGCCTGAACTCATTCTTGTCGCAAACAATTTTAATGTAGTGAAATTATGTGATATGGGTGTAAGTAAACTGAAGACCATGAACACTGTAACGACGACTATGGCTGGGAGTTGTTTACAGACTGATACACCTCCATACCAGGCACCGGAGGTACTGCTTGATAGACGAAGTGCAAACAGAATGACAGACGTTTGGAGTATTGCATGTATATTAGTGGAGGTTATGGTTGAGCTGCCTATCTGGAACAGTGCAGATGAACCAGTTCATTATATAATTAGTAAAATGAAGCAGAAGGCAAAACCAGATGGTTTAGAAATACTGACTGCTACCGACTATGACAACTGTGAGAGTAAAATCTACCGTATATTGTGTAAGGCACTCGACTACAGTGATGGTGTTCGGCCTGGTGCACTTGAAATAGTTGACTATTTTCATGGTTTACTATAAACGTGAGGAGAAAGAAAGTGGTAAGCCTGAACACGGATTGTACGTGGTGGAAATAAATTCATAGTAGTTGTGTTATTCAGTGTCATCCTGATACTTTAATGTTTGAAAACAATTCCTCATAAATGTGCAATTTTACACCATATTTGTGACAATGGGTACTATGTTTGTACGGAATGATAACGTTTTTGTGCTTAGAAAATAAAAGCAAGTGAAACAGTTATGTAAATTATGAAAATTAGTGCATTTGCTAACTTGTGAATGTGCTATAGAGAATCTTCCTTCTGAATCACCACAATTTGGCACAAAGTCTCAGTGTATGTCTTTAAAACTGTTTCATATATCCTTGTTTAGAGTGTTATTACCAATAGTTATTGATAATAATACAGTTTACCACTAAAATTGCCTATATTGGTCCCTACCATTATTAGGACACTAGGTTTACTAGAATCCGTTTGTATGTCTGTCTGTTCATTTATTGTCGCATATAATTTTTCTACTTATTAAAGAAATTTTGAAATGAATCTCACATACTCGTACATTCAACACAGTGAGGCGATTTCTTGCGCCAAGACTCAGGCCGTAACCGAAAAGTCAAGGTTATATCAACTTATATGTTATTATTAGTACTCAATGGTCCCCAACTTTGTTTTTGCTTCATGAGCATCTAGGGATTGTGAAAGAACTTGGCAAACGTTTTCACCACAATGAGACGATATGTTTTGCACAAAACCCAGACTTTTGCTTAGACGGTCAAGGTGATATCTCATGCTCAAAGGTTTAAATTTATATTGGAAGGTAATTTTGCACTAGATTTGGTTGCTGTTATCAGATGATATGTCACACCGCCAAGACCCCCCCCCCTCCCGCCGTCTTGATGACTGTAGATATTCAAACCGGATGAGCAACACAGTAACGGTTGTTGTCCATACTAAGCCTGAATCGTACCCAACTCTTAAAGCATTCAGTATACTGATTGTTACCCGAGGTAAGGTTATGTATACTTAATCATATCCTACGCAAATTAATGTTACCCAGGTTTGCTGAATGTAACTCGGGTGCAAAAATCAGGCAAAATCAAATTTACTTGTTAAGTTTATAATGATAGTAAGCTTATCTTAATTAATCCAAGCATATTATAGTATTCTTAATTTATAATAAGCATACTTTACAACTTTATGGCATTCATTTGGCACCCACTCGGCACTCGGGTAGCATTCAGTCGTATCTGATTTGATTAAATATACATAACCCTCGGTGTGAGGCTACAGTTGTTCAAAGTACTACGCCTGTAACCACTGCGCCATGGAGGCATTTCGGTGAACTGAAGTCGGCTGTGTTAAGTAACTCTGGTAGAGCCTATACAAGAGATGATTTAGCGCAGTCGTTAGCAGCTCGCTTCTCACCAATGCAACCCTGGTTCGCCAGATCGGACAGGTGGGTTTCTCCCACACGGATGACCACATAAAAGAAAGTATGCGCCAACAAGAGAGATTAATTAGTGGTTAAAGCTTGCTTCGTAATCGTTGTAAAATAAATAACGGTTATAACGAAAAGATGAGGCTAGCAACATGACATACGCTGTTGTAGATGAGGCTAGCAACATGACATACGCTGTTGTAAATGAGACTAGCAACATGACATACGCTGTTGTAAATGCATTATGAACCACAAGACAACACTTATTTATATGCCTTTTTACCAGAGGATAAGTAATAACTAATAATAAATAAGTAATAACTATTAAGAGATAACTAATTGTCAAAAAAATTGTTCTGTATACTTCCATTAACTTAGTTACTAATATATGCTTTTATCATGGTTACTCATTACCTTTTCATAATATATCAAATATAGCCAATAAAAACTACTATGAATTGTACACGACAATCAATTGTACAGTACATAGGACAGGAATTGTCTATCTCATTGAAACTGACGCAGACCTTCAAACAATGTTGTGACATTTTAATTGCTCATATACCAATACAGAAATGTTTACGCAATACACACTGTTCTTGATAAAAACAAATTTGTTAAGATGTAGTGTTTGAAATGTTGACCATTCTGCAACTCCTTTATCTTGGCCAAGCCGTTGAGACAATTCACCATACATGTATAGGACTTTTACGATACGTATATCTCCAAATTATTATAAAGCTCATTGAATAGTATTAATGCTTCGTATGGGTGGACTGGGATTCGAACATTAGGTTTTATAATGTTTACAATTTCTTTAAATTCTGTACTGCAAACTTCGTTTTCTTTACCATAAAGATTTATACAGATATCGACATCTTCGTTATTCACAGCTGTCTTATCGTCAGTTCAGGGATAAAATACATAACATCCGGTTTTCCCGAGGGCAATCCAGTATAACGTTTCTGTCGTCGAATATTGTGAGAATTCCATTATTTTGCAATTCTATCCAGATCTGTTTGCAAAGCACCCATGAAACAAAATCTTAAACATTCTGTTGTCACTAGGTTTTCAAAATCATACATTCCTGAATCCCTAATATCTTTGAAAAGATTAATCCACCAATGCACACCAAGCTTACGGAGTATCCCCCACCACGATTCTATCCTCTGGTTTGTTGTGCTCTTTCCATACATGAAACTGTTCATGCCGGACATGCGGTCAGATGAAGTGTATCTGAAAAACGGCTGCAGAAAACTCACACTGCTGTTTTCTGTTCCATTATCTGCTCTTAAAATGCGTGGAGCATTTTGAAAGTGTTTTAAACAGTCCAAATATTATTTCGCGACAATAGCTGTATCGTTGTTGCTAGATGCTACTTCAAGCCACATGATTCTACGACTATAACCGTCAATGCACCCATGAATACAGAATCCAAACGGTTTTAATTTATCATAACCATCCACATGCCATACGTAATTAGGCCCTATGAGCGAATACACCCTTCGCTTTAACCTATGTGATTTTCGTTCATCTGTTACAAGGGGGCATATGTGTTTCATTATTCGCATGACTTCGTTTCTTTTTACTGCTAGCCCATGATCCCTCACTAGTCTTTTCCACATTGTCCAATAACCTACATACTCCCCCACTTATCTTTATCTCCTGCCGAACTATATTTATTACATCGTGTACATGTGAGTATTGATGACGACATCTATGTAGATTTAACTTTTGTAAGATACGCTTTAAATGACGAATGCTTATTCTAATATTATGGCGGCAAAACAAAAAAGAACAATTTCAGCATACTTCAATCCTTCCATAAAATATATTTTAATTAATTTATTTCTGGTGAAACCATTTCTGATACGCGGACTATCCGACAGCACTACACTCTCTACATATAAGAATGTTTGTAGCATCAACACCATGAGCATGCTAGTTGACATGATTTTAGTTAATTGCGTCCGACCATAAGTCATCTGTCTTGACTGTCGACATTCAAAATGGCCGAGCAAATGAGTAACTCTTAACAAATAAGTAATAACAAATAAGTAATAACAAGTAAGGAAAATGTCCCTCCAGGGCTTCCGTAGAAACTCAATAGGCCCAATTAATAGTCTCGGTGTTAAAATATATTTATTTGACTGACCAGGCAAAATATATGGACGCCTGGTCAAGTTTATCCGTTATTTATATATAAACATGATACACAGAAGTTTATCCGTTATTTATATATAAACATGATACACAGAAGTTTATCCGTTATTTATATATAAACATGATACATAGAAGTTTATCCGTTATTTATATATAAACATGATACACAGAAGTTTATCCGTTATTTATATATAAACATGATACACAGAAGTTTATCCGTTATTTATATATAAACATGATACACAGAAGTGTATCCGTTATTTATATATAAACATGATACACAGAAGTGTATCCGTTATTTATATATAAACATGATACACAGAAGTGTATCCGTTATTTATATATAAACATGATACACAGAAGTGTATCCGTTATTTATATATAAACATGATACACAGAAGTTTATCCGTTATTTATATATAAACATGATACACAGAAGTGTATCCGTTATTTATATATAAACATGATACACAGAAGTTTATCCGTTATTTATATATAAACATGATACACAGAAGTTTATCCGTTATTTATATATAAACATGATACACAGAAGTTTATCCGTTATTTATATATAAACATGATACACAGAA
>CM026395.1:9326124-9346540 GCA_014843695.1 Archivesica marissinica
TGGCATGAATCTTCCACTAGCAAGATGGCATGAATATTCTACTAGCAACAGGGCATGAATCTTATACTAGCATGATGGCACGAATCTTCTACTAGCAACAGGGCATGAATCTTCTACGAGCAACAGGGCATGAATCTTCTACTAGCAACAGGGCATGAATCTTCTACTATCAAGATGGCATGAATCTTCTACTAGTAAGATGGCATGAATCTTCTACTAGCAAGATGGCACGAATCTTCTACTAGCAAGATGGCACGAATCTTCTACTAGTAATATGGCATGAATCTTCTACTAGCACGATGTCATGAATCTTCTACTAGCAAGATGGCATGAATCTTCTACTAGTAAGATGGCATGAATCTTCTACTAGCAAGATGGCATGAATCTTCTACTAGTAAGATGGCATGAATCTTCTACTAGCAACAGGGCATGAATCTTCTACTAGCAACAGGGCATGAATCTTCTACTAGCAAGATGGCATGAATCTTCTACTAGTAAGATGGCATGAATCTTCTACTAGCAAGATGGCATGACTCTTCTACTAGTAAGATGGCATGAATCTTCTACTAGCAACAGGGCATGAATCTTCTACTAGCAACAGGGCATGAATCTTCTACTAGTAAGATGGCACGAATCTTCTACTAGCAACATGGCACGAATCTTCTACTAGTAAGATGGCATGAATCTTCTACTAGCACAATGTCATGAATCTACTACTAGCAAGATGGCATGATTCTTCTACTAGCAACAGGGCATGAATCTTCTACTAGCAAGATGGCACGAATCTTCTACTAGCAACAGGGCATGAATCTTCTACTAGCAACTGGGCATGAATCTTCTACTAGCAAGATGGCACGAATATTCTACTAGCAACAGGGCACGATTCTGCTACTAGCAGCAGGGCATGAATCTTCTACTAGCAAGATGGCATGAATCTTCTACCAGCAAGATGGCACGAATCTTCTACTAGCAACAGAGCATGAATCTTCTACTAGCAACAGGGCATGAATCTTCTACTAGCAAGATGGCACGAATATTCTACTAGCAAGATGGCATGAATCTTCCACTAGCAAGATGGCATGAATATTCTACTAGCAACAGGGCATGAATCTTCTACTAGCATGATGGCACGAATCTTCTACTAGCAACAGGGCATGAATCTTCTACTAGCCATAGGGCATGAATCTTCTACTAGCAACAGGGCATGAATCTTCTACTAGCAAGATGGCATGAATCTTCTACTAGCAAGATGGCATGAATCTTCTACTAGCAAGATGGCACGAATCTTCTACTAGTAAGATGGCACGAATCTTCTACTAGTAAGATGGCATGAATTTTCTACTAGCACGATGTCATGAATCTTCTATTAGCAAGATGGCATGAATCTTCTACTAGCAAGATGGCATGAATCTTCTACTAGTAAGATGGCATGAATCTTCTACTAGCAAGATGGCATGAATCTTCTACTAGTAAGATGGCAGGAATCTTCTACTAGCAACAAGGCATGAATCTTCTACTAGCAACAGGGCATGAATCTTCTACTAGTAAGGTGGCACGAATCTTCTACTAGCAACATGGCACGAATCTTCTACTAGTAAGATTTGCATGAATCTTCTACTAGCACGATGTCATGAATCTTCTACTAGCAAGATGGCATGAATCATCTACTAGCAAGATGGCATGAATCTTCTACTAGTAAGATGGCATGAATCTTCTACTAGCACGATGTCATGAATCTTCTACTAGCAATATGGCATGAATCTTCTACTAGCAAGATGGCACGAATCTTCTTCTAGTAAGATGGCATGAATCTTCTACTAGCACGATGTCATGAATCTTCTACTAGCAAGATGGCATGAATTTTCTACTAGCAAGATGGCACGAATCTTCTACTAGCAACAGGGCTTGAATCTTGTACTAGCAAGATGGCATGAATCTTCTACTAGCAACAGGGCATGAATCTTCTACTAGTATGATGGCATGAATCTTCTACTAGCAACAGGGCATGAATCTTCTACTAGCAAGATGGCATGAATCTTCTACTAGCAACAGGGCATGAATCTTCTACTAGCAAGATGGCATGAATCTTCTACTAGCATCAGGGCATGAATCTTCTACTAGCAACAGAGCATGAATCTTCTACTAGCAACAGGGCACGAATCTTCTACTAGCAACAGGGCATGAATCTTCTACTAGCAACATGGCATGAATCTTCTACTAGCAACAGGGCATGAATCTTCTACTAGCAACAGGGCATGAATCTTCTACTAGCAAGAGGGCATGAATCTTCTACTATCAAGATAGCATGAATCTTCTACTAGCAAGATGGCACGAATCTTCTACTAGCAAGATGGCATGAATCTTCTATTAGCAAGATGGCACGAATCTTCTACTAGCAAGATGGCATGAATCTTCTACTAGCAAGATGGCATGAATCTTCTACTAGCAAGATGACAGGAATCTTCTACTATCAAGATGGCATTAATCTTCTACTAGTATGATGTCATGAATCTTCTACCAGCAAGATGGCATGAATCTTCTACTAGCAACATGGCATGAATCTTCTACTAGCAACAGGGCATGAATCTTCTACTAGCAAGATAGCATGAATCTTCTACTAGCAAGATAGCATGAATCTTCTACTAGCAAGATGGCATGAATATTCTACTAGAAAAAAGGGCATGAATCTTCTATTAGCAACATGGCATGAATCTTCTACTAGCAACATGGCATGAATCTTCTACTAGCAACATGGCATGAATCTTCTACTAGCAACATGGCATGAATCTTCTACTAGCAACATGGCATGAATCTTCTACTAGTAACATGGCATGAATCTTCTACTAGCAAGATGGCATGAATATTCTCCTAGCAACATGGCATGAATCTTCTACTAGCAAGATGGCATGAATCTTCTACTAGCAACATGGCATGAATCTTCTACTAGCAAGATGGCACGAATCTTCTACTAGCAACAGGGCATGAATCTTCTACTAGTATGATGTCATGAATCTTCTACTAGCAAATGGCATGAATCTTCTACTAGCAAGATGGCACGAATCTTCTACTAGCAACAGGACATGAATCTTTTACTAGTAAGATGACATGACTCTTCTACTAGCAAGAAGGCATGAATCTTCTACTATCAAGATGGCATGAATCTTCTACTAGCAACATGGCATGAATCTTCTACTAGTAAGATGACATGACTCTTCTACTAGCAAGATGGCATGAATCTTCTACTAGCAAGATGGCATGAATCTTCTACTAGCAAGATGGCATGAATCTTCTACTAGCACGATGTCATGAATCTTCTACTAGTAAGATGACATGAATCTTCTACTAGCAAGAAGGCATGAATCTTCTACTATCAAGATGGCATGTATCTTCTACTAGCAAGATGGCATGAATCTTCTACTAGCACGATATCATGAATCTTCTACTAGTAAGATGGCATGAATCTTCTACTAGTAAGATGGCATGAATCTTCTACTAGTAAGATGGCATGAATCTTCTACTAGCAAGATGGCACGAATCTTCTACTAACAACAGGGCATGAATATTCTACTAGCAAGATGGCATGAATCTTCTACTAGCAACAGGGCATGAATCTTCTTCGAGCAACAGGGCATGCATCTTCTACTAGCAAGATGGCATGAATCTTCTACTAGCAAGATGGCACGAATCTTCTACTAGCAACAGGGCACGAATCTTCTACTAGCAACAGGGCATGAATCTTCTACTAGCAAGATGGCATGAATCTTCTACTAGCAACAGGGCACGAATCTTCTACTAGCAACAGGGCATGAATCTTCTACTAGCAACATGGCATGAATCTTCTAATATCAAGATGGCATGAATCTTCTACTAGCACGATGTCATGAATCTTCTACTAGCACGATGTCATGAATCTTCTACTAGTACGATGTCATGAATCTTTTACTAGCAAGATGGCATGAATCTTCTACTAGTAAGATGGCATGAATCTTCTACTAGCAAGATGGCATGAATCTTATACTAGTAAGATGACATGAATCATCTACTATCACGATGTCATGAATCTTCTACTAGTACGATGTCATGAATCTTCTACTAGTAAGATGACATGAATCTTCTACTAGTAAGATGGCATGAATCTTCTACTAGTCAGATGGCATGAATCTTCTACTAGTAAGATGGCATGAATCTTCTACTAGTAAGATGACATGAATCTTCTACTAGTACGATGTCATGAATCTTCTACTAGCAAGATGGCATGAATCTTCTACTATCAAGATGGCATGAATCTTCTACTATCAAGATGGCATGAATCTTCTACTAGTAAGATGGCATAAATCTTCTACTATCAATATGACATGAATCTTCTACTAGCAACATGGCATGAATCGTCTACTAGTAAGATGGCACGAATCTTCTACTAGCAACATGGCATTAATCTTCTACTAGTAAGATGGCATGAATCTTCTACTAGCAACAGGGCATGCATTTTCTACTAGTAAGATGGCATGATTCTTCTACTAGCAACAGGGCATGAATCTTCTACTAGTATGATGTCATGAATAGTCTACTAGCAAGATGGCATGAATCTTCTACTAGCAAGATGGCATGAATCTTCTACTAGCAAGATGGCATGAATCTTCTACTAGCAACATGGCATGAATCTTCTACTAGCAAGATGGCACGAATCTTCTGCTAGCAATAGGGCATGAATCTTCTACTAGTAAGATGGCATGAATCTTCTACTAGTATGATATCATGAATCTTCTACTAGTATGATATCATGAATCTTCTACTAGCAAGATGGCATGAATCTTCTACTAGCAAGATGGCACGAATCTTCTACTAGCAACAGGACATGAATCTTCTACTAGCAACCATGAATCTTCTACTAGTACGATGTCATGAATCTTCTACTTGCATGATGTCATGAATCTTTTACTTGTAAGATGTCATGAATCTTCTACTAGTACGATGTCATGAATCTTCTACTTGCATGATGTCATGAATCTTTTACTTGTAAGATGTCATGGATCTTCTACTAGTACGATGTCATGAATCTTCTACTTGCATGATGTCATGAATCTTCTACTTGTAAGATGGCATGAATCTTCTACTTGTATGATGTCATGAATCTTCTACTTGCATGATGGCATGAATCTTCTACTAGCAAGATGGCATGAATCTTCTACTAGCAACAGGGCATGAATCTTCTACTAGCAACAGGGCATGAATCTTCTACTAGCACGATGTCATGAATCTTCTACTAGTAAGATGGCATGAATCTTCTACTAGTAAGATGACATGAATCTTCTACTAGTAAGATGGCATGAATCTTCTACTAGCAAGATGGCATGAATCTTCTACTAGCAAGATGGCATGAATCTTCTACTAGCAAGATGCATGAATCTTCTACTAGTATGATGCATGAATCTTCTACTAGCAAGATGGCATGAATCTTCTACTAGCAAGATGGCATGAATCTTCTACTAGCAAGATGGCATGAATCTTCTACTAGCAACATGGCTGAATCTTCTACTAGTAAGATGGCATGAATCTTCTACTAGCAAGATGGCATGAATCTTCTACTAGTAAGATGGCATGAATCTTCTACTAGCAAGATGGCATGACTCTTCTACTAGTAAGATGGCATGAATCTTCTACTAGCAACAGGGCATGAATCTTCTACTAGCAACAGGGCATGAATCTTC
Source organism: Archivesica marissinica (assembly GCA_014843695.1). Classification (NCBI taxonomy): domain Eukaryota; kingdom Metazoa; phylum Mollusca; class Bivalvia; order Venerida; family Vesicomyidae; genus Archivesica; species Archivesica marissinica. The sequence goes on from CM026395.1 coordinate 9,331,833, forward strand.
TACTAGTAAGATGGCACGAATCTTCTACTAGCAACATGGCACGAATCTTCTACTAGTAAGATGGCATGAATCTTCTACTAGCACAATGTCATGAATCTACTACTAGCAAGATGGCATGATTCTTCTACTAGCAACAGGGCATGAATCTTCTACTAGCAAGATGGCACGAATCTTCTACTAGCAACAGGGCATGAATCTTCTACTAGCAACTGGGCATGAATCTTCTACTAGCAAGATGGCACGAATATTCTACTAGCAACAGGGCACGATTCTGCTACTAGCAGCAGGGCATGAATCTTCTACTAGCAAGATGGCATGAATCTTCTACCAGCAAGATGGCACGAATCTTCTACTAGCAACAGAGCATGAATCTTCTACTAGCAACAGGGCATGAATCTTCTACTAGCAAGATGGCACGAATATTCTACTAGCAACAGGCTTCTTCTATCTTCTACTAGCAACTGGCCATGAACTTCACTAGCACTGGCACCTTCCAAGCTGGCCTTCTCACTAGCATGAATCTCACTAGCAACATGGCTGATCAATCCTTCTCTAACTAAACTCTTCCTACTCTTCTACTAGCATGCATGACTTCTACTAGCAACAGGCATGAATCTTCTACTAGCAAGATGGCATGAATCTTCTACTAGCAACAGGGCATGAATCTTCTACTAGCAAGATGGCATGAATCTTCAACTAGCAACATGGCATGAATCTTCTACTAGCAACATTGCATGAATCTTCTACTAGCAACATGACATGAATCTTCTACTAGCAACATGGCATGAATATTCTACTAGCAACATGGCATGAATCTTCTACTAGCAACATGGCATGAATCTTCTACTAGCAACATGGCATGAATCTTCTACTAGCAACATGGCATGAATCTTCTACTAGCAACATGGCATGAATCTTCTACTAGCAACAGGGCATGCATCTTCTACTAGCAACATGGCATGAATCTTCTACTAGCAACATGGCATGAATCTTCTACTAGCAACAGGGCATGAATCTTCTACTAGCAACAGGGCATGCATCTTCTACTAGCAAGATGGCACGAATCTTCTACTAGCAACAGGGCATGAATCTTCTACTAGCAACATGGCATGAATCTTCTATTAGCAACAGGGCATGAATCTTCTACTAGCAACATGGCATGAATCTTCTACTAGCAACATGGCATGAATCTTCTACTAGCAACATGGCATGAATCTTCTACTAGCAACATGGCATGAATCTTCTACTAGCAACAGGGCATGCATCTTCTACTAGCAACATGGCATGAATCTTCTACTAGCAACATGGCATGAATCTTCTACTAGCAACATGGCATGAATCTTCTACTAGCAACAGGGCATGCATCTTCTACTAGCAAGATGGCACGAATCTTCTACTAGCAACAGGGCATGAATCTTCTACTAGCAACATGGCACGAATCTTCTACTAGCAACATGGCATGAATCTTCTACTAGCAACATGGCATGAATCTTCTACTAGCAACATGGCATGAATCTTCTACTAGCAACATGGCATGAATCATCTACTAGCAACATAGCATGAATCTTCTACTAGCAAGATGGCATGAATATTCTACTAGCAAGATGGCATGAATCTTCTACTAGCAAGATGGCATGAATCTTCTACTAGCAACATGGCATGAATCTTCTACTAGCAAGATGGCACGAATCTTCTACTAGCAACAGGGCATGAATCTTCTACTAGCAAGATGGCATGAATTTTCTACTAGCAACAGGGCATGAATCTTCTACGAGCAACAGGGCATGCATCTTCTACTAGCAAGATTGCATGAATCTTCTACTAGCAAGATGGCACGAATCGTCTACTAGCAACAGGGCACGAATCTTCTACTAGCAACAGGGCATGAATCTTCTACTAGCAAGATGGCATGAATCTTCTACTAGCAACAGGGCACGAATCTTCTACTAGCAACAGGGCATGAATCTTCTACTAGCAAGATGGCATGAATCTTCTAATATCAAGATGGCGTGAATCTTCTACTAGCAAGATGGCATGAATCTTCTACTAGCACGATGTCATGAATCTTCTACTAGCACGATGTCATGAATCTTCTACTAGTACGATGTCATGAATCTTCTACTAGCAAGATGGCATGAATCTTCTACTAGTAAGATGGCATGAATCTTCTACTAGCAAGATGGCATGAATCTTCTACTAGTAAGATGACATGAATCTTCTACTAGCACGATGTCATGAATCTTCTACTAGTACGATGTCATGAATCTTCTACTAGTAAGATGACATGAATCTTCTACTAGTCAGATGGCATGAATCATCTACTAGTAAGATGGCATGAATCTTCTACTAGTAAGATGACATGAATCTTCTACTAGTACGATGTCATGAATCTTCTACTAGCAAGATGGCATGAATCTTCTACTATCAAGATGGCATGAATCTTCTACTATCAAGATGGCATGAATCTTCTACTAGTAAGATGGCATGAATCTTCTACTATCAAGATGACATGAATCTTCTACTAGCAACATGGCATGAATCTTCTACTAGTAAGATGGCACGAATCTTCTACTAGCAACATGGCATTAATCTTCTACTAGTAAGATGGCATGAATCTTCTACTAGCAACAGGGCATGCATCTTCTACTAGTAAGATGGCATGAATCTTCTACTAGCAACAGGGCATGAATATTCTACTAGCAACAGGGCATGAATCTTCTACTAGTATGATGTCATGAATCGTCTACTAGCAAGATGGCATGAATCTTCTACTAGCAAGATGGCATGAATCTTCTACTAGCAAGATGGCATGAATCTTCTACTAGCAACATGGCATGAATCTTCTACTAGCAAGATGGCACGAATCTTCTGCTAGCAATAGGTCATGAATCTTCTACTAGTATGATATCATGAATCTTCTACTAGTATGATATCATGAATCTTCTACTAGCAAGATGGCACGAATCTTCTACTAGCAACAGGGCATGAATCTTCTACTAGCAACATGGCATGAATCTTCTACTAGCAACAGGGCATGAATCTTCTACTAGCAACAGGGCATGAATCTTCTACTAGCAACAGGGCATGAATCTTCTACTAGCAACATGGCATGAATCTTCTACTAGCAAGATGGCATGAATCTTCTACTAGCAACATGGCATGAATCTTCTACTAGCAACAGGGCATGAATCTTCTACTAGCAAGATGGCATGCATCTTCTACTAGCAACAGGGCATGAATCTTCTACTAGCAAGATGGCATGAATCTTCTACTAGCAACATGGCATGAATCTTCTACTAGCAACATGGCATGAATCTTCTACTAGCAACATGACATGAATCTTCTACTAGCAACATGGCATGAATCTTCTACTAGCAACATGGCATGAATCTTCTACTAGCAACATGGCATGAATCTTCTACTAGCAACATGGCATGAATCTTCTACTAGCAACATGGCATGAATCTTCTACTAGCAACATGGCATGAATCTTCTACTAGCAACATGGCATGAATCTTCTACTAGCAACATGGCATGAATCTTCTACTAGCAACATGGCATGAATCTTCTACTAGCAACACACACCACACAAATGGCACGAATCTTCTACTAGCAACAGGGCATGAATCTTCTACTAGCAACATGGCACGAATCTTCTACTAGCAACAGGGCATGAATCTTCTACTAGCAACATGGCATGAATCTTCTACTAGCAAAAGCGGCATGAATCTTCTACTAGAACATGGCATGAATCTTATAGCAACATGGCATGAATCTTCTACTAGCAACATGGTATGAATCTTCTACTAGCAACATGGCATGAATCTTCTACTAGCAACAGGGCATGCATCTTCTACTAGCAACATGGCATGAATATTCTACTAGCAACATGGCATGAATCTTCTACTAGCAACATGGCATGAATCTTCTACTAGCAACAGGGCATGAATCTTCTACTAGCAACATGGCATGAATCTTCTACTAGCAACAGGGCATGAATCTTCTACTAGCAACAGGGCACGAATCTTCTACTAGCAACAGGGCATGAATCTTCTACTAGCAAGATGGCATGAATCTTTGATATTAAATCTGTATGCTGCATTTGCGTTGGGCGTCTATAGAATAAATAAATCGTATTAGTAATTGACGTCTATGTACGTGGAGTTCAGTACACGGCGGAATCAGCCACGTTGTAGCACTATATGGTGGTTGCGAAACACGCTCCAATTCGCGGCATATTAAAAAACAATGAGACAATGCGGAAGTGACTCTGTGTCATGACGGTGCGTTGATAAATGGTTGTTTAAGTTTATTCCTATGTGTCAGGACTATTAAAAAAAAGTTACATAGATTTGCACTGAGTTAAACATGTGTCGGAGAAAGAGCTTCAAACACAAGAGGAAGCTTACGTTCATTAATGACATGCCGTTTAATAGACGTACTGTAAATGCATACATGTGTCATTAAAAACGATTACGTTAGACGAGAGGTGAGCATTTAACTAGAGAAACTGTCGTACAATGACTGCCCGTCGAGAATCGTGGCACATATCATACCGACGTTAATTGTGCGATGTAATGACTAATAAACACTATTCGCACTTTAATAGATGCATTAAAAACAACGTTGCGCCTGACACTGCATTAAAACAACGTTGTTACGCGCCTGACACTGTATTAAAAACAACGTTGTTACGCGTCTAACACTGCATTGAAAACAACGGTGTTACGCGTCTAACACTGCATTAAAACAACGTTGTTACGCGTCTGGCACTGCATTAAAAACAACGTTGCTACGCATCTAACACTGCATTAAAAACAACGTTGTTACGCGTCTGACACTGCATTAAAACAACGTTGTTACGCGTCTGACACTGCATTAAAAACAACGTTGTTACGCGTCTAACACTTATTTGGTAATGTAGGTTTTATTAGTGAAGAAATAAGAACTTATTTTCTAAGGTAGGTCACTGAGCCGTTTTGGCATCAGCACACGCTAGTGTGCACGTAACTCGCGTACGTGTGTATGTACATAAACACCACCGGAATATGTGATTAATACAATTGGGTCGGCCGCCGGGAAAATGTATTCCAGAGAATGTTGGACATTTTTTTATTATTTGTTATTTTCTTTTAAATTCATGTTTCTTTGTACTATATTTTTAGGTTCGCCTACGTGGTCGAGTGGTTAGGGTCGCTGACTTGTATACCACTGTAACCTATCATCACTGACGGGTTCGAGCCCCGCTCAGGCCGTGTCTCATTTATATGAAAAAGTTGGCAGTTTCTTACGGAGGTTGGTGCACCCAAGTACTGGTTAACCGCTGGAGCCTGCCCAGGAAAGTTGTTGTTATGTAAACTGCCCGCCGGCGATATAGCCCGAAATGGTGCTGATGCAGGCGTAAAACCCGAAATATAACATAAATATAACATATTATTAGTTTTTTTATATATATTATGGTTTTATACATACAGTAGTGACTCGTTCAAGCCGAAACGTCATGGTTGTCAAATAGACGTAATACCGGATATAATGACGTTTCTATAGAACATGCTGAAGTTTGAACTTTACAACATAATGGTACAGTACACATATTGTGGCACAATGTACACATTTAAAATAATGACGTTGTACAGAATAGAATGAAGTTTGTACCGAACATAATGACGTTTGTGCAGAACATAGTGACGGTTTGTACCGTCTGCTTTTTGTACGGAACGCAATGAAGTCTGTATCGAAGAAATTGTCGATTGTATCGAACAAAATGGCGGGTGTGCCGAATATAATGATGTTTCTATAGAGCATAAGGAAGTTTGTACGGAATAAAATGTGGGTTATAAGGAACATAATGACGATTGCACACACCAGAATGACATTCGTACAGAGCAATTAGTAATTGTACACCATAAGGCAGCTATAGCGTTCCATATTTTAAAACTGTGGAAGTCGTGATAGCGCAGTGGATGCGCGTTCGCTTCAGGCGCGAAAGGTCCGGAGTTCGAGCCCCACTGGAGCCGTTACGATTGTGTCCTTAGGCAAGGCATTTAAAATCCACGTTGCCTCTTCTCTCCATCGTGGCGATGGATTCCATCAGGAATGAGGTCTCGAGAGTGATTAATATAAGTTGAAAGAACTTGTTTCGCAATCGAGCTAAAATAAATTTGTATAAACATATTTTAAAACTATAACTAGTATAAGGCATATGGGCGTCTCTTCACGCCTCAGTCGCATATTAGCATGTACAACTTGACTAGACACTAACTTTAAAAGCATATTTACAGTTTTATGTACATGTATATACCAATAACTACAGAAAATGTTATTATATATTATTTTAAATATTAGATATTATTTATTAAATGGAAACATGTAAAGCTACTATAGGGGATGGCTCTCCGACCCCTACTAGTTATTGACGCAGAAAATAAATGAGGTTACCCCCTTTGGGGCCTGAAACTGAAACATATAACTACATCAAACTCCGAACATGGCGTGTGGCAGTTTTCTATATTTGAGCCACTAACATAATAACACTTTCGCTTATTCTTGTAACATATAGGCGCGTTGGAAGCCAGCTGACATTGGGGCCGCGGATTTTGAGGGCCCGAGTCTGCTATGGGGTCTCGGGGCATGCTCCCCCTGGAACATTTTGAGATGTAGATACTGTACACACTATTTTAATACCTACCCTGCGTATAGTGCGTAGGAACCCATAGTAGATCTACATAGCCGTCACTTGCAATGTGGCGTATGAAATCCACAAGTATAAAATAAAAATACACCCGGCTTGCCAAAATATTGGGGCCGCGGACATAACTTCCACAATTATAAAATTAATTAAATTAACAATCCACTTGTCTGGCCAAAATATTGGGGCCGCGGATGCGGCCCCTACCGCGGCCCCTACGACCCCTGCTCCGATGCCTATGGCATAGCGTATGTACATATAGTATACATCAATTGTACAACGATACTTCTAGGTGGGATTTTGCAAAGCAACGGATGATGAAGAAGATGATGTAGTACAGTGCGGTAAAGTTTTAGTTATTTCCCTTGGACCAATAGTTAAATTATTTGCCCCGTACATGTTCTTATCATAGACAGCCTCCGTGGTCGAGTGGTTACGGTCGCTGACTTGTATACCACTGCAACCTATCATTACTGATTGACATGGGTTCGAGCGCCGCTCAGACCGTGTCTCTTTATATGAAAATGTTGGCAGTTTCTTACGGAGGTTGGTGCACCAATTACTGGTTAACCACTGGAGCCTACCCAGGAATGGTGGTGCTAGGTAAACGTCTCGTCGCTCATATGTGCAACCGGTAGCGACAATAATAAACGTAAAGGAAAACAAAATGTTCTGATAAAGTGAACTTCAATATAATACAATCACATCAATGTACGGCTTAACTCTTTCAGCGCCGAATAAATTCAGAGCATGTGCAAACAACATAGATCCAGATCAGCCGCGGCGTAACGCCGCGTCTGATCAGGATCCATGTTGTTTGCTATTCGGACAGGTGCTTCAGCTCCAGTGTCTGAAGAGCAATCAGCATATAGCCTGATCAGACGGCATGTTCTATTCTGTCCGATCGGGTTCTCTACTTTTTTACAAAGTCGCTTTTATGCGACATTGGCGCTGAAAGAGTTGATATAATAACCTGACTGATATTGTTATGACAACCACACTGCACAACGTGACACCGCTTTTTATTTTTGATACGTTTATTGAACATCACCCCCTGATTAACCCTTTCAACACCACAGACCTCTAAATTGGCTTACAAAAAAGTGTAGATCCAGATGAGCCGGCTCGTGACGAGCCGTCTCATCAGGATCTGCACTTTTTGCCAGTGATATGACTATTTTTAGACATAATTACCCATTTTGATAAATGAACTTGTCCAAATGTGATTTTCTGATTCATTTATTGGTTTATGAATATCATGGACCAGTCCATGTGAGTTACTTGGTGTTGAATGGGTTAATCGGGGCGACGCCTCCAGTAGCATTTTGATCAACATGTTTCGGAGGATAGTGCAAACTACAGGAGACGCATCAATGCCAATGTGGAAGTCGTGATAGCGCAGTGGATGCGCGTTCGCTTCAGGTGCGAATGGTCCGGAGTTCGAACCCCGCTGGAGCCGTTACGATTGTGCCCTTAGGCAAGGCATTTAATTTCCATGTTGCCTCTTCTCTCTCCCTCGTGGCGATGGATTCCATCAGGAATGAGGTCTCGATAGTGATTAATATAAGTTATAAGAACTTGTTTCGCAATCGAGCTAAAATAAATTTGTATAAATTAATGCCAGGAGCATATCCGGTTCTTTTACATGTCCGGTGTATAGCACCGATACATGCATGAGTCCTCGGTTTATAGTCCCATCTGAAACAGTGTTAATGCTTGGTTTGATTCTTGCTGTGTCTCCGATGTTTGGGCTAATGGTATCATTATACCCCTATTTAAGAAAGGTGACCGTAAGGTTGTTAATATTTATCGAGGTATCGTGTGTTTTACGTTTATTTATCGTCGCTATCGGTCTCCCATATGAGCGACTGAAGAGATTAGTAATTTTATCCTCTATCATCCAAAAATCTAAAATGACTACTCTCTTCAGGAGACGTTGCTCATATGGGCAACCGGTGTGGCAATACCAGGAGAAAACCGATCGTGCGAGGATACCCGGAGAGAATACACACGACTCCGACTTGGCGACCATCTCACATGCCATCTCACATACGTCATATGGGTGACGTCATGTTACGAGGATCGAACCCGTGTTGCATTGTGGGAATCCGGCTCATTGTATATTAGTGTTTGCAAATATATTCTATACATTAAACTTATTCATCAATTATATAAAACACAGCACCAAATAATAGCATAAACAGAGAGAAAGTCATAATTGATTTGAATACTATGGGACATTATCTATATCTTATGTCACTTACGTATTCTTCTCAATAGAATAACTCCGTTAAATAGCCCCACAAATGATGTGCACACCTAGATGATATGAAGTTAGAAATGATCCATGTGTGGTTACCAGACTAGCGGGGTCATGGTATGCACATTGTCGATCTTATCTATGCGTTCCCCCCCCCCCCCGGGCAAAGGGGGTGATAAGTCATTGTGTGATACGTACTATTCGTTGTTATACATTGTAATAATGTTAATCGAGACAACAAAAAGCACGAAGGCGTCCGGTGAAATGATGTGCGTATTTTCTGGGAGACCAAATACGATTGGGACAAATGTGTGTAGCTTAAAATGAGCAAGTGTGATACACGTATAGATTCTATCTTTAAGCTGAGTTCATACTTATTTTCAAGATACCCATATACGTCATGCATGTACATTGTTTTATAGCGTTATTGTCATTAGTTGTATTCCATAACATATTATATGTAGTTTCTCTACTAGACATTTCCATATATCATCATATTCCATAGCATATTATATATAGTTTCTCTACTAGACATTTCCATATATCATCATATTCCATAACATATTATATGTAGTTTCTCTACTAGACATTTCCATATATCATCATATTCCATAGCATATTATATATAGTTTCTCTACTAGACATTTCCATATATCATCATATTCCATAACATATTATATATAGTTTCTCTACTAGACAATTCCATATATCATCATATTCCATACCATATTATATGTAGTTTCTCTACTAGACAAGTCCATATATCATCATATTCCATACCATATTATATGTAGTTTCTCTACTAGACAAGTCCATATATCATCATATTCCATACCATATTATATGTAGTTTCTCTACTAGACAAGTCCATATATCATCATATTCCATACCATATTATATGTAGTTTCTCTACTAGACAAGTCCATATATCATCATATTCCATACCATATTATATATAGTTTCTCTACTAGACAAGTCCATATATCATCATATTCCATAACATATTATATATAGTTTCTCTACTAGACAAGTCCATATATCATCATATTCCATAACATATTATATGTAGTTTCTCTACTAGACAAGTCCATATATCATCATATTCCATACCATATTATATGTAGTTTCTCTACTAGACAAGTCCATATATCATCATATTCCATAACATATTATATATAGTTTCTCTACTAGACAATTCCATACATCATCATATTCCATACCATATTATATATAGTTTCTCTACTAGACAAGTCCATATATCATCATATTCCATAACATATTATATATAGTTTCTCTACTAGACAATTCCATATATCATCATATTCCATAACATATTATATATAGTTTCTCTACTCTTCAGCTTTAACATTACTATATAATTCCAATGTGCAGTTCTCACTTATAGTCCTATCTTTTGATTGCATTTGATTTATAAATATGTTGAGAGCCTCGTGGTATATTAACTGTTGTTAAAAGAGTTCTCTCGTAAAACAAAGTCTTTATTATTATTATTATTATTATTATTGTATACCCGGAGAAAGTTAATTAGGTCTCTGAAATTAAGGGTTTACTTTCCAGATTAGGTTTTTATGAGGTATGGCTAGGCCAAGGTGTGGGCGATATTAAAATAGTCCTTAATATTGTTAAGCTACTTATTAAAGACCAGTATGTACACGATTGGCATGCTAGTTTAGAGAATTCGTCCAGAGCATTGTTGTATAGATCGATTGTCGCTAGTTTTAATTTTCAACCATAGATCGAGTTAACAAATGTAAAAAAAATATCAAATTGCTTTGTCTAGGTTACGAATCATGATGTTACGAATCACATAGATTAGAAATTGAATGTTGTAGATGGAAAACCCACAAAGTACACCATTCATTGAACAGAAATGCAATGTATGTAACAAGTTAGATGATGAATATCATTGAATTATTGAATGCTCACTTTATACTGATTTAAGAACACTTTACATCAAGAAATATTATTGGCATACACCTAATTAATGCAATTAGAAAGTGCAGTTCGGAAATTATCTGTATACTTTTTTAAAGCATTTGAACGTGGTAGATCATTTGTCAATATCTAAACAGATCTTAATAGTTAATATTGTTTTCAATGATTAATACTTAGTTGGTTTTTTGTGCGTTGATTTTGTTTATATGAATGTATGTCTCTCCCATAAGTGTTCGTTGAGATTAGTGTCCGTCACCATATTACCATACATGTTTCACTTTGTAATGTTTTGTATTGATGCTCTGTTCATGGGACAGAAATGTCTTATTACGAAATAAAGATATACCATATAAACTAGCTAAGCAACTAGTAAACAGTTGGATGAATAAATCGCAGCCAATCATATAATATATTAATGTATCGATTGATATTATTAACATATTAAACATGAGAGAGTTATCAAGATTTTATCAGGGGCCGGTGGACATGATACTGATGATAAATGGCGCCAATAAATAGTGCATCTCCTCACAAGGCGCATCTTATTAAAGCGTTTATTACGGCCCATGCTTAGTATACCAGATTTAATCTTTATTTCAGTCTCATCCATATACATCGCAATTAATATTCAAAACGCATTAGCATAATAAATATAGTATAAATACTAGTGTGTCATGTGGCCTCCAAGGTTATTGACTTCAAATCACTTGTCGGCCCGGTCAGTCTCCTCACGGCGTGAACGTCGCGGTCGGGGCACATCTCGCAGCAGCAGCAGCAGCAGCAGCAGCAGCAGCAATACAGGGATCTTCTGGTCGTCGACATTGCGACATGGGACACACGCTCCAGCTGTGAGTCCAGCATCGCCGTCTTCCGGAAGTGGTGGAGGTATGGCCAGCCCCTGGAGAGACAAAGACGACAAATGTCTAGCTGCAAGATCCGTTTGTATGCTGCTGTGTGATGACGATCAGTGGAGAGTATGGCCCTATAAAGGACCATTTTTTGAAAGAGAACCCCCCCCCCATCTGACCCTAATAAAATTAATAGTCTTTCAATTGGGACTTTAAACCGAGATTTCGTGTCGGTGATGTACACCGTGCACGTAAAAGAACCAGAGGAGACTCTGGGATGGGTCTCTGTCTGTATCATTGCACTATCCTCCAAAAATCTAAAATGACTAATCTCTTCAGGAGGAGTCGCTCATATGGGCAACCGGTAGCGACGATAAATAAATGTAAAACGCACACACACACACACACACACACACACACACACACACACACACACACAGAAAACACACGCAGGTGTAAAAAGTCATGCACCAGATGTCAAACATGAACAACAAGGTTTTAGGATTCCCTATATCACTTCCAATCAGATTTATTTAGAATGTATCCGATTTACGACTATTTCTTAAGCGGAAAGAACACTAAGATATACTTTGAATTATTAGCGCAGACAATTATTTATACATGCATATAGTAATAAAAATACGCCTTTTGTAGTAGTATATACTATACTCACACGAAAAAGAAAGTGTGCACTTGGTAAGAAGGAAAAGTATATACTTGTATTCCACGTACAACAGTGTTCTGATAATTATCAAATTTCAATTAAAAGTAAAACATCGTGTTGCCAATACATGTTTGCACATTTTGAAACTCAATTTGCCTATTTATTGCTTCTATTTATAAGTATAAAAATGTCCCTCTAACCAAGTGCACACTTTCTTTTTCGTGTAAGTATATATAGAATGATGACACTCAGTCTCTTTTAGACATCCTATCGGGCGACTAATCTACATCTGATTTAAGGACAGTAAATTTGCTATTGCTCTTTACACTTATAACTTACCTTAACAATCAAAGTGTCTCCCCTTCTAAACACAAAAAGTCTCAACCAATTGCACACTTTCTTTTCGTGTAATATATATAGAATGAATACAGGTTTTAGAGCTCGTACGAACAATTTATTTAATGGACAGTAAATTTATTGCTTCTATATATAAGTATAAAAATGTCCCTCTAACCAAGTGCACACTTTCTTTTTCGTGTAAGTATATATAGAATGAATACAGGTTTTAGAGCTCGTACGAACAATTTATTTAATGGACAGTAAATTTATTGCTTCTATATATAAGTATAAAAATGTCCCTCTAACCAAGTGCACACTTTCTTTTTCGTGTAAGTATATATAGAATGAATACAGGTTTTAGAGCTCGTACGAACAATTTATTTAATGGACAGTAAATTTATTGCTTCTATATATAAGTATAAAAATGTCCCTCTAACCAAGTGCACACTTTCTTTTTCGTGTAAGTATATATAGAATGAATACAGGTTTTAGAGCTCGTACGAACAATTTATTTAATGGACAGTATCAATTAAAGGACATCTTATTTCTGAAGATAGAGATCGAGCCATATTCTGGTCAGTTGACAGTGGTTAGCACATTGGACTGTTAATCCAGGGATCGCAGGTTCGATCCCCGTCTGACCATACTAAAATTAACAGTCTCTCAGATAGAACTTTATACCGAGGTCTCGTGTCGGTACTTTACACCGTACACGTAAAAGAACCATAGGAAACTCTGGAATGGGTCTCTCTGTATCATGCACTATCCTACAAAATCTAAAATGACTAATCTCTTCATGAGGCGCCGCTCATATGGGCAACAAGTAGCGACGATAAATTAAAAAAAACATGCATAGAGAAGATAGAGAATGTTTAAACTTGATTTATTTTACGATTGCAAAGCAAGTGTTAACAACTTATATTAATCACACTCGCTGGCGAGGATGAAAGCGTATATGTGGTCATTCGTGTGGGAGGAAACCGGAGTACCCGGAGAAATCCCACATGTGATCTGGCGACCATCGTACCTAGAGATAGAGAATGAATAGCTACATAGGTACAAACACAACATTTTGTAATTAGGGATATTTTCGTATCTGGCAGTCTTGTGTTTCTGGCACACACAATCCAATACGCTTTGTATAAACATGAAGCCTACTTTACACTATATAACATTAAGTAACGTATTTCAATTCCTTTCCTTAGATACAAGTACATACACTGACTGGCATTCATTTACATTACGGCTATTACTTAGTCTAAGCACGAGTGCATAGTTAACCAATAAAAAGTAAAAAGAAACAGTCGGACAAATTTGCTTTTTGAAAGATAGATAAGAACATTAATAGCACAAAAAGTTGAAACATAATCATTGTTAGAAAAGTCATCAATAGTGGTTTTATAAAATATACATCAAAAACAAAACGCACGCACGAACGTACACACACCCTAATCACGTGGTTTACCTAGTATTAGATCAAACACACATCATTCACATGCGGTGTATCACAATACCGATCAATATGTGCATCACATAAAGATTAGATCACACCAATGTACCCTCACAAAACCCTAGGGTTCAATGATGCAACCACGGGTTATTAGGTGTAATATGGTAAGCAGGTGTAGTAAAAGTGATTAGGTTTACGCATTACAATAAACACATTCTAGAAGTGGTCGTAGAGGCGCTATATAGCCGACCTGGCAGCTTGAACCCAATTACCTCATGTCACCATATTTGTAGCTGTTGTTTCAATGAGTAGTACTATAGTTGGTACGGATTCGTCTGTGTTTGTTATTTGTAGATAACTATTGATAGTTGTTGTTTCAATGAATTGTACTGTAGTTGGTACGGGTTCGTCTGTGTTTGTTATTTGTATATAACTATTGATAGTTGTTGTTTCAATGAGTAGTACTATAGTTGGTACGGGTTCGTCTGTGTTTGTTATTTGTA
>CM026395.1:9347540-9358704 GCA_014843695.1 Archivesica marissinica
TCCGTTATTTATATATAAACATGATACACAGAAGTTTATCCGTTATTTATATATAAACATGATACACAGAAGTTTATCCGTTATTTATATATAAACATGATACACAGAAGTTTATCCGTTATTTATATATAAACATGATACACAGAAGTTTCGTTTAATTATATTTTATTTTGCTCTATTATGACACATACTCTACATACAATATAAGTATACAAGTGGGTTTTCTCCGGGTACTCCAGTTTCCTCCCACATGAATGACCACATGAAGTCTACGCTTTCATCCGAGCCAACGAGAATGATTAATATGAGTTGTTAAAACTTGCTTCGCAATCGTTAAAATAAATAAAGTTTAAAAAAAAAATATGTCGAACCACAAGTTTTTGCAACATTAGTGACTGCTCTTTTGAAATAATATTTAGAACACCGTCACATAACAGCAATAAAAAAAAGTTCATTTATAGAGCAAACATAATGGTGAATGTTTTTAGTGCTAAGTATACTTATTTTAAAATTTACATTAAGTTTAAAATGAAAGTTATGTAAATTAGTCTTGACATATATGGTAGAGACATTATGATAGCAATCTGACACACTTATCTGGTATTTCGATGCAAGATAATGAGTTCAAGGAAACGACATAAAGAATGGGAGAGGGAGAGAGGGAGAGAGAATGAAAGTTAATTATATGGATATATGTTACTATAGAAGGTAGATTGTTATCATTTAAGTGTATATTTTCGCTTCTATCATATCAACTCTATCTTAATGCGTACTATGATTACTTTTACGGAGTGTTTGTGTATCCGTCAACATGCTTTATACATGTACCTATCTTAATTGATGGCAAATATAACATCTCTACAGCTTCAGACAGTATTACCTCCTTGCAGTAGTTCAGTGTTCCCTCCTTGCAGTAGTTCAGTGTTCCCTCCTTGCAGTAGTTCAGTATTCCCTCCTTGCAGTAGTTCAGTGTTCCCTCCTTGCAGTAGTTCAGTATTCCCTCCTTGCAGTAGTTCAGTATTCCCTCCTTGCAGTAGTTCAGTATTCCCTCCTTGCAGTAGTTCAGTATTCCCTCCTTGCAGTAGCTCAGTATTCCCTTCTTGCAGTAGTTCAGTATTCCCTCCTTGCAGTAGTTCAGTATCCCCTCGCTTGCAGTAGTTCAGTGTTCCCTCCTTGCAGTAGCTCAGTATCCCCTCGCTTGCAGTAGTTCAGTATTCCCTCCTTGCAGTAGTTCAGTGTTCCCTCCTTGCAGTAGCTCAGTATCCCCTCCTTGCAGTAGTTCAGTATTCCCTCCTTGCAGTAGTTCAGTATTCCCTCCTTGCAGTAGTTCAGTATCCCCTCGCTTGCAGTAGTTCAGTGTTCCCTCCTTGCAGTAGCTCAGTATCCCCTCGCTTGCAGTAGTTCAGTATTCCCTCCTTGCAGTAGTTCAGTATTCCCTCCTTGCAGTAGTTCAGTATTCCCACCTTGCAGTAGTTCAGTATTCCCTCCTTGCAGTAGTTCAGTATTCCCTCCTTGCAGTAGTTCAGTATTCCCACCTTGCAGTAGTTCAGTATTCCCTCCTTGCAGTAGTTCAGTATTCCCTCCTTGCAGTAGTTCAGTATTCCCTCCTTGCAATAGTTCAGTATTCCCTCATTGCAGTAGTACAGTATTCACACCTTGCAGTAGTTCAGTATTCCCTCCTTGCAATAGTTCAGTATTCCCTCCTTGCAGTAGTTCAGTATTCCCTCCTTGCAATAGTTCAGTATTCCCTCATTGCAGTAGTACAGTATTCCCTCCTTGCAATAGTTCAGTACTCCCTCCTTGCAGTAGTTCAGTATTCCCTCTTTGCAGTAGTTCAGTACTCCCTCCTTGCAGTAGTTCAGTATTCCAACCTTGCAGTAGTTTCGGAGAATTACTAGTCTGAACAAGTTTTAGCGTTATTTATGACCGGTGCAAGAACAGAAGCCTAGGTCGACTTTGCAGATGAAATAAAATCATGATGTACATGATTGCATACAAAGCATGTTTGTTCATAAATCGCCTACAGGTGTATTTCGTCCGGGAAATACCATAAACGTCTTCATTCTCCGGCGATATCCTGAAGTGTTTCAGAAAACAACCTCCATTTTAGCAAATCTGAAAAGGCTACACACATGGACAATAACTGTGATATGTGGCTACCATTGGCCAAGCGGTTTGGGTGAAGAATAATTTTGAAACCTATAATAAAAGAACGATCTTTTGACATTTTGGCAGCCATCTTGGATGACAAAATCATCTGATTTGGATAGCATTTGCATCAGAGCGATCGCATCGTCGATACCTTCGATGTGATATATGACATGACCATATTCGCTCAAAAATAAAATTTGACCCCCATTTGATCTCCTGTGCCACGCCCATTTTGATCATGCGGTCATCATTTGAATAAAGCTGAAAGAACAGTGTACAATGTATATCGATCATCCATACCAAGATTCGTTAAAATATGGATGGCGGTTCGGGAATTTTTAATCATCTGTGCTATTATAGACGGCGACCATCTTAGATTTTAGGGGAACTTTATTTTAACAACTTTGGAAAGGCCTCACATGGATAGAGTTTCTTGAGGATTGACTGATCAGAGAAGAAAATGTTTGAATTCTCTCATAAAAGCTTACCCTTTTGACAGTTCGATCAAATCATCCGATTTTGATGAAGATTGCATTAGAGTGATGGCCTCGTGGATACATTCGATTTGATATATGACATGACTATATTTGCTCAAAAATAATATTTGATCCCAACTTGGCCTCGCAGACCACGACCATTTTTGACCCCGGGGTCACAATTTGAGCAACTTTGAAATACATCAATTATTCCTATCAAGATTCGTCAAAATCCGGCTGGTGGTTCGTGAGAAGATTCTCTATAATGTGTGCTATTTTTAGATGGCGGCCATCTTGGATTGCAGAGGAACTTTATTTTGACAACTTTGGAAAGGCTTCCCATAAGAATGATACATGTAGAGTTTTTGAACATTGGCTGATCACTTCGTGTGAAGAAGACGTTTGAAATCTCTCAGAAAAGGTTGACCTTTGAAATGTCAATGGCCATATTGGAAGACGTAATCATCCGATTTTGATGAAAGTTGCATTAAAGCGATCGCCCCATCGATACCTTTCAGTTAATATATGACAGGACAATATTCGTTCAAATATAAAATTTGACTACTACTTGACCTCCCGGGCCACGCCCATTTTTGATCCCGGGGTCACCAGTTGAACAGCATTGTACATCGATCATTTCAACAAAGATTCGTCAATATCCGGCTGGGGATGTGTGCTAGTATTACGTAATGGCGTGATTTTAACAATTATGTAATCCCCAAACTACCAAAGTATCATGACCATAAATGGTGGCTATAGACCCAATGGTTACTGAGTAGAATATGTTTGAAAATGTTCACGGACGCCGGACAGACCCATTGCAGAAATGTTGTCAATGTTCTCACATAACTACGTCGATCGGAATCATAGCCGGACGTTTATCTCGCAATTGGTAAAAACAGCTGTTTGTGTTGCGATTACATTTCTGATACTATGGCAGCCATAAATAACCCGTCATTGATAATAGCCATAAATAACTCGTCATCGATAATAGCCATAAATAACTCGTCATCGATAATAGCCATAAATAGCTCGTCATCGATAATAACCATAAATAGCTCGTCATCGATAATAGCCATAAATAACTCATCATCGATAATAGCCATAAATAACTCATCATCGATAATAGCCATAAATAGCTCGTCATCGATAATAGCCATAAATAACTCATCATCGATAATAGCCATAAATAACTCGTCATCGATAATAGCCATAAATAACTCGTCATCGATAATAGCCATAAATAGCTCGTCATCGATAATAACCATAAATACCTCGTCATCGATAACAGCCATAAATAACTCATCATCGATAATAGCCATAAATAACTCGTCGTCGATAATAGCCATCAATAACTCTTCATCGATAATAGCCATAAATAACTTGTCATCGATAACAGCCATAAATAACTCATCATCGATAATAGCCATAAATAACTCGTCGTCGATAATAGCCATCAATAACTCTTCATCGATAATAGCCATAAATAACTTGTCATCGATAATAGCCATAAATAACTCGTCATCGATAATAGCCATAAATAACTTGTCATCGACAATGGCCATAAATAACTCGTCATCGATAATAGCCATAAATAACTTGTCATCGACAATAGCCATAAATAACTCGTCATCGATAATAGCCATAAATAACTCATCATCGATAATAACCATAACTAGCTCGTCATCGATAATAGCCATAAATAACTTGTCATCGACAATAGCCATAAATAACTCGTCATAGATAATAGCCATAAATAACTCGTCATATATAATAGCCATAAATAACTCATCATCGATAATAGCCATAAATAATTCGTCATCGATAATAACCATAAATAGCTCGTCATCGATAATAGCCATAAATAACTTGTCATCGACAATAGCCATAAATAACTCGTCATCGATAATAGCCATAAATAACTCATCATCGATAATAACCATAAATAGCTCGTCATCGATAATAGCCATAAATAACTTGTCATCGATAATAGCCATAAATAACTCGTCATCGATAATAGCCATAAATAACTCATCATCGATAATAGCAATAAATAACTCGTCATCGATAATAGCCATAAATAACTCGTCATCGATAATAGCCATAAATATCTCGTCATCGATAATAGCCATAAATAACTCGTCATCGATAATAGCAATAACTCGTCATCGATAATAGCCATAAATAACTTGTCATATATAATAGCCATAAATAACTCATCATCGATAATAGCCATAAATAGCTCGTCATCGATAATAGCCATAAATAACTTGTCATCGATAATAGCCATAAATAACTTGTCATCGATAATAGCCATAAATAACTCGTCATCGATAATAGCAATAACTCGTCATCGATAATAGCCATAAATAACTTATCATATATAATAGCCATAAATAACTTATCATCAATAATAGCCATAAATAATTCGTCATCGATAATAACCATAAATAGCTCGTCATCGATAATAGCCATAAATAACTCGTCATCGATAATAGCAATAACTCGTCATCGATAATAGCCATAAATAGCTCGTCATCGATAATAGCCATAAATAACTCATCATCGATAATAGCCATAAATAACTCGTCATCGATAATAGCCATAAATAACTCGTCATCGATAATAGCCATAAATAACTCGTCATCGATAATAGCCATAAATAACTCGTCATCGATAATAACCATACATAACTCGTCATCGATAATAGCCATAAATAACTCATCATCGATAATAACCATAAATAACTCATCATCGATAATAGCCATAAATAACTCGTCATCGATAATAGCCATAAATAACTCGTCATCGATAATAGCCATAAATAACTCGTCATCGATAATAGCCATAAATAACTCGTCATCGATAATAACCATAAATAGTTCGCCATCGATAATAACCATACATAACTCGTCATCGATAATAACCATAAATAGTTCGCCATCGATAATAACCATACATAACTCGTCATCGATAATAACCATAAATAGCTCGTCATCGATAATAGCAATAAATAACTCGTCATCGATAATAGCCATAAATAGCTCGTCATCGATAATAGCCATAAATAACTCGTCATCGATAATAGCCATAAATAACTCGTCATCGATAATAGCCATAAATAACTCGTCATCGATAATAGCCATAAATAACTCGTCATCGATAATAACCATAAATAGTTCGCCATCGATAATAACCATACATAACTCGTCATCGATAATAACCATAAATAGTTCGCCATCGATAATAACCATACATAACTCGTCATCGATAATAACCATAAATAGCTCGTCATCGATAATAGCAATAAATAACTCGTCATCGATAATAGCCATAAATAGCTCGTCATCGATAATAGCCATAAATAACTCGTCATCGATAATAGCCATAAATAACTCGTCATCGATAATAGCCATAAATAACTCGTCATCGATAATAGCCATAAATAACTCGTCATCGATAATAACCATAAATAACTCATCATCGATAATAACCATAAATAACTCGTCATCGATAATAGCCATAAATAACTCGTCATCGATAATAACCATAAATAACTCGTCATCGATAATAACCATAAATAACTCGTCATCGATAATAGCCATAAATAACTCGTCATCGATAATAGCCATAAATAACTCATCATCGATAATAACCATAAATAACTCATCATCGATAATAACCATAAATAACTCGTCATCGATAATAACCATAAATAACTCATCATCGATAATAACATAAATAACTCATCATCGATAATAACCATAAATAACTCGTCATCGATAATAGCCATAATAACTCGTCATCGATAATAACCATAAATAACTCGTCATCGATAATAACCATAAATAACTCGTCATCGATAATAGCCATAAATAACTCGTCATCGATAATAGCCATAAATAACTCATCATCGATAATAACCATAAATAACTCGTCATCGATAATAGCCATAAATAACTCGTCATCGATAATAACCATAAATAACTCGTCATCGATAATAACCATAAATAACTCGTCATCGATAATAACCATAAATAACTCGTCATCGATAATAGCCATAAATAACTCGTCATCGATAATAACCATAAATAACTCGTCATCGATAATAACCATAAATAACTCGTCATCGATAATAACCATAAATAACTCGTCATCGATAATAGCCATAAATAACTCGTCATCGATAATAACCATAAATAACTCGTCATCGATAATAACCATAAATAACTCGTCATCGATAATAGCCATAAATAACTCGTCATCGATAATAGCCATAAATAACTCATCATCGATAATAACCATAAATAACTCATCATCGATAATAACCATAAATAACTCGTCATCGATAATAGCCATAAATAACTCGTCATCGATAATAACCATAAATAACTCGTCATCGATAATAACCATAAATAACTCATCATCGATAATAACCATAAATAACTCGTCATCGATAATAAACATAAATAAACGGTCATCGATAATAACCATAAATAACCGGTCATCGAACATGTCATTAAATATAGTTATGGCCGAAGATATAAAACCAGAATGCATAAAATGACGTTCCCAGACCTGTACTGAGGCTTTTAAGCATACTTTAGATAGGGACTAGGGCGTCTAGGCCAGATATTTACCTGTATCCTAGCTTAGCTCCTAGTGTACTGCCGTCGCGTTTTCTTTCTATTTAACCCTGTCCTTCATATATATTTAGGTTAATATACCATTATATCTCCTTACAAACGACAGCCATTTAGCTATCATGCTGTGGATAAGTAGTCGCCATGTCTATCCCACCTCCATAGATATTACTGGGACTACATGAGATTATGGCCTTTATTATGAACATTGGTCTGGCTACTACATTGTCAATGTATGTCGTATTGGTAATGGCGCCGAGAGGGGCTTCTATGAGGGAAAGGCTTAATAAACTTTTGGCTAAATATGAGTTTTATAAACAGATTATTTTCTTTTTAGAATCTAAGAATACAAATGTACTTTGTTCATAAAAACTGCCGAACTTTCCATATAGCACTGCCCCGTAATTTTGATTTTATTCTATTAAATAGTCTACAAAACCCTTTAAAGAGCAGTACACGTACTTTAATAACTACAAGCGAGCGTAACGCTAAAGATTAAACACGCAACTTATAATATTATGTCAAAAGTATGGTTGAAATCCGTTCAATCCAAGTATTAAAGTCGTAATCCTGACAAGTTTAGCATGTAATAAATGTACTTGCTACAAAAAACCAGTGGTTCACCTGTGTGTTTTACGTTTATTTATCGTCGCTACCTGTTTCCCATATGAGCGTCGCCTCCTGAAGAGATTAGTCATTTTAGATTTTTGGAGGATAGGGCAATGGTACAGACAGAGACCCATTCCAGAGTCTCATATGGTTCTTTTACGTGCACGGTGTACAGCACCGACACGAGACCTCGGTTTAAAGTCCAATCTGAAAGACTGTTAATTGTAGTATGGTCAGACGGGGAATCGAACCTGCGATCCCTGGTTTACCAGTCCAGCGTGTTACCACTGGACTACAGATCCGTCTGACAGTGGTTCAAACAAAGGCAGCCAGCCTTTATATAACATTATAATGTACTCATTTTATTTTGACTATGATAGTTGTCTTTCACTTTGCTCCTCAATGAAAGTCACGTGCCAAAAGACTTCAAATTACTGGTCTGATAAAAACGAGACATTCGCATACAATGACAGTTTGTATTTCCTGTTAGGATTATAACATTAATCTATCTCTCCTCTTAAATCAACCGATCACAACTAAGCTATAGGTAATAATCTTTATCTCAAATAGTGTTTGAATACCACACAGAGGTCAGTTATTTCACAGGCGTTTGGGGCCTGGACAAGTGGTTTCAGGTTTAAAACCAATGTTTTATTTCTTTTTAAGAGCATTTTGATAATCCATCGACTTGACACTATACAATTATACATTCACAAAACTTAGGCCATATCAAAGCAAATTTAAAAATGACATCCAGTCACAATCGGAGTAATTATGGCCCCTAAAAACACAAAATATAAAAAATGATTTTGAACTCGAGAAACAACTTGTCCAGACCCCCAAGTTTCTGTGAGGTATCTTTGTGTAGAACGTTGGATTGACAGTTCCCTTACATGGCAACTGCCCAGCTGTTATTGGTGGAGCCATCGGGTACAACAGCCGAATGCCGCTAGCCAGCCGCATACCTTCCACAAACGAAATACTCCAACACCCCCAGTGCGATTCGAATACACAGTACTGATGGGTAAGTGCGATTCGAATACACAGTACTGATGGGTAAGTGTTATTCGAATACACAGTACTGATGGGTTAGTCCGATTCGAATACACACTACTGGTGGGTTAGTCCGATTCGAATACACAGTACTGGTGGGTTAGTCCGATTCGAATACACAGTACTGATTGGTAAGTGCGATTCGAATACACAGTACTGATGGGTAAGTGTGATTCGAATACACAGTACTGATGGGTAAGTGTGATTCGAATACACAGTACTGATGGGTAAGTGTGATTCGAATACACAGTACTGATGGGTAAGTGTTATTCGAATACACAGTACTGATGGGTAAGTGTGATTCGAATACACAGTACTGATGGGTAAGTGTGATTCGAATACACAGTACGGATGGGTAAGTGTGATTCGAATACACAGTACTGATGGGTAAGTGTGATTCGAATACACAGTACTGATGGGTAAGTGTTATTCGAATACACAGTACTGATGGGTAAGTGTGATTCGAATACACAGTACTGATGGGTAAGTGTGATTCGAATACACAGTACGGATGGGTAAGTGATTGTTTTCATCTAGGCTACGGAGGCCCCACCCACCAGTGGTCTAGCAGAAACTCAAGCATACAAGATAAAATAACCTTTATTGTGCGTCCGATATATATACAACATAAATGTATTTGCTGAAAGCTACTGACCGGGAAAAGCATGGTATCACGACAACAATGATAATAAATGTAGTAAAAATGAAACATGTAAATACATGGCATATTATAAACGTAACCGACACAACACAACTACAACAATAATGTACACGTTTCTGACCGTGACTCATTTACAACAAAGGATGCCGAGACAACTCGGTGAAGGCATGCAAATGTCCCTGTGAAAGTATATGTGCACCCATGCAAGTGTATACCTAGATGGCACGCCACCCCCATGTCTACCCGACAAACTGGTGCGATACATATGCACTCCTGCTTCCACTGGAGAAATGAACAATACAATAGACATTAGTTTGCAGTATGCATACACGTTTTAAACATTTCAGTTAGTAATTTACAATAATGTGTCACAAAGGTCCCAACGAATAAGATGTTTTTACAGATAGAAGTGAGCATATATTTAAATAGAGTTAAAAGATGGGCTTCTTCGGTTACATTTAACCTGTGCATGATCTTACGAAAACAAATAGAGCCGACATTCTCACGGCGAACACTCTATAGATATATACTACTTGTTTATACCGGTCGAATTACTGTGTGCGTCCACATTGCTTAGATCTCTCTTTATGTTAGTTGTGTGTGTTTTACGTTTATTTATCGTCGCTACCGGTTGCCCATATGAGCGACGCATCCTGAAGAGATTAGTTATTTCAGATTGTTGGAGGATAGTGCAATGATACAGACAGAGACCCATTCCAGTCTCCTCTGGTTCTTTTACGTGCACGGTGTACAGCACCGACACGAGACCTCGGTTTAAAGTCCCATCTGAAAGACTGTTAATTGTATTAGGGTCAGACGGGGGGATCGAACCTGCAATCCCTGTCCATCGTGTTAACCAGTGGACTACGTATCGGGTCTGTAAGCACAATGATGCATCTTGTTCAGTATGAACAGGAACAAGAACTCACGAACGTGTATATGGTCGTAGTCAGTCCTGCACGTGTTCAAATGCCATATCGCATCTGTCGTTGGACCGCGATTGTAAACATAGGTATTTCATCCATGTGCGCGCACGCACTTTCAAGCT
Organism: Archivesica marissinica; assembly: GCA_014843695.1. Lineage (NCBI taxonomy): Eukaryota > Metazoa > Mollusca > Bivalvia > Venerida > Vesicomyidae > Archivesica > Archivesica marissinica. The sequence continues at coordinate 9,358,182 of CM026395.1, forward strand.
GTTCTCGAGAATTTGTGGGAAATTGCATAATTTTAAATATAATCCTGTCCAAAAATGACTAATATTTTGTATCAGGTTATCATGCAACTGTAATCGCCGTAAACAACTTTTTTAGTAAAAAATGCAGTGTTTTACATTTTTAATGTATTTGGAAATGATATACTCAGCTTTACGTCCTGTTTCTCCATAATAAATAATAGCAACACAATAATGTGCGTAAATCGCTGTTACAAGATCTGGGCACCTGCATACAGCGGAATTTCGTCTTTAAGGAATAAGTACGGATATAGTTTATACAAATTTATTTAGCTCGATTGCGAAACAAGTTATTTCAACTTATATAAATCACTCTCGAGACATCATTCCTGATGGAATCCATCGCCACGAGGGAGACCAACACACGCGTCCTCGTGGAATTATATGCCTTGCCTAAGGGCACAAATCGTAACGGCCTCCAGTTTAAGGGTCATGGTGTAAACATACGCGTCTTCTACAATACGCCCGGTTAACCAGAACTGAATAC
>CM026395.1:9359704-9488007 GCA_014843695.1 Archivesica marissinica
CTCGAGAAACAACTTGTCCAGACCCCCAAGTTTCTGTGAGGTATCTTTGTGTAGAACGTTGGATTGACAGTTCCCTTACATGGCAACTGCCCAGCTGTTATTGGTGGAGCCATCGGGTACAACAGCCGAATGCCGCTAGCCAGCCGCATACTTCCACAAACGAAATACTCCAACACCCCCAGTGTGATTCGAATACACAGTACTGATGGGTAAGTGTTATTCGAATACACAGTACTGATGGGTAAGTGTGATTCGAATACACAGTACTGATGGGTAAGTGTGATTCGAATACACAGTACGGATGGGTAAGTGTGATTCGAATACACAGTACTGATGGGTAAGTGTGATTCGAATACACAGTACTGATGGGTAAGTGTTATTCGAATACACAGTACTGATGGGTAAGTGTGATTCGAATACACAGTACTGATGGGTAAGTGTGATTCGAATACACAGTACTGGTGGGTTAGTCCGATTCGAATACACAGTACTGGTGGGTTAGTCCGATTCGAATACACAGTACTGATTGGTAAGTGCGATTCGAATACACAGTACTGATGGGTAAGTGTGATTCGAATACACAGTACTGATGGGTAAGTGTGATTCGAATACACAGTACTGATGGGTAAGTGTGATTCGAATACACAGTACTGATGGGTAAGTGTTATTCGAATACACAGTACTGATGGGTAAGTGTGATTCGAATACACAGTACTGATGGGTAAGTGTGATTCGAATACACAGTACCGATGGGCAAGTGATTGTTTTCATCTAGGCTATGGAGGCCCCACCCACCAGTGGTCTAGCAGAAACTCAAGCATACAAGATAAAATAACCTTTATTGTGCGTCCGATATATATACAACATAAATGTATTTGCTGAAAGCTACTGACCGGGAAAAGCATGGTATCACGACAACAATGATAATAAATGTAGTAAAAATGAAACATGTAAATACATGGCATATTATAAACGTAACCGACACAACACAACTACAACAATAATGTACACGTTTCTGACCGTGACTCATTTACAACAAAGGATGCCGAGACAACTCGGTGAAGGCATGCAAATGTCCCTGTGAAAGTATATGTGCACCCATGCAAGTGTATACCTAGATGGCACGCCACCCCCATGTCTACCCGACAAACTGGTGCGATACATATGCACTCCTGCTTCCACTGGAGAAATGAACAATACAATAGACATTAGTTTGCAGTATGCATACACGTTTTAAACATTTCAGTTAGTAATTTACAATAATGTGTCACAAAGGTCCCAACGAATAAGATGTTTTTACAGATAGAAGTGAGCATATATTTAAATAGAGTTAAAAGATGGGCTTCTTCGGTTACATTTAACCTGTGCATGATCTTACGAAAACAAATAGAGCCGACATTCTCACGGCGAACACTCTATAGATATATACTACTTGTTTATACCGGTCGAATTACTGTGTGCGTCCACATTGCTTAGATCTCTCTTTATGTTAGTTGTGTGTGTTTTACGTTTATTTATCGTCGCTACCGGTTGCCCATATGAGCGACGCATCCTGAAGAGATTAGTTATTTCAGATTGTTGGAGGATAGTGCAATGATACAGACAGAGACCCATTCCAGTCTCCTCTGGTTCTTTTACGTGCACGGTGTACAGCACCGACACGAGACCTCGGTTTAAAGTCCCATCTGAAAGACTGTTAATTGTATTAGGGTCAGACGGGGGGATCGAACCTGCAATCCCTGTCCATCGTGTTAACCAGTGGACTACGTATCGGGTCTGTAAGCACAATGATGCATCTTGTTCAGTATGAACAGGAACAAGAACTCACGAACGTGTATATGGTCGTAGTCAGTCCTGCACGTGTTCAAATGCCATATCGCATCTGTCGTTGGACCGCGATTGTAAACATAGGTATTTCATCCATGTGCGCGCACGCACTTTCAAGCTGTTCTCGAGAATTTGTGGGAAATTGCATAATTTTAAATATAATCCTGTCCAAAAATGACTAATATTTTGTATCAGGTTATCATGCAACTGTAATCGCCGTAAACAACTTTTTTAGTAAAAAATGCAGTGTTTTACATTTTTAATGTATTTGGAAATGATATACTCAGCTTTACGTCCTGTTTCTCCATAATAAATAATAGCAACACAATAATGTGCGTAAATCGCTGTTACAAGATCTGGGCACCTGCATACAGCGGAATTTCGTCTTTAAGGAATAAGTACGGATATAGTTTATACAAATTTATTTAGCTCGATTGCGAAACAAGTTATTTCAACTTATATAAATCACTCTCGAGACATCATTCCTGATGGAATCCATCGCCACGAGGGAGACAGAAGAGGCAACGTGGAATTTAAATGCCTTGCCTAAGGGCACAATCGTAACGGCTCCAGTGGGGCTCGAAGTACGGATATACGTGTCTACGGTGCGCCGGGTGAACCAGAACTGTATCCCCGCTTGTTAGGCAGACTTGGATACCGTGTAGGTGAACCCCCGGATACCAAATCGCACATACACGTGTTCGTACACTTAATATACCAATAGCTTACATGGAGCATAGCTCGCCGGATGACCCACACATACCAATAGCTTGCATGGAGCATAGCTCGCCGGATGACCCACACATACCAATAGCTTGCATGGAGCATAGCTCGCCGGATGACCCACACATACCAATAGCTTGCATGGAGCATAGCTCGCCGGATGACCCACACATACCAGTAGCTTGCATGGAGCATAGCTCGCCGGATGACCCACACATACCAGTAGCTTGCATGGAGCATAGCTCGTCGAAGCTAACAAGAAACAACAAAGACGATCCAATTCCACAGATTCAAAACATTGCTTTGATTACACTACAATATAAACATTCCAATTCCAGTTTCTTAAAGACATCACTAAAATATGAATTAACACCGTATAACAATAATACCATCACTATGATCGGGTGAAATTTGATGAAAATATTAAACGTATACAATGTTGCAGTATACCGATAGATGATGTAACAAGTATACGAGGACCATCCCATTCAGATGGTGACGAAATATGTCAAATAAAACTAAATGAATATTTATGTATCACATGAGATTACATCAAGGTCAGCCAATAGGGCAAGGTAAGACGACATCGTCCAGTCAATCATAACAGGGAAAACGACGACGTCCCATCAACAATGCTAGGCAAGACGACGATGTCCCATCAACATTGTTAGGCAAGACGACGACGTCCAGTCAACAATGTTAGGCAAGACGACGACGTCCAGTCAACATTGCTAGGCAAGACGACGACGTCCCATCAACATTGCTAGGCAAGACGACGACGTCACGTCAACAATTCTAGACAGGACGACGACGTCCCATCAACAGTGCTAGGCAAGACGACAACGTCCCATCAACAATGCTAGGCAAGACGACGCTGTCCAGTCAACATTGCTAGGCAAGACGACGACGTCCAGTCAACAATGCTAGGCAAGACGACGACGTCCAGTCAACAATGATAGGCAAGACGACGCTGTACAGTCAACAATGCTAGGCAAGACGACGACGTCCAGTCAACAATGCTAGGCAAGACGACGACGTCCAGTCAACAATGCTAGGCAAGACGACGACGTCCAGTCAACAATGATAGGCAAGACGACGCTGTACAGTCAACAATGATAGGCAAGACGACGACGTCCAGTCAACAATGCTAGGCAAGACGACGACGTCCAGTCAACAATACTAGGCAAGACGACGACGTCCAGTCAACAATGATAGGCAAGACGACGACGTCCAGTCAACAATGCTAAGCAAGACGACGACGTCCAGTCAACAATGATAGGCAAGACAACGACGTCACGTCAACAATGCTAGGCAAGACGACGACGTCACGTCAACAATGTTAGGCAAGACAACGACGTCACGTCAACAATGCTAGGCAAGACGACGACGTCCAGTCAACAATGTTAGGCAAGACAACGACGTCACGTCAACAATGCTAGGCAAGACGACGACGTCAACATTGCTAGGCAAGTCGACCACGTCCAGTCAACAATGCTAGGCAGGACGACGCTGTCCAGTCAACAATGCTAGGCAAGACGACGACGTCCAGTCAACAATGCTAGGCAAGACGACGACTTATAGTCAATAATGCTAGGCAAGACGACGACGTCCAGTCAACAATGCTAGGTAGGACGACGCCCCGAACAGAGCTAAGTAAGACGACGATGTACCGTCAACAATGCTAGGCAAGACGACGACGTCCAGTCAACAATGCTAGGTAGGACGACGCCCCGAACAGAGCTAAGTAAGACGACGATGTACCGTCAACAATGCTAGGTAAGACGACGACGTCCCGTCAACCATGCAAGGTAAGACGACGACGTCCCGTAACAATGCTAGGTAAGACGATGACATCTCGTCAACCATGCATGTTAAACGACGATATCCCGTTCACCATGCTAGGTAGGACGGTGGTGTCCCATTCAACAACGCAAGACTAGATGACTACATCCCGTCCACAATGTAAAGTAAGACGACGTTGTGACCGTCGACCATGCAATGTAGGACGGTGGTGCCCCTTCAACAATGCAAGACTAGATGACTACATCCCATCGACAATGCAAAGTAAGACGACGGCGTGACCGTCGACCATGCAAGGTTGGACGGCGATGCCCCGTCAACAATGGAAGGTACGACAAGGAATGACGACAAAGTCCATTGGACACATAGACGAGAACAACTGCTCCAATCGTCTTTCAAATAGGTAAAGGTAGACCAGTCAAGCGTAAACACGGTAGATAAAATTCACTCTGTTTTTATTTTCGGTGGTTTCATGAAACCAACACTCCGTAGATATCTGACGATGAAAGGCGTACAACTCAATGTGGTGGCGATGCGGACTGGGGCGAACACTTTGTGCACGGCATATGCCATAACAAACGTCGTGGAACCAGTAGCTAACTTCGACTGGAGCATAGCCTCGCCAACACCAAGCTTGGTCAGGATCCCAACCACATCAAGCCCGCTGAAACAAGAACAAGACACAACATGTAAATACATATGCAGTAAATTGTAATATAAACGAGTAAATAGTTCTGTAAATGGCGGAATGATTCACGAGGTACGCACACAGTTACAAGATGATCTTGATGGGCCTGTGCCGCACACGTGTATACAATAATACATGCACTTGGGTTTGCTGGTTGTTTCTTGGCCGAGATGTGTTTTTGAGGTGGGTATATCTATTATATGTGTGGGCGCAATCAAAGAATAAGTACTTGGTTTTGCTTGTTGTCTCTTGGTTGGCTTGTGTTTTGAGGTGGGTATATTTATTATATTTGTGGGCGCAATCAACGAATAAGTACTTGGTTTTGCTTGTTGTCTCTTGGTTTAATGGTTGGCTTGTGTGTTGGGGTGGGTATATATATATTATATTTGTGGGCGCAATCAAAGAATAAGTACTTGGTTGTGCTTGTTATCTCTTGGTTTAATGGTTGGCTTGTGTTTTGGGGTGGGTATATATATATATTATATTTGTGGGCGCAATCAAAGAATAAGTACTTGGTTGTGCTTGTTATCTCTTGGTTTAATGGTTGGCTTGTGTGTTGGGGTGGGTATATATATTATATTTGTGGGCGCAATCAAAGAATAAGTACTTGGTTTTGCTTGTTATCTCTTGGTTTAATGGTTGGCTTGTGTGTTGGGGTGGGTATATATATTATATCTCTTGGTTGAATGGTTGGCTTGTGTGTTGGGGTGGATATATATATTATATCTCTTGGTTTAATGGTTGGCTTGTGTGTTGGGGTGGGTATATATATTATATCTCTTGGTTTAATGGTTGGCTTGTGTGTTGGGGTGGGTATATATATTATATCTCTTGGTTGAATGGTTGGCTTGTGTGTTGGGGTGGGTATATATATTATATCTCTTGGTTGAATGGTTGGCTTGTGTGTTGGGGTGGGTATATATAGTATATCTCTTGGTTTAATGGTTGGCTTGTGTGTTGGGGTGGGTATATATATTATATCTCTTGGTTGAATGGTTGGCTTGTGTGTTGGGGTGGGTATATATATTATATCTCTTGGTTGAATGGTTGGCTTGTGTGTTGGGGTGGGTATATATAGTATATCTCTTGGTTTAATGGTTGGCTTGTGTGTTGGGGTGGGTATATAATTATATTATATCTCTTGGTTTAATGGTTGGCTTGTGTGTTGGGGTGGGTATATAATTATATTATATCTCTTGGTTTAATGGTTGACTTGTGTTTTGGGGTGGGTACATGCATAAGTATGTGTGGGCTGCAGGATAAAAACGCAATCAACGAATAAGTAAACACATTGGTGAACAGTTGGCGAGGGTACCGTGGGGGAAGGATGGATGGAGAGGGTACCGTGGGGGTGGATAGAGAGGGTACCGTGGAGGAAGGATGGATGGAGAGGGTATCGTGGGGGCAAGGATGGATGGAGAGGGTACCGTGGAGGAAGGATGGATGGAGAGGGTACTGTGGGGTGTATAGAGAGGGTACCGTGGAGGAAGGATGGATGGAGAGGGTATCGTGGGGGGGAAGGATGGATGGAGAGGGTACCGTGGAGGAAGGATGGATGGAGAGGGTACCGTGGAGGAAGGATGGATGGAGAGGGTACCGTGGGGGTGGATGGAGAGGGTATCGTGGGGTGGATGGAGAGGGTACCGTGGGGGTGGATGGAGAGGGTACCGTGGGGGTGGATGGAGAGGGTATCGTGGGGGTGGATGGAGAGGGTACCGTGGGGTGGATGGAGAGGGTACCGTGGGGTGGATGGAGAGGGTACCATGGGGTGGATGGAGAGGGTATCGTGGGAAGGATGGATGGAGAGCGCATCGGAATATGAGATCCAAAAATTAATGTTCACTATATATTGGGCGGGTAGAGTTGACCTACTCCTGGGCGCCCCACACAAAGTATCTGACACATTTGGTTTCAGCGAAGGTGTTGTTTTTAAAATGGTTGTGTGGACGGACGGGCATTCTGACAGTTCAGGTTACTAGTATCGTGGTCTGCAGGGCGTTCATTTGACCCGAGCTACCGGATTTTGACGCATGAAAATCACTAAAGACGCTTGTTTGACTATTGGTCAACTTTGACCTGGGACGATGAGTGGTAAAGCGTCATCGAACATTTCTCAACAGTGTAATTAATCTGCCTGTCAAATACGATCGGAGAGGGCGGAGTCTGTCTAAAAATATACGCCGTAACTTCGGCTTCGAAAGAAGTCTCTACGCCTAGAGCACATTTTGTACTACATTCGATCCAACTACATAACCTGATACGGTCACTGTTGTCGCAAAGTAGGCCATATTGGCTAACAGCCAACTATTCCTAAGCCCCAAAATTAATTAAATCAGAATTATGTCACAACAAGTTATATGCATCACAAAATAGCTCGTAAACAATGCAGAATGTATGCCAAGCATATCACAATAAGTGAATAACAACTGCTTTAACACAGAAACTACGTCGTTCAAAGGGCGTTACATTCCAACTAGGCGACCTGGGTTACTGGAGTATAACGAAGACCACCATAGAATAACGACCACCGGTCATTATTCTTTAAATAATAGTACCCCCCCCCCCTACCTACCCGGTCATAATATCACACCTACGCGAAGTAAAATTACCATAGATAGCCCCGTTGCAAGCGAACCCTCGTAATTCTAGCTCGCACAATAGTATGGCTGTACAGTCAAACTTGTCTTAAGCACCCAGTCATGGGAATCACAGAAAGTGGCTGCTTAGCATAGATGGTTGTTTAATAGAGGTCAAGTGTATAATAAAACAACATATTGGTAATCTGGAGGCTGGCTGCTAAAAGCAGGTTGGCTGATTAATAGAGGATTGTTATAGGCCTAAGACTGATTCGCTCTTTCACTTTGTTATTTGGGCATATAGACACTATTTCGAATAAGAGTGTTTTAGAGGCTATAATTAATTTTAACTCTAGGTGGGGGCACAACATGTAACGGCTACAGCTGGACGCAAACTCCGGGATTATCTCAGACTGAAGCGAACGCGCTACCACTGCACTATCACCCCCCCCCCTCCCAACGGTTGGTCATACGATCGGACCTCGTGGAGGGACTGTAGTAGAAGGTCATGAAGTAGATTTGTTACAGTCTTCAGTTGAGTTACAGTCACCAGTCATAAAACATGCAGGGCTCTTCACACTGCTCTCTTTCTAGTCTGTCAATATAACCTGGTACTTGTACATTAGATATGGATTGCATATTAATTTATTGAGCCATAATCCATGAGAGACCGAACAAGCGTTTTCCGACAGTCTTCCGCCGAAGAAATGAAATTGTTGAATTTCTCTTTTTTTTCAACTTTAATAATTAGCCCTTATGTAGTGACAACTTCAAGTTTTGAGTGAGTGTTATAAACATAAGCCCAGGTACTTTCTTCAACGTGTTTCAAACCATGATTAAATAACTGCTCAAGGAATTAATTGATTTATTATTCACACTAAGGAAATAGCACGTGTTGCGTTACATCTCTGCCCCCCCCCCCCATTTATTGTCCACATTTCGTGTTCGAGTTTAGCAGTCTGTAGGGTATAAGAACTTGAGGACATGCTTGTATTTTCCTATGTATACGGAGCTATCATATACTGTTATACAGAAGGCAATTGATCGCAAACAAACACGCCTGTTACAGAACATTAGATATGGATATATCTGTGATATGTTATTATGTAAAGCGCCCTTGAACGTGTATTTTTACATGAAAAGGGCGCTCAAGAAATCTGGTATAATAATAACAGAACCGAGAGTGGTACATGCAAGTTATTAATATGGCACACTTTTTGAATATAATAGTGATGGCCCCGTGTACGGTTCATCGCCGACTAGTAATTAAAACGATTTGTATCCATATGTGTATTGGACCGCCGACACCAAAGTATGTATGTTTGATGGTACGGTGGGCGCCAGATCGGACAGGTGCGTTTTCTCCGGGTACTCCGGTTTCTTCACACACGAATTATCACAAATACCCTGTCACCAGCGCCAACGAGTGATTAATACAAGTTGTTACAGCTGGTTTTCACAATCATTGTAAAATAACTTTTAGTTTTTTAGCTTTAGAAAAATCTCATATTGCGATGACGGTTTGTCTCTGCATGTTTAAGGTCTTCCAAATTTACTAAAAGCTCAGGTTGCACACGAGAAATCAGATTAAAAATGGTGAGAATGTTGTTTTTATCCAAATGGTTCAGTAAGTGTTTCTAAGGTTACATCAATATAGACGAGATGCACAGATGTAAGATACACATGCCTGTAGTGTTCGACTAGATGCACGTCTGCTTTTCTATGCATACAGTAATCATATGTGTACAGTATATTTATAAGTGACATATTCGTGTTTACCCCGTCGTCAGGTAAAGCTACAGCCTCACTCAAATTCAATTAACCCATTCAACACCAAGTAACTGACATGGACTGGTGCATGATATTTTTAGACCAATAAAGTATTTAGAAAATTATATTTAGACCAGTTCATTTATCAAAATGGGTAATGTTGTCTAAAATAGCATTATCACTGGCAAAAGGTGCAGATCCTGATCAGATGGCTAGTCATGAGTCGGCTCATCTGGATCTACACTTTTTGTAAGCCTATTTAGGGGTATGTAGTGTTGAAAGGGTTATGGTCTGATAAATTGCAGTAATTCCAGGTGCGAGATGTTTTGCACGTTTCTTATGTATAAGAGATAACACCGGATATATTGCACGGTCTTTAATACATTTAAAATGTAACCATTTGTTCTCCCCCAATCCCACTAAGATGTAGAGCAAACATGATGACCACAACCTAGTTGGTTTAAACATATTTATTCCACTATATACATTCACAAAACAATACATGCACACAAAATCAAAGAATAGGAAAGGATCAAAACGGAAGCAGAGCTTATATAGTTTCTCTCCTTGCAGTTCAAAATACACAGTACTATTTTGGACGGTGTGGAGCTAATATATGTATACCAAATAACCTAGTTGTACGTGTATGTAAATATCACACAACGAAACTCTAGATATTGACCCCAGGCATAACTGTGTAACATCTGTCGTCCATATGGGCGACATAAAACACTACATTTTAGATTCATTAATTAATACCTTTCCAACTCTAGTTTAGCAAATGTCGGCTTCAAAATACAAAACGTTGGCTGTTTGACTATCGGCAGGCGGACGGCACCTCACAAGATAATTTGCAAACATAACCCCCCCCCCCCTCTAATTACCCTTTAGGCTACGGCGATATAAGTATACAGATAGTATAGTTATATGAACAAAATAATGAGATTCCGGTCCAAGGGTGCATGGGACGGACTACACTTGACACCCAGGGATTTTCAAATTATCAGTAAACTCATTAACATACGGTACGTCATGTATGGTATGTGTAATACATTGCTATCAAATTCCTACTTTTGTGAATCAGACAAGTATGACAGCAGAAATAATGACATACACGTACACGTAGTTTACGCATTGGAATTCCTATGATTTTATAGAACATTATGTACACGTACTGTAAGCTATTAATTAAACAATAATTTTCTTCAGTGACAAGGTACCTGTATACCTATACCTGAGGACCTGGTAAACACCTGTATACATATACCTGACGACCGGGTAAACACCTGTATACCTATACCTGACGACCGGGTAAACACCTGTATACCTATACCTGACGACCGGGTAAACACCTGTATACCTATACCTGACGACCGGGTAAACACCTGTACACCTATACCTGACGACCGGGTAAACACCTGTACACCTATACCTGACGACCGGGTAAACACCTGTATATCTATACCTGACGACTGGGTAAACGCGAATGTGTCACTTAATAATGTACAAATATGATACTGTAGCCTCAGGCTACCAACTTCTCGACATATTGTCGGACGGAAATTGTGTTGAAAAGCAATGCATAATATTTGTAACTATCTCAGATTGACCGTTCAATGACATTGTCGACCTAGTTGTCGACCTGTTGTTTACTTGCGAAATATCACGTATTGCAGCAAGTTTAATACTGGTTCGTTTGATTCACAATGAATATGTTAGAGGGAACCAATCTCGACCTTGACCTACGAGACTAATTGTGGTCACAGGGATTCGGCACGTTTGGGGGTACTAGTATATATATTTAAGTACTTAAATATATATACTAGTACCCCCAAACGTGCCGAATCCCTGTGATTGTGGTGAATACATAATGTGAAACAAAACTTCAAAGCCACCAATTTATATAAAAATGTCTAAATTATATGGAGGTATGATTTTGTCCTGATATAAACAGTTCCGTAAAACATTGTAATTAGGACTAATTCTAGAGGGCGACTGGGGCGAAATAGTCGCCCTATGGACCCTGACTTCGTCCCCTGGGGACCCCACTTCGCCATAAACAAAAAAATCCTCCCTTATTTTTTTGTACAATGTTCATACAAAATAGCGTCCAGCAAGTTACACTGTCCCATTATAACGCACTCCTATTCAAAATTGTCAAATTGTGATTTTTAACCCTATTTTGTTGAAATTTATAAAATAACACAATTTAAGTGTGCAATTGCGTGCTGTCTCATTTCTCCCAAAGTGGATGACCTAGAACGAGCCCTGGACTAGAACTTATAACATTTCAGTTGAATCACCCCGCTGGAACAGGTATAATGTGTTTCTAAACAAGAGTGTCTACTAGAATTCAAATCAATGTCAGAATCGTTGACCTACATGTATGCCACATTTTATAATCGGAAGCCGAGTTTAACTTTCCGTGGACACATCATCAAAATAATGGGATTTATTGCAGTAATCTGGAGAACAATTAAATATAGTCGAGACTTTGTAGCGGTCGAGAATTGGTACCCTGAGTCTATGTATAACAAAGATGACTTAGACACAATCTTAGAAAACAGTATAATTATTATGTAAACTACGTGCAGTTGTATGCACGTACATGCACCTGATTGAGGCTCTAAAATAAATCTACATGTACACAATGTATGGCTGAACAGATACTAGTCCTATATATAAGACATCTACATATTTCTTTTTCGATCTGTTTGATAGTAAAATGTCACATTTTTCAAGTATAAATATTTGGACTAAACAGATACATGTACCCCAGAGGAAGCTGTGGCCGTTCTGATTAGGCAAGGCATTTAGCATCTTCTCTCTCCGTCGTGGCGATGGATTCCACCAGGAATGAGGTAAAATAAATGTGTATAAACTAACCTCAATAAAGGCGATTGCCCATAATGCCATTGTTAATCACCGATCCAGGACTCTGATAAAACAAATACACATCCTTACCTGCTGCAACAGGGAGTTAATGAGTTGGTGAGAGGGAGCTGCTATACTACATTGACTGTGGGTGAGACAACTGTTGGCGTTATGCACACTGCCATGCACGTACGTGTACATACAAGCAGTGATCGGACAGTAATCACACAGATCTACATAGTGTACTGAATATTCCTCAATGTCCAACATCCTTTGTGTAAGCCTCTTTAGTTTACATGTATACTGTGTATAATACATACCTTGGTTCCACAGGCACCAGACACAATTTTTTTTTTGGCCTATGGTCATATAGTAAGTAATATATATTTTGTTCCCCCAAAACACCAGTTCCAATTCTATTTTGAGAATGCGTTTGGGGGTAAATAGATTTTTTTGCGGTAAACTGTGGAGGTCCGAACAGTTGTACTGGCATGCAAGCAATAATCGAACGTGAGCCGGACACCAGCTTTATGTGTTCATTCTCGCGATGTTTTAGCATGTACACGCATGCGTCAAACAGATCATTCATGATTCTATGAAGAAAGGCAACCCCGTATTAACATGCATGTGCAAACGACTTAATTTAAAGGCTTATCATGCAAATGTTTATGAGACATTTAATTTCTTATACCCCTTGGTGAAGTGAATAAATGTTTGTAAATAACCATTTAAAATATGGATATAAAGTAAATCTGTTCATTTCTTATATAGTCAATATGATATATCACGGTACCCGCCGTTGGTTGCCAATGGCACCAATTAACCCTTTGCCTGCTGAGTAAATAAAATCGAATTTGTTATTCAGCCACGTGTTTTAGCTCCACTATCCCAATAGCAAACAGCATAGAGCCTGATCAGACAGCAGAGAACAGCTCTAAATACATGGATTCAAATAATCTGTGAACTATATGGCTCTTAGTTGGCCCAGTCTTTCAAATTGGCTCCAGGTTTTTCAATTGGCAACAGAAGTGGCACAGACAAAAAATCAGACAGAGGGAACCCTGATATACATGTATATATATGGACAGTGGTACATTGAATAGGTCGGCTACATAAAACAATCAATTGTTCCAGAGATTCATTAATTAACCATACCTTTTCAAACTTAAGTTTCTATAATTATCTAAGCATCTACATTTTGTAGTTGTGCCATAGTTAATTTAATCAATAGACGTGTGGCAACAGTGTTTGTTTATTTTCCAAATATTTATTTCGGGTCAATGCGCTGTACCTACATTTGTATATTGTAGCATCTATGCTAGAAGCTATAACCTACATGTATTGTTATATTTCGGGTTTTACGCCTGCATCAGCACCATTTTGGGCTATATCGCCGGCGGGCAGTTTACCTAATAACACCTTTCCTGGGCAGGCTCCAGCGGTTAACCAGTACTTGGGTGCACCAACCTCTGAGACTGTAACAAACTGCCAACTTTTTCATATAAATGAGACACGGTCTGAGCAGGGCTCGAACCCGTGACCATCAGTGATGATAGGTTACAGTGGTATACAAGTCAACGACCTTAACCACTCGACCACGGAGGCGGACTACCTACATGTATTGACCACTAATGCTGAGCATGTTGTAATGAACCCATTTATATACATTTGTAGCCCTATTTGGGCATCACATAACACACCATTATGTGACTTTGCTTACTGTGAAACACATTGTCATAAAAGAACCAAAGCAGTCGTAAAAGAACCAAAGCAGTCGTAAAAGAACCAAAGCTAGCACATGCATAAAACTAGTCCTATTTATAAGTTATTGTTATATTTCGGGTTTTACGCCTGCATCAGCACCATTTTGGGCTATATCGCCGGCGGGCAGTTTACTTAACAACACCTTTCCTGGGCAGGCTCCAGCGGTTAACCAGTACTTGGGTGCACCAACCTCCGTAGAAACTGCCAACTTTTTCATATAAATGAGACACGGCCTGAGCGGGGCTCGAACCCGTGACCATCAGTGATGATAGGTTACAGTGGTATACAAGTCAGCGACCTTAACCACTCGACCACGGAGGCGGACCCTATTTATAAGACCTCTACATAAACAATTTTATCTGTTATTTCAATGCATTGATAGTAAAATGTTACATTTTTTAGTCTAAATATTTAGACTAGCATAAAACTTACTATGAAACACATTTTAGATAAATTTGTTTGTGTGTTTTACGTTTATTTATCGTCACTACCGGTTGCCCATATGAGCGACGTTTCCTGGAGAGATTAGTCATTTTAGATTTTGGAGGGATAGTGCAATGATACAGACAGAGACCCATTCCAGAGTCTCCTCTGGTTCTTTTACGTGCACGGTGTAAAGCACCGAAACGAGACCTCGGTTTAACGTCCCATCTGAAAGACTAACGTGTTAATTTTATTAGGGTCAGACGTGGGATTGAACCTGCAATCCCTGGATTACCAGTTTAGTGTGCTACCACTGAACTACAGATCCATCTGTCATTAGATTTACATGTACAGCAGAATATTTGTGCACTTTCTGGTGATCAGTGCCTACATGCCTGTATGTGTGCACATGCATGCATATATTGGCACATGTACTGTAGTAATGTATGAATGTGAATATTTAAACACCTAGAATGGTCAGTACTTATTGGTCAATTATTTAGTTCAAATTGAATCTAATATTAGAATGAAGTCCTCAACATGGCGTAACTAGATACATGATGTACATGTATTCACTATACCAATGGAAGTCGTGATAGCGCAGTTGTAGCTAGCGTGCTCGCTTCAAGTACGAAAGGCTCGGAAATCAGCCAGCTCTAGACGCTACGATTCTTTCCTTAGGCAAGGCATTGATTTCCACATTGCCTCTTTTCTCTCTCTCGCTCATGGCGGCAATGGATTATACCAGGAATGAGGTTTCGAGAGCGATTGAATTAATGTTGTTTTGAGGTTTCGAGAGCGATTGAATTAATGGTGTAAGAACTTGGCAATTGAACTTAAATAAATTTCATACAACAGGGCTCATCCTAGGTCAACATTTTTGGGAGGAGTGAGAAAAAGCTATTTAGGGAGAAGTGGGGCCTCCAGGGGGGCAAAGTCAGGGTCCCTAAGGCAACTATTTCGTCCTCAAGAATGAGCCATGTATTCTAAATCTATTCACTGAATCGATCAAGATAACAGTCTGCTCTGTAAACCTCTCTTGCAGAGAGCACCACTTGTGATTGGGCACAAAAGAAGGAGTGTCCATGTGCCAAATTGTACATGTAGTATTTGCAGGTCGTCATTTTCGTAATTATGAAGTTTTCCCCATTACGCGAGAAAGTATTTCCAATGCAGTTTTCATGGCAGACCAGGATGAATGGATACAAAATACATGACGTATGTGACAAGAATGATTGGGTTGATGTCAAACCCCTTGCAGAGACATCAACATGTTTTCCTGGGCAGGCTTAGCCACCCTACAATATTTATAAGCGGTTAACAAATACTAAGCAATGAGAGTGAGGTGCCTTGCTCAAGGATACTACATTAGTGCATTGATCGAGTATTGAACCCGGGACCCTTAGATTCCATGTGATGCTCTACAAGTACCACTGTACCATGAATGCAACACAGAATTGCGAGAGCGAAGCCCACACACACAAACTGCTCCTAATGTATGCGACTATTGCGTGCAGCTAGTCAGTAACTGTATATTATATACATGTATACATTATACAACAGTGTAACTTGATAACAAATGTTGTTTACTTACCTTGAGACTGCGAGATAGAAACCTCCCAGGGATATCAGGGAGATTCCAATATGAAACACTATAACTGTACTGCCATACTCTTTCACAGTACGTTTTAACCGATCTTTCTGACTTAACTTTCCTATTATTTCATTATTTGGGGGAGTGCTATGTGGGGTAGTGGAATTAGAATCTGTATCTTGAGCATTACCAACCTCAGAATCGCTACTCTTCTTATCTGTTCTCTTCTGTTGGACATTTGCCACAATTTTACGTATCATCTCATCTTGCTCGTCAAAAACGTCTTGCAGTGTCCGACGCCCATGTCGAATGTCATGTATCTTTTCGTTGCAATCATCGAATCCAAATGCCCGGCAATTATGAGCCCATGCCTTGTAAGTGGCACAGTCGTCGCCTTGTTGACCTTGCGGACATGGCTCATTCAAAGCAAACTCGTAATTGTAACTGAAATCAGCCTGTACACCCTGAGCAACATTGTCAATGTGCATCTGTGGCGTTTCTTCTTCTTTCTTTTTGTAAGTTTCAACTACTTGTTTAATTATTTCTTGTTGTTCCTGAAAAACTTGGGCAAGTGTTTTCCTCCCGGTTGTCAGGGATTCCAGCTGTTCATCACAGTTCGGGAGACTGTACCGTTGACAATTCTCCATCCAGAGCTTGAACTGGACACAGTTATCTCCTTGTACACCCTGTGGATTAGGGTCGGTGAGAACCTCATACTCATTGAAAGCATTTTCCTGCACACCCTGCCGACTTTCTTCCAGTACAGAAGACGTGCCAAAATTCCTGGATTGGTGACAGAACTGGTTGCTGCCGGAAACGTACTTGTCCAATAGCTGGCCGTCACCGCCATGCATATTCATGTGACTGCCATATCCGGATGACGAGGTACTGGAGTGGAGCGGTTGGGGAACCGTACTCTGCATAGAACTAACATGACTTCCTTCCAGAACAGGCACATGTGCATCATCTTGAGACAAATTGTATGCTGGTTCTTGTTCTACGGAACCTGTTAAACTGGTTTCATATAGTGTACCTTGTATTCCTTGTATGTCAGGTCCGTGTCTCTGATACGCACTGGCTTCAACCATTGCCAAACGGGCTTCGTGCAACGAAAGTTCACGCGGCTCGCCTTGAATTCCCTCTATGCGAACAATATCCCCTTTCCGCTTCAAAATCTTATTCGAACTGGTTTGTCCGGGTATATGTGCAATATCTGCGACATATTGTGCGGCATGTGTTCCCGAATATAAACCTTTGCTGAAAAAGATCTGTGTCCGAGGAATAAGTCTGCAAAACGACAACATGTTTACACAATATCCAAAGTAAAAATGGCTATACAACTGTTGTTTTGTTGGCAAACTCCCGACATGCACTCACCCCATATCTAATTGGCCAATTGAATCTAGGACATGATTCACGTCCTCTAGTCGTCCGGAACGTGCGCCGGTTCACGTATCTGATAAGATTGATTTTGAGTAGATGTCGGGCATAGCATTTTCTGCGTACATTTATATAGAGAAAGGGTCCGTTGTGAGAATGCAGGTTGATGTAGGAAATTAAAGAGTGTGTATAAGCACAGGAACTTGAGATTGTATCCATAAGGCACCATACTCATCATATAAACTAGTTTATATAGAGAGGTGGTGGGTCCTATGATATAGGTATAGGTACTGGGTGCCTAAAACATGTTGTTTCTGCCTTATGGATACTGTGTGTGTTTTGCGTTTATTTATAGTCGCTACCGGTTGCCCATATGAGCGACGCCTCCTGAATAGATTAGTCAATTTAGATTGTTGGAGGATAGTGCAATGATACAGACAGAGATATATTCCAGAGTCTCCTCTGGTTCTTTTACGTGCACGGTGTAAAGCACCGACACGAGACCTCGGTTTAACGTCCCATCTGAAAGACTGGTAATTTTATTAGGTTCAGACGGTGGGTGGAACCTGCGATCCCTGGATTACCAGTCCAATGTGTTACCACTGGACTACAGATCCGTCTGTCCTTATGGATACGATATCAATTGCGTGTGGTATAAGTATCCTAGATACTGTCACAACACATAGAAATTATGACCAGGGTCACCAACGTGTTAGCATATCAAGTGCAATATTATTCAATGCATTATAAAAGGTTTTTTAATAGAAAAAAAATACCTGTACAATTTAAATCTATTTACGGTCGACTGGTTAGTAATAGACTGTATTAGTTAGTACGAGGAGTGGATACGAGAGAAACGAACGTATGGTAATGCCGTAAAGAATGTCACACGATCATGTGGTATTCGATGGTTTAATTTATTTTACTAAGACCTGTATTGTTCACGTGCACGTCAACAGCTTCTTTTCTATTCATTCAGCTAGCCGGGTCGTGGAATTTTTAATATATTAAGGGGTATGAATGTAAGCTAACATAACGGATCTGTAGTCCAGTGGTAACACGCTGGGCTGATAATCCAGGGATCACAGGTTCGATCCCCCGTCTGACCCTAATAATATTAACAGTCTTTCAGATGGGACGTTAAACCGAGGTCTCGTGTCGGTGCTTTACACCGTGCACGTAAAAGAACCAGAGGAGACGTTGGAGTGGGTCTTTGTCTGTATCATGCACTGTCCTCCAGAATCTAAAATGACTAATCTCTTCAGGAGGCGTCGCTCATATGGGCAACCGGTAGCGACGATAAATAAACGTAAATCACACACAGCTAACCGGTAGCGACGATAAATAAACGTAAAACACACACAGCTAACATAAAGAGAGATCTAAACAATGTGGACGCACACAGTAATTCGACCGGTATAAACAAGAAGTATATATCTATAGAGTGTTCGTCGTGAGAATGTCGGCTCTATTTGTTTTGGTAATATCATGCAAAGGTTAAATGTAACCGAAGAAGCCCATCTTTTAACTCTATTTAAATATATGCTCACTTCTATCTGTAAAAACATCTTATTCTTTGGGACCTGTGTGACACATTATTGTAAATTACTAACTGAAATGTTTAAAACGTGAATGTATTTATGTATAATTTGACATCATAGTGACATGGAAATGATATTTAAAAAATTAAGAACCATGCAAAGGAATATACAATGCAATTAGAATATCATTTACATGAACATTACGTTAATCTCCTCAAACTTGACGATCTTTTAGCTGCGCGCTAAAGAAACGAAGAGTGACACAGTTGCATAATATGAAATGGGCACTACATATCAACGGGGAAAGCCAATATCAATTACTGAACTAGACATTATAGGAGGAATATGACTACACCCCCGAGAGGTGTTTTGGCTAAATATAATTATTACGTCAGGGCTGAGTATGACTGGGGGGGGCGCTAATCAGTGACGGTGGTTAAAGTCAAGTAGGTCAGGTTCCTAGTAGGTTTTAGATGATTGTGGACGACGCATACCAAGTTATTTCTGATTTTGTATCTATACGTATATGACTGCTGATTGTGTGCGTCGATATTCAAGTGTTTGCCAGGCCAGGGAGTTAATCATTTTAGTTACACTGCTGCTTGCATAGTTATAGTCATTGCAGATATAGGCTAGCCTGGGAACAGGCGTCGATATATTTTGCCTATACTGTCATTTTTCCAGAAGCTAAAAAGTGAAAAATCGACAGACTGGATCCCAGGCTAGATATAGGCTAGCGTGCGGCTGATCTTTGCAGTTTTTCTGCAAAGTGAAAAATATACGCGAGAGTCTCGTTTGCTAGATTTAAATAAATAGCATACAGCTCTTTAATACAGTAACTAAAGCACGCGCAGATGTCTTCACATACGAATCATTCCATTCCTCGTTTAAGGGTATTAGGTATGTATAACAGCTGATCGTTTTTGTTTAGATTTTTTTTGTGTGGCACCACTTTGGTCATTATGATGTGGGGTCCATATTGTACTGCAGTATGACCTAAAATAAACTCAATTTACATTGAAACTGAACATAACTTTTATAGTGATAAACATTATATATTATTTTTTAAATTGATGTTCCTGTAAACATGTTGGTTTAATCCATATATACTTATATTAGTTTTACCAATTAAATCATTGATTTACTAGGTTAATATTCTTTATGGCTAACTAGCACATTTGTCTTACCCACATAACTTAGCTATGTTTTAATATTTTTCAACATTTATCTAAGAAACAAATTAATAATAAATATGCATACAGGGCTTCTAATTTTATAGATGTTACCATTATTTTATGTTTTATATAGTCGGTCCATAAACTCACTTAGAGCTTGTGTTGTGCTGTTGCTATCTTCCCGACTCAAACTAAAATTTATCTTATCTTAGTAGTCTAGATTTGGTCGTACCAGTGTTGTAGGCATTCATCTTTGTTGCGTCTGACGCTATGATGTGAAGATTAATCTGAAGGAAACATGGCATGTTATTTGCCTTCATTGTAACTCGGCTGAGATGGTCCTTCCGGGCTTGATTTGATTGTACGTCCATACCTAAGTAGTTGGTTGTGTCCTCTTCTGCTAATTCAACACCGTTGAGGTTGGCTTTAATGGTTTTGGATCGTGTCACATGGAGATCACCACACTTCTGGGGATGAACATCCAGTATCCACTTCTGTGCTCGTACAGCAAGTAGATCCATGTCATGTTGTAGCTCTGCAGTTGGTCCACAACCGTCTTAATGTGGCGGTACAGGATACAGTTATCGGCAAATAGTCGTGTGCATGTTATGTCGTAAGACATGTCTTAGTTACCATAACTATTCTATAAAGATGATACGCCACGATACGCATGCTAAACGCGTAATTAACTTGAATTAGTGTATGCATGTGTTGTATATCTTAGATATTTATTGCAACGTATCACATGACGTAAAACATACCCTAACTAAATGTCAACTTATGAAGTGCAACAATCCATTAGGCGAGGCAGCAGCACATTTGTGTTTTTTGTTGTTGTTTTTTTACGTTTATTTATCGTCGCTACCGGTTGCCCATATGAGCGACGCCTCCTGAAGAGATTAGTCATTTTAGAGGATAGTGCAATGATACAGACAGAGACCCATTCAAGAGTCTCCTCTGGTTCTTTTACGTGCACGGTGTAAAGCACCGACATGAGACCTTAGTTTAACGTCCCATCTGAAAGACTGTTAATTTTATTAGGGTCAGACGGGGGATCGAACCTGCGATCCCTGGATTACCAGTCCAGCGTTTTACCACTGGGCTACAGATCAGCACATTGAATATATAGTTCCGGGTCACCGGTTAACATGGGATATTGCAGGAGCGGTGAAGTGACGGTGTAACAAGTGCGACATATGTCAACAACATCAATAGAACGAATCAACAATTCTAGTATAAAACAAATAACTTATGCCAAGTACCTAAATCCAGGGTTCTCAGGTTCGATCCCCCGTCTGACCCTAATACAATTAAGACTTTCAGATGGGACGTTAAACAGAGGTCTCATATCGGTGCTTTACACCGTGCACGTAAAAGAACCAGAAGAGACTCTGAAATGGGTCTGTCTGTATCATTGCACTATCCTCCAAACATCTAAAATGACTAATCTCTTCAGGAGGCGTCGCTCATATGGGCAACTGGTAGCGACGATAAATAAACGTAAAGCCCACACATTGGTATTCATTTCTATATAATTTCTTGATAAACGAACACACGTTCCAGGCTAGCCTGGGAACAGATGTTGATATATTTTGCCTGGTCAGTCATATAAATGTAATTTAAAACCGAGCTCATTAATTGGGCCTTGAGTTTCTGATAATATCTCATTTTGCCAGAAGCAAATTGGTTACCAGGCTAGTTCCAGACAACAAAACAACATACTGATGCTAAGTAGCCGACAAACTGACATCAAACAAACTGTGTTATGCTTCATGTCATTTAAAAGATAGTGTGGATCGAAAATCTCTCACCAATCACACATTTACTCATCAACCTAGTGTGAAAAATATGATGAATATTTGACTGTCACTCCTAATACGTGTCGGGTCACATATGTCACACAGTACATCTGTGGAGAATACATTGCCCTACAATGCTCACCGAATTAGGATACATGTATTTAAAAAGTTTTGATGTGTTTATACAAATTTATTTTAGCTCTATTGCGAAAACATTTCTTACAACTTAAATTAATCACCCTCGAGACCTCATTCCTGATAGAATCCATCGCCATGAGGGAGAGAAGAGGCAACATGGAATTTAAATGCCTTGCCTAAGGGCACAATCATAACGATTCCTGTGGGGCCCTAACGCGGAGCCTTTCGCACCTGAAGCGAACGCTCTACCACTATGCTATCACGACTTCCATGTGTACAAGAGTCAAGTTGAAGCTATCGCGGTTACAAATACACCACTACACGATACAAAACATGTTTGGCCAGATATATAAAACAACTTCACATTTACTTTCAAAACTATATTGCACAATTCCACAGAAAATATACATCATACATGTACAGTCTAAATCCGTTATGTCGAATTCCTTCGGACCGACATAATACTTTGACATAACCGTAGTTTGACTTAACGAAATTCGATATAAACAGATCAAGTTATATGTAAAATGATAGTGTCTGAAACGGGACTTTGATCCGACCAGTCCAACGTGTTAATCATTGGACTACAGATCCATCACTTTCAATTTAAATGTCATATGATCTAGTTTGTCCTGATATGGCTTATATGTCAAACCGCTGGAGGGAACCTAGATACGCTTGTCACAGTCGAGCTAATGGTAATAAGTACATGCCCAAGGTTTAGCGCAGTGGCTCGCTTCAACCCGGGTTCGATCCTCGGACCGGAAAGTATGTGAGATGGTAGAGTGGTCGCCAATCGGACAGGTGGGTTTTCTCCGGGTACTCTGGTTACCTCCCAAGAATGGGAGCTTAAAGCATAGTGCCGGGCACCAAAATGTCCCTTTTGTCGTGGAATGGTTCCTATCGTTCATGCTTGATTACATAGGACCCAGCCACAAGCAATCAAAACATTACACCTCTGTACTGGTCCAATGCGATATGTGAAATATGTATATAAACAGAAAACCAATAAAATAAACACGATATAGGTGATCCAGGTAGTTGGTATCGACCAGGTATAATGAGATACAATCACTAAGTCAAAATAAAAGCGTGTTTCACTATATCTTAGTGTAATGGTATCGTCCTCAATATCGCGTTGCATTTATAACATGCAGACTTGTTTACTTTCTGTCACAAATGAAGCATAAAAAAATGCTTACATATGAAATTTGAGTGAACAAATGCATTTGTATAATTACCTTCCATACTCGCATATAAGACGATATCGCATATAAGACGATATATAAGACGATATCGCATATAAGATGATATCGCATATAAGACGATATCGCATATAAGACGATATCGCATATAAGACGACCCCCTACTTTGGTACTGAAATATGTGGTTTTGACCTGCACTCGCATAGAAGACGGGTTCATAAAATGAACTCCATACCCAATATAAATTGCATGTTTGGCCAGTGAAAGTTGAAGAAATGTTCAGTGTCAGAGTGCTTTTTTTTCTAATACGTAATTAGTTTAATAAAAATGGATATTTAGACATAGTCTACCCAAATTAACTTGGTACTGGTAAAGAAATGTTGAATGTCATACCCCATTAACTCTCAAGCTTGACAGTTTTCCCAATTAGAATAGCATGTCTGTCTTATTGATAAGTTACATACTATAAAGTTAAATATGGTTGCTTTATGTTGCATTTAAACCTCTATTAAATAACAATAAAATAGAGTGCACACAATTAGATGATTCAAAAACCGTCGGTGGCTATGTGTAGTACATGTGTTCCATATTACCTATACAGCTTGCATATCATGGAAACACCTGTGTACAGATTCGGGGGTAACTAACAATGCACAGTACAGCATGCACGAGACTATATCCTGTAAACACCTGTATAAAGACTTGGGGGTAACTGACAATGCACAGTACAGCATGCACGGGACTATGTGCTGTAAACACCTGTGTAAAGACTTGGGGGTAACTGACAATGCACAGTACAACATGCACGGGACTATGTGCTGTAAACACCTGTGTAAAGACTTGGGGGTAACTGACAATGCACAGTACAGCATGCACGGGACTATGTGCTGTAAACACCTGTGTAAAGACACTGACAATGCACAGTACAGCATGCACAGGACTATGTGCTGTAAACACATGTGTAAAGACTCGGGGGTAACTGACAATGCACAGTACAGCATGCACAGGACTATGTGCTGTAAACACCTGTGTAAAGACTTGGGGGTAACTGACAATGCACAGTACAGCATTCACCGGATTATGTCCTGTAAACACCTGTGTAAAGACTCGGGGGTAACTGACAATGCACAGTACAGCATGCACAGGACTATGTCCTGTAAACACCTGTGTAAAGACTCGGGGGTAACTGACAATGCACAGTACAGCATGCACAGGACTATGTCCTGTAAACACCTGTGTAAAGACTTGGGGGTAACTGACAATGCACAATACAGCATGCACAGGACTATGTCCTGTAAACACCTGTGTAAAGACTCGGGGGTAACTGACAATGCACAGTACAGCATGCACAGGAATATATCCTGTAAACACTCAGTCAAGGCACAGTACCACTTGCATGTGATTATGTCATGTAAACACTCAGCGTAACTGACAATGCACAGTACCGCTTGCATGGGATTATGTCGTGTAAACACTCGGGGTAACTGACAATGCACATTACTATTGCGGTACACCATAGGAGCTTAACATGTTATTCATAAGTCACCAAAAAGTCTTGGCATCTCTAGCTTAAGACACCAAATACATTTGCGGGCAAATATTAGGTCTCGCCTCACTTGTACTCACTAGTCTTACTAAGTCAGTAACATACGTCAGTTGTTCGTTCGGGTTTTACGGCGTCATCAGCACCATTGTGGGCTTTATCGACGGTGGGCAGTTTACCTAACAACATCTTTCCTGGGCAGGATCCCGGCGGTAAACCAGTACTTGGTGCACCAACCTCCGTAAAAAAAACTGCCAACTTTTTCATATAAATAGACATGGCCTGAACGGGGCTTGAACCCGTGACCATCAGTGTTGATAGGTTATAGTGGTATATAAGTCAGCAAACCGTAACCACTCGACCACGGAGGCAGACCATACGTCGGTAGAATTGTGGATGAAATGATAAATAATAGTAATTATGGCATAAATATTTCGGACACTAAAATCCATGAAACCATCCATATGACCAGAGGTCACACTATGAATCATCACATGGTTCGGGCTGCTGTGTGCACGGGCTGCTGTGTGCACGGGCTGCTGTGTGCACGGGCTGCTGTGTGCACGGGCTGCTGTGTGCATCACAGACATCATCTGTGTTGTGTTTTTGCATTGAAAAACATTGACAAAACTGTAAAATATACAATGGTGGTCTATATATATATATATATATAATGATCACGATCTGTCATATATCTGCAGGAGGTACTGTGAGGATTCCAGTATGCCGCAACACATCAATGCCTTTATGCAACGTGCACACTCGAGTGTAACCTAGACGAACCAGCTCATTGGCAAACTGAAACAAACAATAAATTATAGAGTATATACATGTATAACAAACTGAAACAAACAATAAATTATAGAGTATATACATGTATAACAAACTGAAACAAACAATAAATTATAGAGTATATACATGTATAACAAACTGAAACAAACAATACATTATAGAGTATATACATGTATAACAAACTGAAAGTGAAAGTACAACTTTCTGAAACGCATCACACACTATCGGCTATCAGAATAAACATCTAAGACAGCTGTTTTAACACCGTCATGCGCATTCAGCATTGTTTACATATGTCTACCAGGGCTCATTCTAGAGGGCAACATGTGTGAATTAGTCGCCCTTGGGACACTGACTTCGCCCCCTGGGGGCATCACTTCTCCATAAAAATTGTTTTCTTTTTTGCAAGTATCAGTAAGATACATTGGTCAGCACTCCTTCTATTCAAATATTGTACTTAATGGTCGTATTATGTATTTTAACCCTATTATATTGAAATTTAGTAAATAATACCATTAGATGACACAATCACGCTCTCTCATTTTCTCCCAAAAATGTGGGTCTACCTTGAGCCCTGTTTACATGTGTTTGTTGATAAACAATACGCATATACGACAGTGCTATATTTATTATTTTTAGTTTCTGTGGTAAAAGTTGGATTCTTTTAAACACAAGGTCATTAGTAATTATTCTTTTAATATCTCAGACTTTTAACCTAAAAATATCCTTTACTCAGGATAATGTGTCACTTTAAGTCTAGCCTCCAGATACATCCATATACTACATCACATGGTATATTTGTTGATTGAGAGTAAGAACAGAATGACTGGATAAGGCGTGTGTGTTTTACATTTATTTATCGTTGCTACCGGTTGCCCATATGAGCGACGCCTCCTGAAGAGATTAGTCATTTTAGATTTTTGGAGGATAGTGCAATGAGAGAGAGAGACCCATTCCAGAGTCTCCTCTGGTTCTTTTACGTGCACGGTGTAAAGCACTGACACGAGACCTCAGTTTAACGTCCCATCTGAAAGACTTAATTTTTATCAGGGTCAGACGGGGGATCGAACCTGTGATCCCTGGATTACCAGTCCAGCATGTTACCACTGGACTACAGATCCGTCTTTGTGGATAAGGCAATCAAACAGACTTACATTTGAAGCATTTCTGCCTCGACTCCCAAATACGACCTTAACCTTCGACTTGTTCTGTTTCAAGGTCATTACAGCAGGACACGAGACAAGGTCACCCTCCGGTGAAAACGATGTTTGGAATGGAATGTTCAAACTACCCGGAACTGTACCCCGTTTGTATCTTTATATAGAGTCAAGAAAGACAAACATGTATATATAACAAGAGTAGTATATAACACTGTTTCAATGTCAATTTGACCCAAACATTTGCGCTTGGGTATATGAATTAAGATACAGGTTGCCAGCACACACACCCTTATAAACATATATCAATTTCTTATTTAGAAAATAAGCTTGCATGCTATAAATTGTGATTTTTTTTATTAACCCAATCAACACCAAGTGACTGACATGGACTGGTGCATGATATTTTTAGACTAATAAATTAATAAGAAAATTACATTTAGACCAGTTCATTTTTCAAAATGGGTAATTTGTCTAAAAATATTAATATTACTGGCAAAAAGTGCATATCCTGATGAGACGGCTCGTCATGAGCCAGCTCATCTGGATCTACACTTTTTGTAAGCCTATTTAGAGGTCTGTAGTGTTGAAAGGGTTAAAAATTGTAAAACAAGAAAATATCTGTAATTTTAAAATCAAGAAATATAAGTACAGGTAATATAAATGCCATCATTGAGCACACTATACAGTAACAGGTTTTATCACATAACTTTGCTTGTATTCAGTGTAATGTCATCTCATAATTTCTTATATGTACACACGTGTAATAACACCTAGAAGGACTCTGATTGGTTGAGAGAATAATCCTTATAATTTGTAAATTACACTTTAAAGTATGCACATTTCTATTTGTACATAACGTTAATGGTAAGACACACTATGATTTAAAAGAGGTATTGACGGAATTATAACAAGATATAAAACTTAAATATAACGCTGCTTTGGGTAGTGACGTCATGACAATTTAGTGACATCATGGCAATTGTCGCCGACGTCTGGAAGGATTCTTATTAGTCGCGGCATGACATTTGACAGCTTGCAATACACAATCGAAATATACATGTTGTGTGTGCTAATTTTTTATCTGTTGAAAATTTAAAAAAATGCTAAATATGCACTAGTGGGATAGAGTTATTACAAATATTGTGTAGATTATTTGCGTGAAGTCGTTCGATTATCAAGGACTATTTACTACGGCATACGGATGCATTACTGTGATAATGCTCAAAAATATACTGGCAAACAGAAACATGGTTGTTATGGTTATTGTTACTGTGGTAATGTCATAGAGAAAGGATCTCAACTCATTTTCGAATTTTTCTATTAACCTTGCCAAAAGGCTTGCTTACCGGTAATAGCACATTTGGAAATGAATAGACTAATTTGCATTATATTATTGGCTCGCTTAATAGCAAATAATGGAGATAATCATAATAAGCTTTAAGCTTCCGATTAAATCCATTTTCGTTTGTATAGCTATACAATAGATATGTACTGTACATAATGAACGAATAAATATGTTTAAACCAATAGCAAATTTCCAAGACTCTGTTTCATAAAATACGGTATGAAATCACAACGAGTGTAACATCCTATATATATATATGTTGGTGATCATTGACTCGATAGATAGTCACGGTCATTAAAGGATACTCGTCAGGGCTTCTAACATCAATAACAATCAGCATGGGTTTTGTATTCGCGTTCTTCTTTGTGGGGCTACGAGAGCTGCCGTTGCCCCGAAACTCGCCAAGCTCCATTAAATCCTCGGCAGATATCCGGGGACACTTCTCCGACTTCAGGTCCTCAATTGTCAACGGTTCCATCGACTGAAATAGTTTATGTAGGTTTACACCACATTCCGACACAAGTAACATATGAATACTGCCTATACAAAGTTATGTTTCCTCGATTGTGCAACAGGTTATAATAACATTAGATTAATTGACCTCATTCTTGATGGAATCTATCGCCATGAGGGAGAGAAGAGGCAGCATGGGTTTAAGTGTCTTGCCTAAGGATATCACAACCTTACTTCCAACCTCTGTTAGTTTATACAAATTTATTTTAGCTCGACTGCGAAACAAGTTCTTACAACTTATATTAATCACTCTCGAGACCCCATTCCTGATGGAATTCCTGATGGAATCAATCGCCACGAGGGAGAGAGAAGAGGCAATGTGAAATTTAACAGCAATGATATCGTTTTCACTCCACTTATATTTGTTTTCACACAATTTATTTTCGGTGCAAAACATAACGTTCTAAAAATAGAACATGAAATAAGGTCACACATTTACTTCAAAATCCTGGCTAAATGTTGTTACACATGATGCATATAAACGTAGAATACCTCGACACTGAATTTAATGCGAAAATAGCAGCAATTGGAATAAATGAACTTTATTAGTTTAGATCGACTTCATATAGTACAGAGTGACATCCACGTACAGAATGCATAATATACAGGAAGGAGCCTTGATTGTAAGTGTCATAGTCTGCAAACATAAACCTAATATCCCTACTCTGTAAACACTAGCTTATATCTTTACTGGTGGTAACTGGATCTGTAATACGTTCAGCCCAGTATAAAACATAGCGTGTTGTCATAGCATAACTGATTTGGGTTTTACGTATTATAGTAGTAATGTTTGTGGGGATAATGAATTACAGCGAAACTGAGTTGTTGGGCAAGAAAAATTGGTGTTTAAATCCATTAGTAGATAATATTTAAATCTTTAATAGTAAGTAAGTAAGTAAATATTTTATTATAGTGACATGTGCATCCGACATTATATATACTACAGATAATAAATATACAAACAAGCACCTGGCCCAGTGGACCTATATGTCACCTAATATAAAATTGTGGTTATGTATGTTAATATTTAACACTTAACCCGCCGAATGAATTGGAAAGAATGTGCAAACAACATAGACCCTGATCAAGATCTATGTTGTTTGCTATTCAAACAAGTGTTTTAGCTGCACTATCCGACTAGCAAACAGCATAGAGTCTGATCAGACGGCACATTCTGTGGCTCTGATATTGCTCTATGCTGTTTGCAAAAGCGACTTTAGTTGTGATTGGCGGGCTAAGGGTTAAAGCATTTACCAATTCATTTGTAGGTTGTTCATTGTAATCTCTGGAGTAGTACGACACATTAGGGCGTGCCTCGGCTTTATTCTTTGTTTGTCTAGCATGCTGCCTGTAGGTGGCGCTCTTTGGCGTGTTGCAAAATATCTGGATGGAATCCTTGACACATTGTTGTAGGTCTATCACTGTAAACAGTAGCAGGGAAATACATGGATTCACGATATTCGCTAAAACTTGTAAGACATTCAAAGTCATCTTCCTGTTCAAATTAAAAAATTACGTTAAATCTACATTACTCCATAGCAAATCTTAACAGAAATGAAATTAATGTGCCAACTACTGGTGTGGGACCACTACCTAACTGCTGATATGGAACCTATACCTAACTGCTGGTGTGGGACCACTAACTAACTGCCAGTGAGGGACCACTACCTAACTACTGGTGTGGGACCACTACCTAACTGCTGGTGTGGGACCACTACCTAACTGCTGGTGTGGGACCACTACCTAACTACTGGTGTGGGACCACTACCTAACTGCTGGTGTGGGACCACTACCTAACTGCTGGTGTGGGACCACTACCTAACTACTGATGTGGGACCACTACCTAACAACTGGTGTGGGACCACTACCTAACTGCTGGTGTGGGACCACTACCTAACTACTGGTGTGGGACCACTACCTAACTACTGATGTGGGACCACTACCTAACAACTGGTGTGTGACCACTACCTAACTGCTGGTGTGTGACCACTACCTAACTGCTGGTGTGTGACCACTACCTAACTACTGGTGTGTGACCACTACCTAACTGCTGGTGTGTGTGACCACTACTTAACTGCTGGTGTGTGACCACTACCTAACAACTGGTGTGGGACCACTACCTAACTGCTGGTGTGGGACCACTACATAACTGCTGGTGTGGGACCACTACCTAACTGCTGGTGTGGGATCACTACCTAACTGCTGGTGTGGGACCACTACCTAACTGCTGGTGTGGGACCACTACCTAACTACTGGTGTGTGACCACTACCTGACTGCCAGTGAGAGACCACTGTTACATGTAACATAGATTGATTTATCACACAACTTTGCTTGTATTCAGTTTCATACAGCCATCACATATTTTCTTATATGTACACGCATGTAATAACACCTGGAAGGATTCTGATTGGTTGAGAGAATAATCCTTATACTTTGTAAATTAATCTTTACTGTATGCATATTTCTTCTGTAAATGGTACATAGCGTTAATGGTAAGACAAATGATTTAAAAGAAGTCTCGACACAATTATAATGCTGTTTAATATATAAATAGAACGCTGTTTTGCGTAGTGACGTTATGACAATTTAGTGACGTCATGACAACTTGCTCAGATTTTGGCACCAAAATGAGAGCAGCAACGTTATTTATTATAATGGGTGCTCTATGGTAATGTGATAAAAAGGATCTTACGCTCGTGACGATAACATACCATATTTTATGAAACTTATAGGTATGAAATCACAACTCATGCAAGATCCTCTATGTAAGCAACACTTACCAGGCATGTCTGAAAACAGCAATATGCATTCATTGAACCCAAATGAGAGAAGACGATCATGGAATTGGTTCAAGATGGCTACCCCAATGCACAATGGGAAGGAGGAGTTGCCTAGCAACAGGGTGTCCCATAAATAAACTATCTTGTTCAGTGGAAAAACATCTGAAATATAATAAGTATGTAACACACAAATTATACAATTACAAAGTGAAATACAATGTACCGGTATAGTCAAATTTGTGGTAGTGGTCACCTCCATTAAGCAGCCAATCTACATTAAGCAGCCAGTTTCCATATTCCTAATATGTTGTTTTATCATACATTTAACCTCTAGTAAGCAGCCATCTGTGCTAAGCAGTCACTTTCTGTATTTCACTTGACTGGCTGCTTATGACAGGTTTGACTATATATATATATATGTAATACAGTGAAACCTGTGTTAGCGCCTTAGCAGCCACTTCTATTAAGCAGCCATATTGTATAAAGTGGTCATTTACCAGATTTCTAATGTGGTAATTTATTTAACAATTAACCTCAATTAAACAGCCACCTAAACAGCCACTTTCCATTGCTAAACTGGCTGTTTGCTTAGGAAAGGTTTGACTGTATAAAATAATACAATTACAAAGTATATATTTATATAAACCACACAAACGAAGTACTTACGAGCAAACATGGTCAGAAACCATGGAATGGCATACAACTGAAAAACAAAAGTAATATAAAAGTGATTTGTATAACCTGGCATACAACTGAAAAATAAAAGTGATTTGTATAACCTGATATACAACTGAAAAATAAAAGAGATTTGTATAACCTGGCATACAACTGAAAATCAAAAGCAATATTAAAGAGATTTGTATAACCTGTATCATATAAACACAGAACCTTTGTGGTTTCTAGACTGAGATAACTATATTTTAACAACGTATTGCTAACACAGAGCTATTAGCATCTTCACTAAAAATTAAAATTATGCTAGATTTAGATGGAAACCTGATTTATTTCACATAATATCCTTGGCCTGACGTTACATGCCAAAACTGGTGTTTGATAACCCACACAGCGGAAATGGGTCCATTTAAGGGAGTGTATGTAGTCTGCATATCTAAGTATGAAGGAATATGGTACAGTATAACTGGATACACTACGTATATGGAATCATTTCCCGAACTGCCACCGGAAGGGAGCCAGGTCCAACACTGCGTCTCACTGGCTGCTTGTCCAAGAAACACCGAGATAAACGCTAGATCCATATGGTCTCAAATTCATGACCCATCAAATCCACTTCCTTAACCCTTTCAACACCACAGACCTCTAAATAGGCTTACAAAAAGTGTAGATCCAGATGAGTCGGCTCGTGACGAGCCGTCTCATCAGGATCTGCACTTTTTGCCAGTGATATGACTATTTTTAGACATAATTACCCATTTTGATAAATGAACTTGTCCAAATGTGATTTTCTGATTCATTTATTGGTTTATGAATATCATGGACCAGTCCATGTGAGTTACTTGGTGTTGAATGGGTTAACCACATGCGCACTGCAACTAGACTAACACCCAAACATAACACAGATAGTACTCACATCGGGGATAAATCCGATGCCCTCCATGTGACTGCTCAGCTCGGGATCATGGAACGCTATCAGGTGACTAAACACTGCCAGATACTCTGCCAATAACAACATTTACATGTAATTATCAACAACCAGTACTCATTTGGTCAAAAGAGTTTAAAGCAGCATTACATCGTAATAAAGGATGTTTTGGGTAAAATATAAATACTAATGTATGTGTGTTTACAAAAATCGAAATAGTTGCTCAGAAACGATACAATTCCAATCAATTTAAACCGTCGTATACGCGAATTTGTTTATCAACACACGAAATGTAAACACGCACAGCGCGCATGCATGAAACAACAGAGGATGTAGAAAACAACGTATATATTTTGAACATGAAAGACTATCTATCTTCCTCTAATGTCGAACCCCTCGCGGGGATGTAGAAATGTCCCTAAAAGACATAGCTAACAGAGGTATGAATCAACATATCAAGTAATTTAATTAAAAAAGACAACGTGGGACAAATGGGGACGATGCATTCTGGTTGTAAACAAGTGCATGACCGATCGACTCGGAAAGTCCTACTTTCGGTTTCGAGTTTGTTTTATCACAAAAAAACACTGTTTACCAAATGAACATAAGCATACAAAGTATAATGTTAGAATGTGTAGCAGCATTGCTACCCATACGTAAAAATTGAATTTTTCAAATATCTTTTATTTCATACGATGTAATGCTGCTTTAACCTTTAGCATGCTGTAGGCGAAATGATCAGATATCAAATGTGTAATATTCATTCAAATCGTCCCATCCTACTTTTTAGGAAAAATAAGAAAAATATTACATATTTGTTATCTGATCATTTCGTCTTCAGATCTGATCTCCAATTCGGATTTGAGTGATATGATTGGTTGAATCAGAAACATTGAACTTTAGGTTCGAGAGCAGATTAAACAGTTCGAGAGCAGGTTAAACCATTCGAGAGCAGATTAAACAGTTCGAGAGCAGGTTAAACCGTTCGAGAGTAGGCTAAACCATTCGAGAACAGGTTAAACCGTTCGAGAGCAGGTTAAACCGTTCGAGAGTAGGCTAAACCATTCGAGAACAGGTTAAACCGTTCGAGAGCAGATTAAACAGTTCGAGAGCAGGTTAAACCGTTCGAGAGTAGGCTAAACCATTCGAGAACAGGTTAAACCGTTCGAGAGCAGGTTAAACCATTCGAGAGCAGGTTAAACCATTCGAGAGCAGGTTAAACCATTCAAGAGCAGGTTAAACCGTTCGAGAGCAGGTTAAACCATTAGAGAGCAGGTTAAACCCTTAACCAGCCAATCACAACTAAAGTCGCTTTTGCAAACAGCATAGAGCCAGATCAGATGGCACATTGACAAAAATCAGGCTCTATGCTGTTTGCTATTCGGATAGTGGAGCTAAAACACTTGTCTGAATAGCAAATAACATAGATCCTGATCAGAAGCGGCACTACGCCGCAGCTGATCTGGATCTAAGTTGTTTGCACATTTTGTCCAATTTATTTATTTGGCAGGTTAAGGGTTAAAACCTAAGGGTGAGATGACACAAGTGGGTCTAGTAGTTAAGACCATCCACTTCAGAACAATTGCTCTCACAACTATAGGTTTAAATCCCACTAAAATTGTAAAAATCTATCATAATTATGATGAAGTTATACTGCTGACATGCGGGACATGAGCAGCTCTATCCAGATTCTATCCAGGTGCCCGTACAAACCCATTGGGGCGTCTCGATTCTTTATACGCCATATAAGCTGTAGTCTGATCTCAACAGTGCTTTTGGGCAGATAACATATACAAAAGGAAGTTGTGATAGTGCAGTGATAGAGTGTTCGCTTCAGGTACGAAATGCCAGGAGTTCGAGCCCCGCTGGAGCCCATACGATTATGCCCTTAGGCAATGCATTTAAATTCCACATGGCTCTTCTGTCCCCCTTGTGGCGATGGATTACATCAGGAATGAGGTTTCGAGAGTGATTAATATAAGCTGTCAGAACTTGTTTCGCAATATAATTTAAAAAATATTTGTATAAACTAAACGGAAAATACATGTCATGCTGGGCAACAACTTTTCTGTCACTAACAGTTAATATTACAGTCGTGTAGTTACCTTGTATGACTGCCGAGTTGTCTTTGAGGAAAAACTTGTGTAGATATTTTGGAATAAATCCTTTAATGCAGGCATAGGCTAATGCTGTAGGATCAAAAGGAAAGTATCACATATTAGTTTAATGAATAAGACAGCGAGCAATTGCACATATGACACATAAATCAATGCTGCTCGTCGCCAACGTCTGTCCAATATCTCTTGCGCACAAACTGTTCTGTACTGCGACGATCGTTTGGCATTCAATAGCAACAAGTCCATATTTCTAACCGTCCAGGTGTACATCGTAGCTACAAAGAGGTTTGATGCATGAATCGACTACCGTGTGGCTATTCCAGGTCCATCCCTCCTACATTTGTATCCTGTGTGTGTCACAGGAACCCATTTCATTTCATCCCGTTTACTAATTTCCCATTTCTTATCATTACGTGCACACACATTATGACTAAAACGCATGTTACTAATTGTCCCCACATATCACAAGTACACATGCATACACCCAGGACCACTCGGGGCTAAACAACTTAGGACAATGCCCGTCATGTCTCACTAACCGCTATCAATGCTAACAACATTATCTTGTAACATCATGGAAAGGAAAGCTTGTTTTCCAATCCATTTCAAATATCCTGTGTATTGTATATATTGTACACATAATGAATATTTCCCCCATAGCAGCACCTCTTGATGCCATTACCAATACGACATACATTGACAATGTTGTAGTCAAACAAATGTTCATAATAAAGGCCAGAACCTCGCAGCTATACTTAACTCAATATCACAAACAATAGATAATACCACTGGCTTATACTTAACTCAATATCACAAAC
This sequence comes from Archivesica marissinica, assembly GCA_014843695.1. Classification (NCBI taxonomy): domain Eukaryota; kingdom Metazoa; phylum Mollusca; class Bivalvia; order Venerida; family Vesicomyidae; genus Archivesica; species Archivesica marissinica. The sequence continues at coordinate 9,395,651 of CM026395.1, forward strand.
AATAGATAATACCACTGGCATATACTTAACTCAATATCTCAAACAATAGATAATACCACACTGGCTTATACTTAACTCAATATCAAAAACAATAGATAATACCACTGGCATATACTTAACTCAATATCACGAACAATAGATAATATCACTGGCTTATGCTTAACTCAATATCTCAATCAATAGATAAGTTAGTTTCCGAATATGTGCCATACAAGAGGGTCAGATTACCTTCATTGTTGAAATTGAGAGCGAGGAATGGAGCACATAGGGAGTCCAGTCCCTGCCAGTAGACATATTCTGGATGGCTAACCACCCATGCCTTTAACACCCGCTTGAACTTGGCATGCGCTGTCGGAGAAGCCAGCAACTCGTGGTACTGGTGACATCTTGGTATATCTACTGCTATCTGCAAGCATACAAATACATATGGCAACCAGACAAATACATAATGGCAACCAGACAAAACATATGGCAACCAGACAAATACATAATGGCAACCAGACACATGCATATGGCATCCAGACAAATACATAATGGCAACCAGACAAATACATAATGGAAACCAGACAAATACATATGGCAACTGGACAAATACATAATGGCAACCAGACACATACATATGGCAACCAGACAAATACATAATGGCAACCAGACAAATACATATGGCAACTGGACAAATACATAATGGCAACCAGACAAATACATAATGGCAACCGGACAAATAGATACAGCAACCAGAAAAAATACATATGGCAACTAGACAAATAAATATGGCAGCTGGACAATTACATAGATACATATGGCAACTGCCTGGACAGATACATATGGCAACTAGACAGATACACATGGCAAATGGACAAATACATATGGCAACTGGACAAATACATATGGAAACTGGACAAATACATATGGAAACTGGACAAATACATATGGAAACTGGACAGATACATATGGCAACTGGACAGATACATATGGAAACTGGACAAATACATATGGCAACTGGACAGATACATATTGCAACTGGACAAATACATATGGCAACTGGACAAATACATATGGCAACTGGACAAATACATATGGCAACTGGACAGATACATATGGCAACTGGACAGATACATATGGCAACTGGACAAATACATATCGCAACTGGACAAATACATATGGCAATTAGACAAATACACATGGACAAACGGTAACAAGAAAATACATACGGCAATGGAACAAATAAATGTTGAGAGCAATAGAAAGTGACTGCTCAATAGAGATCAATGCATAGATGAAATGCGAGTGAGTTGGGTGCTCAACACTGATTGGCTGCTTCATACAGGTGATAACTCACACAGTATTACTGTATTCTGAAAGGACAAACAACATAAAAACAAGGGAAAGAGATATTGCTCAAAAGAAGCATTGCTGAGTAAAATATGTCCTCTTTGAGGGAATCAAAATGTAAGTAATTGACCATCAAGCTACGGGTCAACGGCATGTCTACTTATTCTGGTAATTATATGTGTCAAATTATCCTCAATTGGTTGCTTACATAATCTTGCCACATCTTGAGAAAAATTGAATACGAAAACGGTTGCCTGGTAATCTTGGTCAATGTTTTGTTTACATTTTGGCAATTTGGGAGGGGGTACTTTTAAGGAATTTACTGTGTAAAACAACTGTTAACATGTTACCTGTCTATCCATGCCCGTGGGAATTTCCTTATCAATGCTATATGTAAAGTTAACATGTTACCTGTCTATCCATTCCCGTGGGAGTTTTCTTATCAATATTATATGTAAAGTGTACATGTTACCTGTCTATCCATGCCCGTGGCAGTTTCCTTATCAATGCTATATGTAAAGTTAACATGTTACCTGTCTATCCATGCCCGTGGCAGTTTCATTATCAATGCTATATGTAAAGTTAACATGTTACCTGTCTATCCATTCCCGTGGGAATTTCCTTATCAATGCTCTATGTAAAGTTAACATGCTACCTGTCTATCCATTCCCGTGGGAGTTTCCTTATCAATGCTCTATGTAAAGTTAACATGTTACCTGTCTATCCATTCCCGTGGGAGTTTCCTTATCAATGCTATAGTGTGTATATATGTATGTATATATGTGTATGCGTATGTATATATGCTTAAAGCAACATCTACATTGACAAATTGTTGTACTTCTACATACATGTACTAATACTATAACTTGTTTTTGGGTAGCATTGGTAGCCGGTATTATGTGTGAATTGTTTGCATGCCTTGTTTTGAATGTGTATTGGTACTATACAAGAGTATTTCTAGCTCATGATTAGTTGTTGCGTGGATTGGCTGGGGTGATCTCTTAGTCAGTGTGAAGCTGTGATTGAATACTACATCTGCCTCTGTAGCTACGCAATGTTCTGCATTTTTGGGCAGGTATATGGATAGCGTATATGCTCTGTTTGCCAAACTGTCTTGAAAATGTACGCATTCATTGCACACACTGTATTTAGTTATTAAAAAGTGTACATATTAAGCTGATACACCATAACAGTGACTATACTGCGTACGTACGGAGTTTCAATCATTATAATTATATTAGTTAGCGCATGACGTGTAAACTTGTTAAATATAGAATGACGTATGAAGACACCTACTAATTAGTTATGAATAGTTATGGTAGGGCCTATATCCCGTGTCTCAAATTACCGTTATTGTTCGAACAGTTCCTGTAATTAACTTGAAAAATGTGATAGAGTTAGATAATCGGTCTCTAGTATTCATTACCTTGGTTATAATTGGTTTTATTAATATATTTAAGTTGGGATTGTATGTTGATGTTCCAAAATTTAAATTCGGTACTTTTTGATTATTAACATTTTTCACTCCTACGAACAAATCAACAACTACAATGGGTTCTTATTCATTTTTGGAAAACTTTGAATACAATATTTCCTACTTTAGATTACAAAGCTAAACATGGACATTATGAAAATGTAATTGAGCATGTATATTGCTATGTTTTGTCTGCATCTATTTAGTTATTTGAACAAGTACTTAAAGGCACGAAAGCTTAGTATGTTTGGTCTTGAACAACATCTTTAAAGTACATTTACTGTGGTCTCCTCTTTGCTTTTTAATATGATAGTTACTAATCTTTTTGTCTTTCTCTCTCTCGCTTTATTATTAATTAAATGCTGTTATCTCTCGGTTGAATGTGGTGGCGACAGTAGTCATGGTTTGGAGTCTGTGGAATCTCATTACAATGTCTGTGCATCATCTTACATAACAATTTACATACAACTAAACCTGCACTTGACGACGATTGACCTGTTTTTGATATCACTTCTGACAATTTCGTAATTAAATCGAATTACATGCCAAACGTCGTCATGCAAGTCTACAGATGCAACTTTAGATTCGCATGCACAATGAATTTAATTATAGTTGTTTCCATCTTCTTAAACACAACCCACACATTATCTATAAACAGACAAATTCATGATTCTTCAAATATTGCTTCGACAATTAATTTCCCATAAACAAAATACATTGCTGGATTGAAATATATAAAAAACACGTCGTTTGTGAAAACTATTATTACTAGCATGTGTTTTGTACTATCTGCTTGGTTGGTAATGCTCTTACTTTTGTCGGGTGATGTGCACCCACATCCTGGGCCTGCATCTTCAGTATCCTCGGACACGACAGACTCTGTTACTAATATCAGTATTTCAAATTTTATAAATATACCACATAACCTCTCAGTTATACACTATAACGTCCAAAGCTTACAGCATAAAGTGGATATCTTGACAACAGAACTTCTAAACTTTGATATACTAGCATTCACTGAAACATGGCTAAGTAATTCAATAGCAACTAGCGACTTAGTTTTTACCTCTTATCATACACCAGAATGCAAGGATCGAAGACATGATAGTCATGGCGGTGTTATAGTATACATTAAGGAATCGATTGCCTATATACGGAGAAGGGACTTGGAACCTAATCGTCTTGAATGTGTATGGATAGAACTAAAAATGACCACTAACAGAAGCGTTCTATTTGGTAATTTCTATCGTCCGCCCAACTCGGATGCCATCTATCATTCTTTACTTGAAGAATCAATTGGTCTAGCTTGTGATTCTGGGATTTCGGATATAATTATAACCGGGGACTTCAATTTAAATATACTTTCTCAAGCTACTGCCAGGAAAGTAGAAACGATATGCTGACAAAATAACCTAGTGCAGCTGATAGATGAACCAACACACTTTACAGAACACTCCTCGTCTGTCATTGATCTGTTGTTTACTTCCAACCCAGGGCGTGTTATGTTAGCAGGTGTGGGTGAACCTTGTTTACATCAAGATATAAGATATCATTGTCCAGTGTTTGGCGTATTTAGTTATAACAAACCAAAGTCTAACAGTTTTACTCGAACTATTTGGAAGTATGACCAAGGGGACTACAACCTTCTTAGAGACAAACTGAAATCAGAGAATTGGACAAACCTGAAACATCAAAATGTAGATGTGTACGTTCGAAATATAACAAAAGCAATTACAACTATTTCGAAGCAATGCATTCCAAACAATGACATTCGAATAAACACACACGAACCACCATGGATTGATAGAATAATTAAACTCAATATTCGAAAACGGAAACGAGCATACCGTAAAGCAAAACACACACAATCTCAGCACCATTGGAACAAGTTCAGACAAATAAGAAATGCAACGGTAGCACTAATTAAGGACAAAAAATAAATTATTATCTAACCTTATCTGAAAAACTAAAGTCTAGCTCTCTCTCTTCAAAGGACTGGTGGAAAACCCTGAAACACTTCATTTCACCTAACTCTCAGAAAGCAATACCTCCTTTGCGTGATCCTCTAACGGGTAATTATTTAACTGATGCAAATGAAAAATCAAACTTATTGAATAATTATTTCAGAGACCAAACACATATTAATGAAGAGAATAGTGCATTACCTAACTTATATATAAACAACACTCATCGCAATTTAGGTTCAATCTTTATAATTCCATCAGAAATAGAAGATATTTTGAAATCATTAAAAATTGACAAGGCTTCGGGTCCAGATGGAATAAGCAACAGAGTACTGCGTGAGGCTCATCGCCAACTTTCAACTCCTCTGTGCGATCTTTTTAATTGTTGTTTATCTCAGTGTACCATGCCAGAATCATGGAAAATTGCCCATGTTTGTGCTGTCTTCAAAAAGGGAGACCCATCACTTGCAGAGAACTACAGACCTATATCTTTACTAAACTGCATGGAAAAGGTTTTTGAACGTATAATTTTTAAGCATGTCTTTAACTTCTTCAGGGATACCAACTTTTTCTCACAATCACAGTCTGGATTTATGCCTGGCGATTCTACTACCAACCAACTAACATTTTTATATGACACATTTTGTAAAGCTCTAGACAATGGATTAGAAGTAAGGGCTGTCTTCTTCGACATAAGTAAAGCATTCGACAGAGTTTGGCAAAAAGGTCTACTCCTGAAGCTACACTCGTCTGGTATAACAAATAACTTACTTCATTGGTTCACTGACTATCTTTCTAATCGGCGACAACATGTGGTTGTCCCAGGTTCAAAATCAGATTTAGCGTCTTTAGGGGCAGGTGTTCCGCAGGGTTCTATATTAGGTCCTCTACTTTTTCTAGTATTCATAAATGACATTGTCAAGGACATAGGTTCTAACATCAATCTATTTGCTGATGATACTAGTCTACACTTAATAGTCAATAATCCTATCACTTCTCATCGTATTCTCCAATCTGATATTGACAAAATCTCCGAGTGGGCCGATAAATGGTTAGTAACCTTTAATCCCTCCAAATCTGAATCTCTTATATTGTCAAAGAAACGAAATAAACCTCAACATCCTCCTCTGCAGATGTTAGGTCAACACATTCCGCTTGTCTCTGACCATAAACACCTGGGTGTCTTCTTATCCAGTGATGGATCTTGGCATACCCATATTGATCAAATCAGCAAAAAGGCTTGGACACGTATCAATGTTATGAGAAAATTAAAATTCACACTCGATCGTAGAGCATTGGAAGTTATCTACATTTCCTTCATTCGACCATTACTAGAATACTCTGACGTAATTTGGGATAATTGTGCAATGTATGAAAAAGAGGAACTAGATAAAATACAGCATGAAGCTGCAAGAATTGTAACAGGTGCTACAAAACTTATTTCTATTCATGCCCTTCAAAAAGAAGTAGGTTGGGAAACACTTTCTGACAGAAGACGAAAACACAAACTTGTCCTACTTTATAAAATGAAAAATAATCTTGTCCCGTCTTATATTTCATCTCTTGTTCCACAAGATGTTGGCCAATCCACTCGGTATAACCTTAGAAATTCTGATAATCTGTTAACTATTCCAGCTAGAACTACCCTATATTCAAATTCCTTCCTTCCATCGGTACTTCGTGAATGGAACAGCTTACCTAACGAGGCTAGAACTATTCAGTCACTGGATTCTTTCAAGGCGTTTCTTAACACTAACAAAAGTAAAATTGGAAAGCTATTTTACTGTGGGAAAATAAGATCCCAGGTTCTACACACACGGCTTAGAACGAAATGTAGTTCCCTAAACCATCACCTATTTCTAAAGAACATTGTAGAATCACCATTATGCAGATGTGGTGGCATAGAAGATAACTTCCACTTCTTCTTCCAATGCCATTTCTATGATCAACTACGTATAACACTTCAATAAGCTGTCCACAATTTGTAATGTCAACTTAAACACACTACTTCTCGGTGACATTAATAAGGATATTGCAACCAACACCATAATTTTCCTTACTGTACACGAATACATTATTGGCAGTGAAAGGTTTTGAGATGGATGACTTCTAAAAGGTTCATATGGCGGATTCCAATCTGAATGCTGTCGTTATTGACACAACAACCGACCCTATTCAACCACTTTTCTCTATACTAATCTCTTTTTCTTCAAGTGCTCCGATGTGATAGTTCATGAACTTTCTTCATATAATATTATTCCTTTAAATATTAACCATTTTCTTTTTTACATCCAAAACTATTGACTCACTAATACATAAGTTCTGAAATTCTTTAGCAAATACCTAGAATAGATTTCACGTATTTTCATTGTTATATTATATATTATTTTCCTGCCTATTGTATATCAATTCAATTGATAGGGAGAAGAACAATATAAGTTTTCTTTCGTTCTAATCCCTTTCAGTCTACTGCTGTTAAATTATATGTAAAATGTTCATTTCTTGATTACATGTACAAATACTGAAATAAATAATGTTTAAACTAATGCTATATGTAAAGTTAACATGTTATCTGTCTATCCATTCCCGTGGGAGTTTCCTTATCAATGCTATATGTAAAGTTAACATGTTACCTGTCTATCCATTCCGGTGGGAGTTTCCTTATCAATGCTATATGTAAAGTTAACATGTTACCTGTCTATCCATTCCGGTGGGAGTTTCCTTATCAATGCTATATGTAAAGTTAACATGTTACCTGTCTATCCATGCCCGTGGGAGTTTCCTTATCGATGCTATCATACTCTGCTTGAATATCTCCCTGTATATCAACAAGTATCACGTTATACATAACACATGGAAAGGAGTATCGGTTTCTAAAGTGATGCCAAACTACATATCATCAGGTACAAGTTTACATTCAACTCTTTGCTAAAAAAAAGCTTACACAACTTATATTAATCACTCTCCTTGGCGCGGATAAAATCGTAATTGTGGTCATTCGTGTGGGAGGAAACTGGACTACCTGGATAAAACTGACCTGTCCGACCTAGCGACCACTGTTCCATCTCACATCCTTCCCGGTCCAAGGTTGCATTGGTGAGAAGCGAGTGCGCTAACCACTACGCTAATCGGACAGCTGTTTGTTAGTTCCACAGACAGGAGACTACTGGTACATATAAATGGTGGACTATGGATGTTGACAAGTATGCAGCACATAAACAGCTCTGTTTATTCCTCCATTAGTCACAAGCTACATGGATACCATTCACTATTTTTCCCCACCAAAACTTTGCAGATTCTGCTTAAAATACATGTAGTTGTTGTTGGAAGTTTCATACATTTGTTTGTTTGTTGTACAATTTGTTTTCAATGCATGAACCTATGCATGCTTTGTTAATATCGATGTAGTAGGAAAGTGGTAACCATACAAGCAGGTTGCTTTCTCCTCAATCCTACATATTATTAATACTTAACTATGTTTATTCAAAGAAATAAATATTGTTTAAACAAAATATTAATGGTTAACTACGCATTTGATTTCCTCGAATTGAAAGATATAACTATACTTCATATTCAAATTTATCTCAAAGTAAACAACCACTTCGAGTTATTAATGATTTTGTAAATAAACATCAAAAAAGGAATGTAATTTACAAATAATTATTTATTAAAGCCATTTGTAGACAGATCTTTAAATTTTTACTTAAAATCTGAATAAATTATTATTGAACAAGAAATATAATGGTAAGTGATGAATGTCCCCCAGCCCCCAGAAGTGTGACCGTGAAGCTACGGACCTGAGTCAAGGATACGATATATATATGCCTCTATATGGCGAACATTTGTGACATATTAGTTTTGAAATCCCTCCCGTAGCGGAAGAAGTTACAAGGACGGACAAGGACGGACAGTAAAACTATATGCACACGAAGAAATTTCTTCTTTGGGGGCATAAAAATGGAAATACAAGACAGTAATCATAATCTCTAATCATCAGATTAGTAGCTTCCCCTCTGTGTGCAGAACATGCCAAGTACCGGTAAGCACAAATGGGTTAACCCTTACCCTGCCGAATAAATTAGACGAAATGTGCAAACAATATAGATCCAGATCAGCCGCGGAGTAACGCCGCGTCTGATCAGGATCTATTTTGTTTGCTATTCAGACAACTGTTTTAGCTCCACTATCCAAATAGTAAACAGCATAAGAGCCTGATCAAATGGCACACTGTGTTCCGTCTGATTTGGCTCTGTGCTGTTTGTAAAAGCGACATTAGTTGTGATTGGCATGCTAAGGGTTAAAAGACATCCTTAAAAGACAGCCACAAATCCACAAAACAATTTTGAGTATATTTATTACCTCCACTTCCAGGAGAGCAGCCCAGACCAGATTTCTGAACAACGGTGGTATATCTACCCTTGCCTCCTTCCATATATGTGCTTTCTTGTAAGGGTAACCTTTGATCAGGCGTTCATATAGAATTACTCGGTGAAACTGAAATAGACGAAATGTATTCCACAGATAAGGTTTCCCTTTACTATGGGAACACCTGTGAAATTAGACAATTCTTCTTAAAATAAACTTATTTGGAATGGCTGTCAGACCATTAGCCGGTTGCTTGTTTTACTGTGAATGATTATGCATACCGAGTACTGGCTGATGGAACGGATGATACAACATCAATCAGTGAATGGGGTGGATGATACAACATCAATCAGTGAATGGGGCGGATGATACAACATCAATCAGTGAATGGAACGGGTGATACAACATCAATTAGTGAATGGGACGGATGATACAACATCATTCAGTGAATGGGATGGGTGATACAACATCAATTAGTGAATGGGACGGATGATACAACATCAATCAGTGAATGGGACGGATGATACAACATCAATCAGTGAATGGGGCGGATGATATAACATCAATCAGTGAATGGGGCGGATGATACAACATCAATCAGTGAATGGGACGGATGATACAACATCAATCAGTGAATGGAGCAGGTGATACAACATCAATCAGTGAATGGAGCGGGTGATACAACATCAATCAGTGAATGGGACGGGTGATACAACATCAATCAGTGAATGGGACGGATGATGCAACATCAATTAGTGAATGGGACGGATGATACAACATCAATCAGTGAATGGGACGGGTGATACAACATCAATTAGTGAATGGGACGGATGATACAACATCAATCAGTGAATGGGACGGATGATACAACATCAATCAGTGAATGGGGTGGATGATACAACATCAATCAGTGAATGGGACGGGTGATACAACATCAACCAGTGAATGGGGCGGATGATACAACATCAATCAGTGAATGGGACGGGTGATACAACATCAATCAGTGAATGGGGCGGATGATACAACATCAATCAGTGAATGGGACGGATGATACAACATCAATCAGTGAATGGGACGGGTGATACAACGTCAATCAGTGAATGGGACGGGTGATACAACATGGTATACCTGATATTCTATATCTCTTTCCTTAATGATCAGGGGTAGGTTAGCTGTGCTGGCTATGTCTGCACTACTGGGTGATTTTGGCAAGCATTCATCGTTGAATTGGCTGCAAGAAACAAGTTCATATTCTTAGCCCACACCATCACACGCTGAGCTGCTAATGCACAATAAAACAAGAATACAGTCAAACCTGTGCTAAGCAGCCAGCCAATAGAATCACACAGAAAGTGGCTGTTTAGCACAGGTGGTTGTTTATAATAGAGGTTAAATGTATAATAAAACAACATATTGGGAATCTGCTTAATACAGGTTGGCTGCTTAATACATGTTGGCTGCTTAATACAGGTTGGCTGCTTAATACAGGTTGGCTGCTTAATGGAGGTAACAACTGACAGAGGTTTGACTGTAGGTCGAATATGTCATCTATATGCCAATATTATACAGTTCGAACTATGCATACATTACACATATCATATTACAGAAAAATGATTAGAATGAAAGAGTCTTATATAATTGGCTGCTTAATGGAGGTAACCACTAACACATGTTTGACTATATCGAAAATGTCAATCTTACGTAAAGTGTCAATGAAAAATCAATCTGTCCGCAACTATAATGTATGTATGTTCCATTAATGTCAAACCCCTTGCGGGGACCTAGACATGTTTTCCTGGGCATGCTTAGCCGACCATAGCGGTTAACCAGTACTAAGCAATGTGTGTGAGGTGCCTTGCTCAATGACACTACATACATGGCCTGACTGAGTATCGAACCCAGACCGTTCCATTCCAAATCCGACGCTCTACCATTGGACCACCGACGCCACACAATAGTCAATAGTAATAGTCAAGCTTGTATTAAGAGACCACGAAGGGTAATGGCAAAAAGTGGCCCGTAAGCTGGAACCTGTTAATGCAGACTAATTTGTTCTTTAACAACACAAATGTGAACTGAAAAGGTGGTCTCTTAATACACGTGGTCCTTCAAGCAAGTTTGACTGTACATGTATTATCTGTGGTGTCGTTCTGTACCTTAGTTACATTAAAGCAGCATCGTATGAAATAAAAGATATTTGAAAAATTCAATTTTTACGTATGGGTAGCAATGCTGCTACACATTCTGTTCATTTGGTAAACAGTGTTTTTTTGCGATAAAACAAACTCGAAACCGAAAGTAGGACTTTCCGAGTCGATCGGTCACGCACTTGTTTACAACCGGAACGCATCGTCCGCACTTGTTTATATTCGGAATGCATCGTCCACATTTGTCCCGCGTTGTCTTTTTTAATTAAATTACTTGATATGTTGATTCATACCTCTGTTAGCTACCGGTAAGTCTTTTAGGGACATGTCTACATCCCCGCGAGGGGTTCGACATTAGAGGAAGATAGATAGTATTTCATGTTCAAAATATATACGTTGTTTTCTACATCCTCTGTTGTTTCACGCATGCGCACTGTGTGTGTTTATATTTCGTGAGTTGATAAACAAATTCGCGTATACGACGGTTTAAATTTATTGGAATTTTATCGTTTCTGAGCGACTATTTCGATTTTTGTTAACAAACACACATTAGTATTTATATTTTACCCAAAACATCCTTTTTTACGATGTAATGCTGCTTTAACAGTCAGCTGTCAATTAACCCATGTGTGATGGAAACCTAGATACAGCGTCAGTGATCTGTGTAATTTGGCTTTGATAACTCTGCACATAATTTTGCATATTTTATGACATGCCTACTAATTACGTAAAAACGAATACTGAAAACAAAAATAAATGTAAGCATGTTATCATTAGATATATAGACTATGTATTCATTCAGTGCTATGTATATTGTTTACATGTGAAAACTATGTTTGTAAAAAAACAAATAATTAAAAAAAAGAACTCTGCATATTACAGATCCTTGAGTTAGCGATGGAAACAACATACCTCCAGTATATGACACGGAAGAAAGTGTACATGCACATCACCCGTGTTTTTATTACCATCGACATAGTTTTACAATAATAATATGAATATGTCCACCTTGGACCACAGATGTTGTAAGTTTGAGCCCCGTCGGAAACACGGTGGTGGTGTCCTTAGGCAAGTCATTTAAATCCACATTGTCTATTCTCTATCCCTCATGGTGATGGATTCCATCAGGAAGGAGGTCTCGAGAGCGATTAACATCATGTTGTAAAAAGTTGCATCGCAATCGAGCTAAAATAAATTTGTATAAATTTAATACGTAACAGAGTTTATTGGCATTAAACATTTACATATTTATAGCCACAGACAATACAAAAAACATTGTAAATAGTGAATACATACTCGTCTTCTAGCAGAGGATAATACGCTTTCTCATCTATGTCTGTTAGTCTCTGAAACAACATTTGATACAACAGTTTTGCTACAAATCATGTTAGTCTCTGAAACAACATTTGTCTAACAGTTTATCTACAAATCATGTTAGTCTCTGAAACAACATTTGTCACAACAGTTTCTCTACAAATTATAGTACTATTTATAACCTACTAAGGTTACCAAGGTAATTCCGGGCCGGCCTCACAGCGTTCACTTGCAACAAGGGACACACGCTTCACCACCGCTGTTTTACGGAAGTGGTGGAGGTATACACAGACCCTGGAGCAACCGAGACGACCAGAGTGTCTAACTGTTCGATCCATTTATATGCTGCTGCGAGATGACCAGCAGTGAGGACGGTGGTCCTAAGAAGAGCAGTTCGAAAGAAGTTACATCGCAGGACTTGTCACCGCATACAGGAAGTATAAGACTCTTTCGGATGTCAACATATTACAGCACCATCATGAGAAACTTGGAGAGCGCCATTCTACTAGACACACATTCAACAACTCAACAAAACCTCACGATTATCTACGGTGCTTAGCACGAATCTACATAATCAACTTAGAATGCTCGCCCATATGCTCTGTGGTGGTGAGGGCAAACAAATGGATTCATCATCATTATAGCCCATCTTAACTGGTTCTATGTATGATACCCATCTTAACTGGTTCTATGTATGATACACATCTTAACTGGTTCTATGTATGGGTTCTATGTATGATACCCATCTTAACTGGTTCTATGTATGACACCCATCTTAACTGGTTCTATGTATGATACCCATCTTAACTGGTTCTAAGTATGATACCCATCTTAACTGGTTCTATGTATGATACCCATCTTAACTGGTTCTATGTATGATACCCATCTTAACTGGTTCTATGTATGATACCCATCTTAACTGGTTCTAAGTATGATACCCATCTTAACTGGTTCTAAGTATGATACCCATCTTAACTGGTTCTATGTATGATACCCATCTTAACTGGTTCTATGTATGGGTTCTAAGTATGATACCCATCTTAACTGGTTCTAAGTATGATACCCATCTTAACTGGTTCTATGTATGGGTTCTAAGTATGATACCCATCTTAACTGGTTCTAAGTATGATACCCATCTTAACTGGTTCTAAGTATGATACCCATCTTAACTGGTTCTATGTATGATACCCATCTTAACTGGTTCTATGTATGATACCCATCTTAACTGGTTCTATGTATGGGTTCTATGTATGGGTTCTATGTATGGGTTCTAAGTATGATACCCATCTTAACTGGTTCTAAGTATGATACCCATCTTAACTGGTTCTATGTATGATACCCATCTTAACTGGTTCTAAGTATGATACCCATCTTAACTGGTTCTATGTATGATACCCATCTTAACTGGTTCTACGTATGATACCCATCTTAACTGGTTCTATGTATGATACCCATCTTAACTGGTTCTATGTATGATACCCATCTTAACTGGTTCTATGTATGATACCCATCTTAACTGGTTCTATGTATGGGTTCTATGTATGATACCCATCTTAACTGGTTCTAAGTATGGGTTCTAAGTATGATACCCATCTTAACTGGTTCTAAGTATGATACCCATCTTAACTGGTTCTATGTATGATACCATCTTAACTGGTTCTATGTATGGGTTCTATGTATGATACCTATCTTAACTGGTTCTATGTATGATACCCATCTTAACTGGTTCTATGTATGATACCCATCTTAACTGGTTCTATGTATGATACCCATCTTAACTGGTTCTATGTATGGGTTCTAAGTATGATACCCATCTTAACTGGTTCTATGTATGGGTTCTATGTATGATACCAATCTTAACTGGTTCTATGTATGATACCCATCTTAACTGGTTCTATGTATGGGTTCTAAGTATGATACCCATCTTAACTGGTTCTATGTATGGGTTCTAAGTATGATACCCAGCTTAACTGGTTCTATGTATGGGTTCTAAGTATGATACCCATCTTAACTGGTTCTATGTATGATACCCATCTTAACTGGTTCTATGTATGATACCCATCTTAACTGGTTCTATGTATGGGTTCTAAGTATGATACCCATCTTAACTGGTTCTATGTATGATACCCATCTTAACTGGTTCTATGTATGGGTTCTATGTATGATACCCATCTTAACTGGTTCTATGTATGATACCCATCTTAACTGGTTCTATGTATGATACCCATCTTAACTGGTTCTATGTATGATACCCATCTTAACTGGTTCTATGTATGATACCCATCTTAACTGGTTCTATGTATGGGTTCTAAGTATGATACCCATCTTAACTGGTTCTATGTATGGGTTCTAAGTATGATACCCATCTTAACTGGTTCTATGTATGGGTTCTATGTATGATACCAATCTTAACTGGTTCTATGTATGATACCCATCTTAACTGGTTCTATGTATGATACCCATCTTAACTGGTTCTATGTATGGGTTCTAAGTATGATACCCAGCTTAACTGGTTCTATGTATGATACCCATCTTAACTGGTTCTATGTATGGGTTCTAAGTATGATACCCATCTTAACTGGTTCTATGTATGATACCAATCTTAACTGGTTCTATGTATGGGTTCTAAGTATGATACCCATCTTAACTGGTTCTATGTATGGGTTCTAAGTATGATACCCATCTTAACTGGTTCTATGTATGGGTTCTAAGTATGATACCCATCTTAACTGGTTCTATGTATGGGTTCTAAGTATGATACCCAGCTTAACTGGTTCTATGTATGATACCCATCTTAACTGGTTCTATGTATGGGTTCTAAGTATGATACCCAGCTTAACTGGTTCTATGTATGGGTTCTAAGTATGATACCCATCTTAACTGGTTCTATGTATGGGTTCTAAGTATGATACCCATCTTAACTGGTTCTATGTATGATACCCATCTTAACTGGTTCTAAGTATGATACCCATCTTAACTGGTTCTATGTATGATACCCATCTTAACGGGTTCTATGTATGATACACATCTTAACTGGTTCTATGTATGGGTTCTATGTATGATACACATCTTAACTGGTTCTATGTATGATACCCATCTTAACTGGTTCTAAGTATGATACCCATCTTAACTGGTTCTAAGTATGATACCCATCTTAACTGGTTCTAAGTATGATACCCATCTTAACTGGTTCTATGTATGATACCCATCTTAACTGGTTCTATGTATGATACCCATCTTAACTGGTTCTAAGTATGATACCCATCTTAACTGGTTCTATGTATGGGTTCTAAGTATGATACCCATCTTAACTGGTTCTATGTATGATACCAATCTTAACTGGTTCTATGTATGATACCCATCTTAACTGGTTCTATGTATGATACCCATCTTAACTGGTTCTATGTATGATACCAATCTTAACTGGTTCTAAGTATGATACCCATCTTAACTGGTTCTATGTATCATACCCATCTTAACTGGTTCTATGTATCATACCCATCTTAACTGGTTCTATGTATGGGTTCTATGTATGATACCCATCTTAACTGGTTCTATGTATGATACCAATCTTAACTGGTTCTAAGTATGATACCCATCTTAACTGGTTCTATGTATGGGTTCTATGTATGATACCCATCTTAACTGGTTCTATGTATGGGTTCTAAGTATGATACCCATCTTAACTGGTTCTATGTATGATACCAATCTTAACTGGTTCTAAGTATGATACCCATCTTAACTGGTTCTATGTATGGGTTCTATGTATGATACCCATCTTAACTGGTTCTATGTATGGGTTCTAAGTATGATACCCATCTTAACTGGTTCTATGTATGATACCAATCTTAACTGGTTCTATGTATGATACCCATCTTAACTGGTTCTATGTATGGGTTCTATGTATGATACCCATCTTAACTGGTTCTATGTATGGGTTCTAAGTATGATACCCATCTTAACTGGTTCTATGTATGATACCAATCTTAACTGGTTCTAAGTATGATACCCATCTTAACTGGTTCTATGTATGGGTTCTATGTATGATACCCATCTTAACTGGTTCTATGTATGATACCAATCTTAACTGGTTCTATGTAGGATACCCATCTTAACTGGTTCTATGTATGATACCCATCTTAACTGGTTCTATGTATGGGTTCTAAGTATGATACCCATCTTAACTGGTTCTATGTATGGGTTCTATGTATGATACCCATCTTAACTGGTTCTATGTATGATACCCATCTTAACTGGTTCTATGTATATATTTACCTGTCGTAACTGATCCTGAGACAATAGAACTACAGTGTTGTCTAGCAACTCCATCTGATCCCGACCTTGACCTAGAACTTCTCCATTATCCAAGGTTAAGCTGAAACATGTGGATGGATGGATAATATGTCTAAAGGTAATTAACAAATAATCATATGCTTACAACAAGAATTTCAATGAATTGGAGTTGCATATATCGTGGCTTCCTGTGGATAAAATCACTTAAATGCAGAAACTAGTACCTGAGTTTCAACGCGGTTAGCGCGGTCGCTTCTCACCAATGCAACATGGGTTCGATCCTCGGACCGGGAAGTATGTCAGTTGGTACGGTGGTCGCCAGATCGGACAGGTGGGTTTTCTCCCGGTACTCCGGTTTCCTCCCATACGAATGACCACATTTACGCTTTCATCCGCGCCAACGAAGAGTGATTAATATAAGTTGTTAAAACTTGCTTCGCAATCGTTGTAAAATAAATAAAGTTTAAACTTTAAACAAGTTTCAACAGGATTATTTGAGATTCCTGGTTTCAACTATGCCGGTTTGAGGATTCAACCCAGGCTACAATGTATTTCGTAATTAATAACCTACATGTATATAATCACGGATTACCCCCCCCCTCCCCCAGTTAGAAGGGTCTTATTTCATTGGACACTCTTCATAGCTACAATTATCTGCAACAAATCAAAACGGCAATGAAATGAATGTGCTTACATCACTTTTAGCATGTTTTATTAATATTGCTGGTACAAAAATCTTGACATTCGCATACAATGCAATTTCGGTTTTTTAACAGGAATATATCTTTAAGACTATAAAGTCGTGATAGCGCAGTGGATGCGCGTTCGCTTCAGGTGCAATAGGTCCGGAGTTCGAGCCCCGCTGGAGCCGTTATGATTGTGCCCTTAGGCAAGGCATTTAAATTCCAAGTTGCCTCTTCTCTCTCCTTCATGGCGATGGATTCCATCATGAATGAGGTCTCGAGAGTGATTAACATAAGTTGTAAGAACTTGTTTCGCAATCGAGCTAAAATAAATTTGTATAAACTAAGACTATAGCTACAGTTACATCCAATTAGTATAATTTTGTCCACAAAATCACAGCACTGGCCATGCCAACCGTCTTCAGTATGGCCTCTATATCTCCATCACACTCTAGTAGCATAGCAACCGAGGGCTTAGTTTCGATCATACTGCCTACAGTACGACCTCTATATCTCCATCACACTATAGTAGCATAGCAACCGAGGGCTTAGTTTCGATCATACTGCCTACAATACGACCTCTATATCTCCATCACACTATACTAGCATAGTAACCGAGGGCTTAGTTTCGATCATACTGCCTACAGTACGACCTCTATATCTCCATCACACTATGGTAGCATAGTAACCGAGGGCTTAGTTTTGATCATACTGCCTACAGTACGACCTCTATATCTCCATCACGCTATGGTAGCATAGTAACCGAGGGCTTAGTTTTGATCATACTGCCTACAATACGACCTCTATATCTCCATCACACTATGGTAGCATAGCAACCGAGGGCTTAGTTTCGATCATACTGCATACAATATGACCTCTATATCTCCATCACACTATGGTAGCATAGTAACCGAGGGCTTAGTTTCGATCATACTGCCTACAATATGACCTCTATATCTCCATCACACTATGGTAGCATAGTAACCGAGGGCTTAGTTTTGATCATACTGCCTACAATATGACCTCTATATCTCCATCACACTATGGTAGCATAGCAACCGAGGGCTTAGTTTCGATCATACTGCCTACAGTATGACCTCTATATCTCCATCACACTATACTAGCATAGTAACCGAGGGCTTAGTTTCGATCATACTGCCTACAATACGATCTCTATATCTCCATCACACTATGGTAGCATAGCAACCGAGGGCTTAGTTTCGATCATACTGCCTACAATACGACCTCCATATCTCCATCACACTATGGTAGCATAGCAACCAAGGGCTTAGTTTTGATCACACTGCATACAGTACGACCTCTATATCTCCATCACACTATGGTAGCATAGTAACCAAGGGCTTAGTTTCGATCATACTGCCTACAATACGACCTCTATATCTCCATCACACTATGGTAGCATAGCAACCGAGGGCTTAGTTTCGATCATACTGCCTACAATACGATCTCTATATCTCCATCACACTATGGTAGCATAGCAACCGAGGGCTTAGTTTTGATCATACTGCCTACAATACAACCTCTATATCTCCATTACACTATGGTAGCATAGCAACCGAGGACTTAGTTTTGATCATGCCTGCCTACAATACGATCTCTATATCTCCATCTCACCTTGGTAGCATAGCAACCGGTGGCATAGCTCGGGTCAAGGCAATATTTTTCAGTTCAACCTATATTTCGTCTTACCTTGGTAGTATGGTAACAGGGGGTTTAGCTTTGATCATGCCAACCTTCTTCAGTACGACCTCCATATCTCCATCTCACCTTGGAAGCTTAGCAACCGGTGGCATAGCTCGGGTCAAGGCAATATTTTTCAGTTCAACCTATATTTCATCTTACCTTGGTAGTATGGTAATGGGGGGTTTAGCTTTGATCATGCCTGCCTTCTTCAGTACAGCCTCTATGTCTCCGCCAGCCAACCTCCACAAATAATACACTTCGTCCATACTTCTCTCTGACAAATGGTCTGGATTGCTGTCTAAATTGTAACCAAAATATTCTGATATGGCCGGTTGGTGAGCCGCGAGCTAGTTAGATAATGGTTACCGATCAGCCTGGCCTACATGGATAGGATTCGAGAAGTACTGATGGATGTTCATAAAACAAGGGGTCTCATAAGTAAGTAATGAGGTGACACTATAATAAACAAACACTTTATTTTAATTTGTAACCCATGTATTCAAGTACAATACTTACAGCTTGATATTTGATAGCATTTAAGTGTAAGACATATGTAACTTTCAGACTACTGTCGTATATTAGTTCATTATGCCATTAACTACATGTCGTGATCGCATTCGCTTTAGGTGAGAAAGGTCCGGAGCTTGAGCCCGCTAGAGCCGTTACGATTGTGCCCTTAGGCAAGGCATCTAAATTCCATGTTGCAGGGTTCATTCTAGGACAGAATTTTTGGGAGAAGTGAGAAAGCGCGTGATCGCTTCCTTAAATGGTGTTCTGTAATATACTTCTGCAAAATAGGGTTAAAATGCACAGTACAACCATTAAATACAACATTTGAATAGAAGGAGTGCTTAATAATGGGCCAGTGTATTTTTTTTTCACACGCTTTCTCACTTCTCCCAAAAATTCTGACCTAGAATGAACCCTGAAGACTGGAAATGCGAATGGAATATGTTCATGAAATGATTACCATTCTCTATGTCAGTGATTGTGGGCAGTTCCAGGTCCTTACATCTCAGTTGTGATGTGAACAGGTGGTACCCATTCCTGGGACAAATCTGTAACCATAGAAATAATGGCTCAATTTCATATTTACAAATTTTGTCAAACAATCCACGATGTAGTCCTTGTACTGTATAAGTTCTTGCTCAAATATGACATTAATAAACACAATATGGCTAACCTGATGACATTTAGTGACTTCTATAAGAAGCAGGCATTACTTAAGCAGCCAGCCAAGGGAATCACAGAAAGTGGCTGCTTAGCACAAGTGGCTGCTTAATACAGGTCAAATGCATAATAAAACAACACATTGGGAATATGGAAACTGGCTGCTTAATACAGGTTGGCTGCTTAATAGAGGTGACCACTAACACAGGTTTGGTTGTGGTTATCTTGTCCATGTGTTCGTTGTGCATTAGTAACATTACCTACTAGGTGGCATAGATATAGACCTGCTGAATGACATGTAGAGATTCAAACCGTCTATTTTTAGAATGCATTACATGACATGGCATTATGTGTACATTTAAATCATTCGTCATTGCATTGCATAACAACAGACGGATATGTAGTCCAGTGGTAACACGCTGGACTGGTAATCCAGGGATCGCAGGTTCGATCCCCCGTCTGACCCTAATACAATTAACAGTATTTATCGTCGCTACCGGTTGCCCATATGTGCGACGCCTCCTGAAGAGATTAGTCATTTTAGATTTTTGGAGGATGATACAGACAAAGACCCATTCCAGAGTCCCCTCTAGTTCTTTTACGTGCACGGTGTACAGCACCGACATGATACCTCAGTTTAAAGTCCCATCTGAAAGACTGTTAATTTTATTAGGGTCAGATGGGGGATCGAACCTGCGATCCCTGGATTACCAGTCCAACGTGTTAACCACTGGACTACAGATCCGTCTGTAAATGTCATCGTATAAACAAGAGAGGAAATAGGTGTATTGTATCAACCAGTAAGCTACTACATGTATATATATATATGTCACTTCTAAATATCATGGGTCGCTCCAGACGAACTAACATTGGCTCGAACTACCCATGACTTGAACCATTATTCACGGGCTCGTACCAGTTTGAGGCAACAAATCTATACACAAAGCGAAGCTGTATTTCTCCATTGACAAAACTAATCAATTAAGTTTATATGTCACAAGTTTATATGTCACAAGTTTATATGTCACAAGTTTATTTGCTTATTGCTTAGACTGGCCGTCCTTGCTCGTGAATTTGTTATGTTATATTTCGGGTTTTACGCCTGCATCAGCACCATTTTGGGCTATATCGCCGGCGGGCAGTTTACTTAACAACACCTTTCCTGGGCAGGCTCCAGCGGTTAACCAGTACTTGGGTGCACCAACCTCCGTAAGAAACTGCCAACTTTTTCATATAAATGAGACACAGCCTGAGCGGGGCTCGAACCTGTGACCATCAATGATGATAGGTTACAGTGGTATACAAGTCAGCGACCTTAACATCTCGACCACGGAGGCGGACTCGTGAATTTGTATGAAAGTAGAAATATTAGACATACCTGTTTTAACTTATATAGGGAGAATACATCATGATGTAATAATTCTGCCGGAGCTGGTCTGAAAATAATTGAAATTAGGTTGTTGTATGTGAAGGACATGCTTGTCATGATGTTACGTTCACCAGCATGTCAACTGAAACACATAGTTGGCCCTATATCGCTCACCTGACTCCATATTTTGACCCTTGGATCACCATTTTAACAACTTTGAAAGAACATTGTACATCAATCATTCCTACGAAATGTTATCAAAATCTGACTGGCAGTTCATGAGATAATTGAAGAATTTATGTTATTTTTAGACAGAGGCCATCTGTTCTTATGATTTTACGTTTATTTATCATCGCTGTTGGTTGCCCATATGAGCGACACCTCCTGAAGAGATTATTCATTTTAGATATTTGGAGGATAGTGCATGATACAGACAGAGACCCATTCCAGAATCTCCTCTGGTTCTTTTATGTGCACGGTGTAAAGCACCGACACGAGACTTCGGTTTAACGTCCCATCTGAAAGACTGTTAATTTTATTATGGTCAGACGGGGGATCAAACCGCTTTTATTCGTGACAACCTCCATTTGAACTAATCTGAAAAGGCTTTACCCATGGACCATAACTGTGAAATATGGCCAATAATGGCCATGAGGTTCGTGTGAAGAATTTTGAAATCTTTTATAAAAGGATGACACGTTAACCATTCTTGGAGTCATTTAACAAGTTTGTAATCACCCTCCTAAAGTACCACCAAAACCATAAATGATGACTACAGACCCAATGGTTAATTAGGAGAAGATGCTCAGTTTAAGCAATCAATATTTCTTTGAAAAAGTATTTATAATATGTACATACATGTATGAATGAGGAGAACACAGTCTGCTTGTATGGTTATCTGTTTCCTAAGACATTTGAAAATGTTCACGGACGACTACGGACAGACACATTGCGGTAATAATAGCTCATGAGCTAAAAATAGGTATAGTTACTACCAGTTGCGGAATACCCAATTAAGGGGAAGTGGGCAATACCTAGAGGCCCCCAAAGGCTCTAGGGCCCCCAGCTGATTGATCCGAAATAATTTGTACTAGCAAATTCTGTAAATAAAGCTTGGAAAAGTGCCGAGAATGTTATTTATGTTATATTTCGGGTTTTACGCCTGCATCAGCACCATTTCGGGCTATATCGCCGGCGGGCAGTTTACTTAACAACACCTTTCCTGGGCAGGCTCCAGCGGTTAACCAGTACTTGGGTGCACCAACCTCCGTAAGAAAGTGCCAACTTTTTCATATAAATGAGACACGGCTAGAACCCGTGATCATCAATGATGATAGGTTACAGTGGTATACAAGTCAGCGACCTTAACCACTCGATCACGGAGGCGGAAAGTGCCAAGAAACAAGTAGATTAAAAGTATTCTTACAGTTTTAAATAT
The DNA here is from genome assembly GCA_014843695.1 of Archivesica marissinica. Lineage (NCBI taxonomy): Eukaryota > Metazoa > Mollusca > Bivalvia > Venerida > Vesicomyidae > Archivesica > Archivesica marissinica. Next base: position 9,418,904 of record CM026395.1, read on the forward strand.
GTTCACTTTGTAGACAATTGCCTCTTTTAGGAAATAAGCAAAACTGTCAGAATAATTATTCAGATAAAAGAGCAAGTATAAAAAGTGAGCAAGTTATAATAATATTACGCAATGTACTTAATTCTGTATGTAACTTGAACATAATTATATTACCACTGACCTGTGTTGTGGTTCTACTGCGAGACATTTTCTGAGAAAATCAATTGTCACTGGATGTAATGTCTGAAAGGTTAGAAACACAGACAGAATGAAATCATTGCAAGGCTGTTTAATTTATACAGTCAAACCTGTGTTAGTGGTCACCTCCATTAAGCAGCCAACCTGTATTAAGCAGCCAGTTCCAGATTCCCAATATGCGGTTTTATTATATATCTGACCTCTATTTAGCAGCCACCTGTGCTAAGCAGCCACTTTCTGAGATTCCTTTGGCTGGCTGCTTAAGACAGGTTTGACTGTACAAATATATTTTAGAATAATTGCGAAACAATTTCTTACAACAGCCTAATCACTCTCAAATCCAGATTGTTACATTAATATTATTTAGGAAGCAACTTTAGTTTATACAAATTTAATTCTTCTCGATTGTGAAACAAGTTCCTACAATTTATATTAATCACTATTGAGACCTCATTCCTGATGGAATCCATCGCCACAAGGAGAGAGAAGAGGCAATGTGGAATTTAAATGCCTTGCCTAAGGGCACAATCGGAACGACTACAGTTGACACAAACTCTGGGCATTTCGCACCTGAGTCAAACGTACTACAACTGCGTTATCACAACTTGTCGCATGCCAAACATGAAGGCAATCTTCTAGTCTTGACAATGCTAATCTAATATCTGGATATTCTTATTAAATGCCTTATTTTACCTGGATATTCTTATCATATGCTATATTTGACCTGGATATTCTTATCACATGCTATATCTTACCTGGATATTCTTATCACATGCTATATCTTACCTGGATATTCTTATCACATTTCACATCTTACCTGGATATTCTTACCACATGCTATATCTTACCTGGATACTCTTATCACATGCTATATCTTACCTGGATACTCTTATCACATGCTATATCTTACCTGGATATTCTTATCACATTTCATATCATACCTGGATTTTGTTATCACATCTCAGTTTGTCCACAAGATAATCAAAAACAGAATCAGAGTCTGAAAGAAAAACATGATGATGCATTGCTTAGAAAATACCTGCACACAAGACATAGAGGTTCATGCAGTTATTTCTGCTATAGTGTAGCATCTGCATTCTGCAATGGACACAATACAGTCAAATATGTGTTAGTGGTTACCTCCATTAAGCAGCCATCCTGTATTAAGCAGGCAGTTTTCAAATGGCCAATATGTAAATTTATTATACATTTAACCTCTATTAAGCAGTCACCTGTGCTAAGTAGGCAATTTCTGCGATTCCCTTGGCTGGCTGCTTAAGATAGGTTTGACTGCTATCTACTGTCATATAGGGACTAGCCCTCTCTTCCTAGCAGAGGAAGATCCTCGGCGCCTGCTGGATTGCTTTAGGCATGGATGGGCACCCAGGTAGAACCACCAACTTCGCATCTGCTTCCAGCAGGACTCGAACTCACAGTGGTGAGGAGCAGACGACTGTCAAATCATGCCATTTATGATTACCACTAGGCAAGCGAGACCCATCTACCAATTTGGAGCGATGGAGACACATATTGTGTCGCAGGTACAAGCCAGTATGTGATGGAGTCACTCATACTAGTGTATTAAGCTAGGCATAGACTACTTGTTTTGTTGCTTAGAACAGTGTGAGGTAAATAATGTCGGCTTTTATCAATTTTCAGCTATATTGGCCAGAGTATTACGAGGGTGACATGGTGTTTGATGGAGACATCATTACGTTACTTCTCCTAACTGGATTACAATATCTAGCTTAGGTTAGTTTATACAAATTTATTTTAGCTCGATTGCGAAACAACCTCTTTCAACTTATATTAATCACTCTCGAGACCTCATTCCTGATGGAATCCATCGCCACGAGAGAGAAGAGGCAACGTGGAATTTAAATGCCTTTCCTAAGGGCACAATCGTAACGGTTCCAGCGGGGCTCGAACTCCGGACCTTTCGCACCTGAAGTGAATGCGCATCCACTGCGCTATCACGACTTCCACTATGTAGCTTATGTTAAACCTTCAAAATAGGAAACAAATATCTGCTATATTTAATATTTAATAATGACTTGATCATATTCCAGGTTTCCAAAATATGTTCATTGGTTTCAATGGCCGTTTATACACGTTCATAGGTAATTTGTTAGGTCTTTACTTCTGAGTGGTTGCATTTCCTCAACCTGTCTTATACGCTGGTCTATGCAAAATACAACTGATTTAAGTTGGAGGGTCCTCTTATAGTCAACATTGTCTTACAGGTGAGTAAATAGGGCATCCGTGGTCCAGTGGTAGAGCGTCGAATTTGGAATCGAACGGTCCCGGGTTCGATACTCGGTCAGGCCACGTATGTAGTGTCATTGAGCAAGGCACCTCACACACATTGCTTAGTACTGGTTAACTACTTAGGTCGGCTAAGCATGCCCAGGAAAACATGTCTAGGTCCCCTAAAGGGGTTTGACATTAATGGAACATACATACATACATACAGTAGATGAAATAGATAATAATACCTGGTTGTAAAAACTGTAGTAGACGTTTAACTATTTGTGGCATAGTGCTGTCTGGCCATAACCTCTTTGCCTAAATACAACATAAATAATTTCACTTATACAAATTTATTTTAGCTCCATTGCGAAACAAGGTTTTACAACATTATATTAATTGCTCCCGAGACTTCATTCCTGATGGAATCCATTGCCATGAGGTGGAGAGAAAGGGCAATGCGGAATATAAGTGCCTTGCCTAAGGGCACACAGGGTTCCCTCTGTCTGAATGTTTGTCTGTGCCACTTCTGTCGCCAATTGAAAAAACTGGAGCCAATTAAAAAACTTGGAGCCAACTAAGAGCCATATAGTTCACAAATAAATATTTGAAGCCATGTATTTGACAAAACATGTGCCAAAAAAAACAACGTTGCACCAAATATTTTCGCCAATTCACAAAATTTAGCACCAATATTTGTTTTTTGTCACAATTGGCGACCGACAGCGAGAACCCTGCCACACTCATAACTACTACAGCTTGACGCGAACTTCAGGCCTCTCACACCTGAAACGAATGTGCTACGACTGAGCTATCACAGCTTCCACAAATATCTTCATAGCATGTATTTAAATACTAGTTCATACTTTATAGAGATCCTGCCTTGTCATCTATCACACAGCAAATCCACAGACATTCACTGAACACAAACTATGTTAATTCTAACCAACAAAATCCTTTTAATAGCCAAACAAGAACACAATCAACAATACCTTTAAACAAATGTCATATCATAACATAACACAGAGTTTATTGGCATTAAGCATTTACATATTTATAGCCACAAACAATACAAAAAACATTGTAAATAGTGAAAAGTTGTACAGTGACTTTACAGTTCTGTTTAATAGCTTTGTATGTCGATGTTGCAGTAACAACTAAATTGCTTTGTTTGCCGATGTTACAGTGACAACTCATTTGCTTTGCTTTCCGATGTTGCAGTAACAACAATTGCTTTGTAAGTCGATGTTGCAGTAACAACTAAATTGCTTTGTTTGCCGATGTTACAGTAACAACTCAATTGCTTTGTTTGCCGATGTTGCAGATAACAATTCAATTGCTTTGTTTGCCGATGTTGCAGTAACAACTCAATTGCTTTGTATGTCGATGTTGCAGTAACAACTCAATTGCTTTGTTTGCCATGTTGCAGTAACAACTAAATTGCTTTGTTTGCCGATGTTACATTAACAACTAAATTGCTTTGTATGTCGATGTTGCAGTAACAACTCAATTGCTTTGTTTGCCGATGTTACATTAACAACTAAATTGCTTTGTATGTCGATGTTGCAGTAACAACTCAATTGCTTTGTATGCCGATGTTGCAGTAACAACTAAATTGCTTTGTTTGCCACATGTTGCAGTAACAACTAAATTGCTTTGTATGACGATGTTGCAGTAACAACTAAATTGCTTTGTATGCCGATGTTGCAGTAACAACTAAATTGCTTTGTATGCCGATGTTACAGATTACAACTAAATTGCTTTGTTTGCCGATGTATAAGTAGTAATATATACTGTCAAGGTACATTATTCTCAATCAAAAACATTTGTAAAATACATATATATATATATATATGTACATGTTAAATAACTAATAATACATGTAATGCTTAACAATATGTGATATCAATGTATGTATAGATGTAATGCATGTATAATATGTATGTATGTATGAATGTATGTATGTTATCTATGTATCAAAATAAAGGAGGTTACCCGATAGGGGCCTCAAAAAACAAAAAGTAGTAATATATACCAACTGATACTAACTAAGCAACACTACTTCCACTGCGCAATGCACACTTTGAACAACATGTAAATGGAGCCATGTCGTTTATTCAACATTGTGTACAGGGCTGGCATGATTTAAATCATGATTTAAATCACCCCAAAAATTTTCTGAAAATTCATTTAAAGACTTCTTACAATTAAAGTGAAATAAACAAGTTATCTGAATTAAAATTTAAAGTTATTTGGTGCAAAAGGTTAATCTTTTTTACCTGTGTGGATAGGGCACAATGTTAGGCAGTGGTTTATGGCCAGGGGGGACAGTGGGCAGGTTACATAATTAATAACACTTCGCAGTCTCCCTTGAAGTCAACCCTGGCCCCTGTTGACTTTTATTGGTGATTTAAATCGATTTTTTTTATTTAAATAAAAAAAGTCATGACTTTTGCCGGCCCTGATTGTGTTTACAAAACTCTAGAAACATAGCAGCAGTAACTGAACATGTTACAACAATTATACACATTTATTTTCAGGGATAAAAAAACAAAATATGAACATTAATAAGTAACAATAATAAAAAAAAAAAGTATTTTTGGAATGTAAAACTTACTGACAGCAGTTCTAGCAGAAGACACCCGAGTGACCAGACATCCACTTTGGGACTAGATGGAGGCAGGGTAAACTCTGACTCATCATCCACTTGGACTGGTCCACAACTCAACACTTCTGGGCATGTGTAGTTCACCTGACTGGTTCACAAATAAAATAGCATTGAAAAGAGCTTATAATAATATTTCATAGAATATTCTATTTGCAAAATGCTAAGCATATCTATTTATAGTAACAAGTCGGTATTTTAAAAAAAAATGTGCATCCAAGTCATAAATACATGTACACATGAAAAAATTTCATGAAGATATGTACATTGTCTTTACAAAATGAACAGTCAACGATGTCAACACCAGGACAAACCTCTTACCACAGAGTTGTTACAATGGTTCCAAGGACGTTTGGCATGGTCAGCTACTATTAGACAATTGCATAAAACAGCACTGAAATATCGTGCATAATCTGGGTTTCCAACTTGCAGCGCAATGGTAACATCGTCTGGCTATAGAACATCACATCACTGTATGGATTGTGTAGACTAATATTCTAGTGTCTGCCTAATACCTAGTTCAACACATGAACGTTATTATCACATCATTAATACTTCTTATCCATGGATGAACGTAAGGGGAGGTAACTAGAGCCTCAGAGTGGGGCTACCCAATACCAATCTGTGGCTCTAGTTACCTCCCTTTCACATACTGGTGTCAATCAATACTATACAACATACAGAACTGATGTGATGTGATGAATACAGCATATACGTGTAACAGCTGATCTATGTACAGTGAATACACAGTGTGTACATGATACATTGTATGTGATGTATACAGCATATACATGTAACAGTTGATCTGTGTACAGTGAATACACATTGTGTATGCATGATACAGCATATACATGTAACAGCTGATCTGTGTACAATGAATACTTCCAATGTACAGTGAATGCATAAAACTCTACATTATGATCAAGTCTAAATAACTAAATTGCGAAACAAATTTTAACAACTTATATTAATCAATCTCGTTGGCGAGGATGGAAGCTTAATTGTGGTCATTCGTGTGGGAGGAAACCGGAGTACCCGGAAAAACCCAACTGTCTGATCTGGCAACCACAGTACCATCTCACATACTTCCCGGTTCGAGGATCGAACCCTGGTTGCATTGGTGAGAAGCGAGCATGCTAACCGCTGCGCTAATTGGCATGATGCATTTTCTACAGATGTTTTGCATAATATTTATATGAAAACATATATAGCACATTTTATAGAAAGCCTGACCGTCGAATGAGGGCCACTCCACCCTGAATGGGATACCCCATGTGTATACATGTACATCAGCCTCAAGTGAGATAATATGTGTATACAGTGAATAATGAATACAGCACATTTTTGTTCTTGCACAGCCGGTAAGGTTTAAGGAATGAATCACGGGTTAATAGTTTCCATCAGGGTATGAACTACATTGGGCGTGTTATGGGTGGTTAAAGTGTATGGAGGCCGAAGGCATCTAAGCTAAATTTAAGTTTAAATGGAAGTCATGATAGCGCAACGGAAGCGCGGTCATTTCATGTGCAAAAGACCAGGAGTTCGAGCCTCACTGGAGCTGTTACGATTGTGCCCTTAGGCAAGGCAATTTAAATTCCACATTGCCTCTTCTCTTTCCTTCATGGCGATGGATTCCATCAGGAATGAGGTCTCGAGAGTGATTAATATAAGTTGAAAGAACTTGATTTGCAATCGAGCTAAAATAAATTTGTATAAACTAAACTAAGCTTGCCCAATGTAGTTCATACCCAGATGTAAAATATTAACTATAGTCCAGATTTGCAACTTAACGTGTGCCGGAACAGGTAAATAGATCATCCTTGGAGCAGGGAAAACCGTAAGACACGCCTTTTCTCGGGATGAACACTGCCCAACACTGCGAATGCGCATGTCAGCGGCATATCATTAAATGGAAACCCTCATACGAAAATATATACAATCAGGGCACATACGTTCATCGAAAGAAATGCAATAGCCTCGTAAATATTGTATTTTAAAAGTATGGAAACAGAAATGCTAACCCAATTGGAAACTGGACGTGAGCACCACCATTGGTCATGTAATGCATCCCATAATCCGACAGCTTCACTCGATCCTGCAAATACACAAGTTAACATCAGTAACAACAGCGTATGTCAATTTGTTTAACATGCTTGTTTTGGGGGCTTAAAGTCACACCAAGAGCTCACCTGGCAACTACTGCAATAATACAATATGAAAGGACCATAATGGCCCTGGATTGCTCACACCATTCTGAACAGGACCAGATGTGTTAGTGGGAAGGGACTGTAGGGGAGGTAAGCCGACAGAGAAAGTTACATGAAATTCCAATATAAAGTATATTTTGGGAGGGGCGGGTGGATGCAGGGATGGTGATATGGTACTATTTACTATTAGATGATACCTTGTTCAGAAGAAGTATAAAATACATTGTCAAAATTACATAACACTAAGTCTTCTACACTGGTGTTACCTACAACACACGTTAAGTTGATAACTGATGTTAGCATACACATTGCGTGTGTTTTACGTTTATTTATCGTCGCTACCGGTTGCCCATATAAGTGACGCCTCCTGAAGAGATTAGTCATTTTAGATTTTTGGAGGATAGTGCAATGATACAGACAGAGAATCTGGTTCTTTTACGGGCACGGTGTAAAGCACCGACACGAGACCTCGGTTTAATGTCCCATCTGAAAGACTGTTAATTTTATTATGGTCAGACGGAGGATCGAACCTGCGATCCCTGGATTACAAGTCCAGCGTGTTACCACTGGCCTACATATCCGTCTGTGAGTATACACTTCTACCTTGGTGCTACCTATATAGGCAACTGGTGGTAAAAGCCTCCATGCATGCACACTAATCAAGTCACACAAGCAGTACCTTAATTAACGTTATGATTCAGTCTCAACCCTCGGTGATTCAAAAATTGTTGGCGATTATACAGGGTTCATTCTAGGTCAGAATGTTTGGGAGAAGTGAGAACGAGCGCGATTGCGTCCTTAAATGGTGTTATTTAATAAATTTCAACAAAATAGGGTTAAACTACACAATATGACCATTGAATACAACAGTTGAATAGAAGCAGTGCTTTATATTGGGCCAGTGTAGATAACTGTATTTCCTCCACTGCAGGGAGAGCCACACTGGCTTTATAAGTAAGTAAATAGTTTATTATAGTGACATGTGCATTAACATATTTCAATACATACATAAATACATGAATATAGCACCCGACCCAATGGGTCTATAAGTCACCTACATATTAAATTGTTATACATATAAACATCATATAGAAGTCACAATGATTACATCAACAATATGATATTCAGTCATTTTAAGTATGGCATGGTATTTATGACTGTAATGTTAGCAATGGTAATGGTTACAACAATGATTATTATAAATTCACACCTTTATAATAAAGTTTGACTACTCGAGAGTAACTGTAAATGGACAGGTAATCATTGTTAATATATAACTGTACACACTGAAAATAAAATCCATATACTGTGAGATCTTAAACAAATAATTAAATTCAAGTCATCATCACCATCATCATCACCCTCATCATCATCAATATCATCATCATCAGCACCACCCTCATCATCTTCATCATCACCATCATCACCACCATCATCATCACCCTCATCATCGCCACCACCATCATCATCATTGTGTATTGTAATACAATAAAATAAAGGACATAATGAACGTTCAGTAATTACATATTATAAATTAAACATTTTCTCCTCAGATATGCTCTCACAACAAACTTGGCCACTTTTCTTGGGTATGAGTTTAACAGAAGTTTTAGTATTTGGGTATCTGTTAGATTGTTAAACTGTTCACTTGTTATTGTATAAGTACACTTAATCTTATATCATCGTACAAATGACAGTGAATGATAAAGTGGGTTTCATCCTCCACAGAATGTAGTGTACAAAACCGACACAAGCGCTCCTCTACACGTTCACCTATATATCTTCCTGTCTCTAGTCTTAATGGTAAAATTCCACACCTAAACTGGCACAACACTGAGCGTTCGTGTTTATTAAGGTTCATTTGTATATATTCTTCACATCGGAAAGCCTGTTTGAATAGCTTATAAGTTCGTAATTTGGGGACCGTTTGGATGTCATGCGACCACTTATCAGCATAGTAATCGCCTATTAATGTCTTGGTATGTGGGAGATTGACGCAAGTCTTTGTGTAGAAATTATTTGCTATTCCTAAGGTATTAATTTTTTGATTTAGGTCACTACACCAGTTATTCCTATTCACTCGGTAATCAAACTCGGATACACGTTTCGTAAGTCTATCACTGTCCATATTTATTAAACGATTCCAGTAACGTAACGCATTGCCCCATCTTCTGTAGCTACTTGGTATCCATCCTGAATCTCCATATAGCGCTAGTATAGGTGTGAACCGGTGAACCCCAAGAAAGTAATGTAACGCTCTGTGTTGTACGTTGTCAATACACTGATAATGTTTTAGTCCCCACACAGATGAACAGTAATCCAATATAGGAACTACACAAGAGTTGTATAGCTTCTCATACGATCGAAATCCAAAATCCTTGAGCTTATGTATCTTACTTATTATACTCCCAAGAGCACGACCTGCTCCTTTAGCAAGAGCTTCACAGTTCGACGTAAAGTCACTCTTTTCATGAAAAATAATCCCTAGGTATTTATATTGGTCAACGGTTTCTAAAACGCTATTTCCGATTTTAAATTCATAATCACTGCGCTGTGTTCGACCCCTTCTGAAATGCAGAGCTTTCGATTTCGTTGTGTTTATAAGAACACGCCACTTTTGGCACCACCTATGGAATGTATCCAGCATGCACTGTAACTTGTCCTCTGAGTCGGCGATCAAAACAATATCGTCTGCATACATCAGTAACGAGATCTTAATGTCGCCCATCGATATTCCGAGGTCAAGGTCGTTAACCTCCTGTACAAGGTCATTTGAAAATATTGAGAACAGGGTTGGTGACATGTTGCAACCTTGTCTCACCCCGGTAGTACAGTCGAACCACTCTGTCATCTTGTTGTTAATCCGAACACACGATGTTGTGCTAAGGTATATATTCCGTATTGAGTTGTACACTTTCCCGTCAATATTGTTACTGATTAGTTTATATAAGAGCATGTCCCTGTCAATGAAATCGAAACATTTCTTGAGATCTATATAAGCTGTGAACACTTGTTTATTATTTCGAATAATACTATTTAATGTAAATACGTGATCTTCACATGAGCGGTTAGCTCTAAATCCATTCTGTTCATCCGCCAACAATCCGTTACTTTCTAGATAATCCTACACTCTTTTGTTAAGGAACGAGCTATATAGCTTGCTAATACACGAGAGTAAACTAATCCCCCTATAGTTTAATGGTATACTTTTATCTGAATTAGGATCTTTTAGTAGTGGACATATAATTGCCTTTCTCCATGTCGAAGGAGTTGAAATAGCTTTTGAATCACAACTGTAACATGTGGGAATTTCAGTACATCGTACGCTATATTGGGCCAGTGTAGCTTAGTGAACAAAATTTTGTATGAAAATTGTAAAAACACATTTTTTGTAGGGAGAAGTGGAGCCCCCAGAGGGCGAAGTCAGGGTCCCTAGTCACACTCTAGAATGAACCCTGTGATATGACTCAGTGGCTTTATGTTTTACTGGAGATATATGGCTGACATAAAGGGTACTTAGCATACATACTTACCTCAGAATCAAACTGAATATTCTCCACTTTGAGGTTATGATGAGATACACCGTGTGTGTTGAGGTAGGCCAGACCTTGTACTATTTCAAATGCCAGCTTGATGACCTTCTCTTCACTGAAATTAACAACAATTTTATATTAATTAATGGCTCAGTGTATTTGCCTGCTGAGTAAATATGTCTAAGGCTTTTCGGTGAATGGCTTCTTGTCAGTCTGTTTTACAGCAGGCGAAATAATATTACTAAGTAAAGTGATCATTTTGGCATTTAATGCAATTGTCTAAACTGAGATTGCATAACAAATGTTCAAAATAAAATACACTTTCACTTGCTTGTGATTTCAACATGCCATCGAAAAAAGTACCTTGAAAATTCATGTAACAGAAATGTTGATTACAGTTAAGTTCCAAAAAGCTAATTAACATTGGGCATAGTACCGCTAATAATTGTTACTCGAAACGGAGGAATTTAACACCCAACAATTTATGATTACTGTTCAATATGAGGTAAGTTGTGACATGGAGAGAAATGTCACTTAATGTGTAGAGTGGCACACCATACTGCCGATTTTACTGACAAACCCATGTCTCTAACAGCCTGATATGCATTTGTCAGTGCACTTGGTGAATAGAGACACCAGGTTGGATTTTTTTAAAAATGAATGAAACTGAATTAGCATAAATAGTAAATATCTTGGACAATAGTATTTTTGAAGAAAAAATGTTAAAAAGCTGTAAGAGGAACATTATATTTGAATTGACCTGTAAATGCACATTACGACATTGTCGCATAACTATCACATGACCTTCCTGAGCAGACGATGAAATTTCTCATTTTACAAAAACAAACACATATTACTTTATATTTACCTCTGCTTAAGGGATTTTTAAGTTACACATAAATGGGATTAATGAAAACATCAACATTTGCATACTTTCAAATAAAATGTGCATACTTATCTGCTTTATGCGTAGTTTGTTCTTTGAAAAGTAATATGTGAACACCATATGTACCAAAGCACCTGTTTTGAGAGCAATGACGTCATTCGCGTTCGGGATGTAAACAAAAATCATGTGAATAAACAAAGGCCGAAAACAGGCGCCGGCCGATATCAGGGATGTGACTTATTTGATAAAGCCTACAGAGCAGTGCAAGGATTTATTTCATTCATATATAAATTATCGTCATAACAACACATGTAATCAAGGTTCTTACAAGCTCCGTTGTACTGCATCTTATTACTGTCCTAATATCCTACAAGTGGACCAGAGGTTATAAAATTTTAGGCCTCAAAACCTGGGTTCAAATCCCATAACAGGCATATTTTTAATATTTTATCTTCAAGGATTATGTTTAGCTTAATCCTCTGTTCTCGATGGATTCAACCAGGAATGAGGTCTCGAGAGTGATTAATATAAGTTGCAAGAACTTGTTTCGTAATCGAGCTGAACTAAATTTGTATAAACTAAATTATATGAAAAGGTTGGCAGTTTCTTACGGAGGTTGGTGTTGTTGTTAGGTAAACTGCCCGTTGCTCAAATCGGCAACTGGTAGCAAGGTTAAATACACTTAACTAAAAAAAAAAATTACACTGATTGCGAAACAAGAATTAACAACTTATATTTAATCACTCTGATGCACATAAAAGCGTATATGTGTTTATTTGTGTGGGAGGAAATCGGAATACCTGTAAAAAAAACCCATATGTCCGAATTTGAGACAACCATAGCATCTCCTATATACTTCACTATCATGAGAGTGCCACTTGCAGTATTGTTCAATCCGGCACAAATGTTCATGTGACGCAAAATATCAGCTCAATCCAGAAAAATAAATCAGTAAATACCATTGATATTTTCCTGTATTCCATGCCACTGTCAGATTATTTGTGTAGTGTTCTTGAACAATCATCAGTCGTTCTGAAATTAAATGAATGATCAATCTAAGTAAACAAAGCACATGACACGACCAATTAGGTCCCGGACACAAATCTACAATTAGGTCAGCGCCCTTGACACAAATCTACAATTAGATCAGAGTCCCGGACACAAATCTACAATTAGGTCAGCGCCCTTGACACAAATCTACAATTAGATCAGAGTCCCGGACACAAATCTACAATTAGGTCAGCGCCCTTGACACAAATCTACAATTAGATCAGAGTCCCGGACACAAATCTACAATTAGGTCAGCGCCCTTGACACAAATCTACAATTAGATCAGAGTCCCGGACACAAATCTACAATTAGGTCAGCGCCCTTGACACAAATCTACAATTAGATCAGAGTCCCGGACACAAATCTACAATTAGGTCAGCGCCCTTGACACAAATCTACAATTAGATCAGAGTCCCGGACACAAATCTACAATTAGGTCAGCGCCCTTGACACAAATCTACAATTAGATCAGAGTCCCGGACACAAATCTACAATTAGGTCAGCGCCCTTGACACAAATCTACAATTAGATCAGAGTCCCGGACACAAATCTACAATTAGGTCAGCGCCCTTGACACAAATCTACAATTAGATCAGAGTCCCGGACACAAATCTACAATTAGGTCAGCGCCCTTGACACAAATCTACAATTAGATCAGAGTCCCTGACATAAATCTACAATTAGGTCAGCGCCCTTGACACAAATCTACAATTAGATCAGAGTCCCGGACACAAATCTACAATTAGGTCAGCGCCCTTGACACAAATCTACAATTAGATCAGAGTCCCTGACATAAATCTACAATTAGGTCAGCGCCCTTGACACAAATCTACAATTAGATCAGAGTCCCTGACATAAATCTACAATTAGGTCAGCGCCCTTGACACAAATCTACAATGTAGGTCACAGTCCCTGACCCAAATCTACAATTAGGTGTGAGTCCCTGACACAAATCTACAATTAGGTCTGAGTCCCTGACACAAATCTACAATTAGGTCTGAGTCCCTGACACAAATCTACAATGTAGGTCACAGTCACTGACACAAATCTACAAATGTTATGAATTATACCTTAGAGCCCCATATATGAATGCCCCAATGTACGTGCCGTCTGATCAGGCTATATGCTGTTTGCTATTTGGATAGTGGAGCTAAAACATTCGGCTAAGCAGCAAACAACATAGATCCTGATCAGATGCGGTGCTACGCAGCAGCTGATCTGGATCTATGCTGTTTGCAAATGTCATTTTATCGGTATTTACTTAGCAGGCAAATGGTTATACCTGTAGATCATATTGTGTATTATAACCCTATTTTGTTAAAATTTATTAAACAACACAACTTAAGGATGCAATCACATACTTTCTCACTTCTCTAAAAAAAGTATGACATAGAGGCTAGACTGAGCTCTGTAACAACTACCGGTAGTTAAGATCAGGTTTTGTTCTGCAGGGGGGTGTCCTAGGATAGAGGTACGAGACATTTGGTGGCTTATGGATAAAGTTCCTGTGGTCTCATTGACTGTGTACATCAACGTGATTATGGGTTTGAATAAATAATTAAACATCAACAGTGCCTACCATGCCGGCCTCTAATACAGTCCAGGTATTTACAGATATGTGAATGATCTAATGTCTTCAGGTGCTGAAACTGTCCCACGATCTTGATAGAATTTGGTGTCAGTGGTAGACCGTTCGCACCACATTTGTCATTTGAATGACTAGCAGCAAAGAATGTCGACACTCCAAACTGGGCACTACCCAGAGTCATGTCTCCTGTTCAACAGCTGGATGGTTATTATACTGGAAGCAATGTCATGTTCTTTATGCACCTGAAATAGTCAAAGAACTGTCGATTATGTCTCCACTCACACATACAGTCAAACCTGTCTTAAGCAGCCAGGGAATCTCAAAAAGTGGCTGATTAGCACAGATGGCTGCTTAAGAGCTCTAGGTCAATTGTATAATGAAACAACATATTGGGAGTATGGAAACTGGCTGCTTAATAGAGGTGACCACTAACACAGATTTGACTGTATATTGCTACATGTTCCCACTAACTGTAACTTGGTATGCGTCGACCACAACCATCTATAACCTACCAGGAACCTGAACTACTTAATTCCACAGTCACGAACCCTGTAAAATATAAACTCTTTTTTCCCTGAACAATACTTCTTTGTAATAGATGTAGCTTCTCCTACTAGGTACAGTCCAGCCCTAGTCTAACCATTTTTGCTGAGCGACTGGCCACTGTGCCACTCAAGCAACATTAATATTGACTGTTTTTAACCTTAGTATGTAGTTCTGTTCTGTTTAATACTCTGTCTCACATAGTGAGATTTTAAACCACTGTCCTTGACAAGCGCCTCCCAGTCATACTCGGTACTAAGTGTTGGGAGTAAGCTGTACATGTAGATGTAACATGAGGGTTGTATTGTATTTCCACTACACACATGTTATAAGTGATAATTACACCTCCAAATATACCTTAGGGTTGTAATTACCACCCACCCTGATCTTTGTTTATAGTCACCTCCGCCGAGGAATGTGGGCGACTGGTTTCTCTAAGAAGTTAATGTTGCCAAGTTGCTTAGCCCGATGAGGTTTCTTCTTCCTCTGGTCCACGATGACAAGTCCTGGGTGTTGATAGCTTCCTTCGAATAAAGGGTCATTGTTAGGGTCACACCCTCCACATTTGTCATCCCGCAGCAGCAGAAACCGGCTCAGATATCCTCTTCAAGGGCCTCCTTAAAGTCAAGGCATCCCTGGGCTATTCCCCTTATACCAAACCTAGGATCCAAGTCTGTGTCGAAGTCTACAATAAGCTGCTACTGTGGGACATGCCTAGATCACGACATGCACGTTGTGGAGGTAGACCTGGACCACCCACCCATGCATGCAAGCTGCTTATAAACACTGGTGTTGCTGTTGTCCGTCTTTCTATGTTTTCAATCTTACTCTTAGCTTAATTTATGCCAATGTGATATTTGTTTGCTTTTGTGGTTTAATATTCCACCAACGACTTGGGTCATAGGGCGATTCTCTCGCTATTATTGCTGGAAGAATTCAGGTGCCCTTGGGTATATCCAAACAAACACAAATCACATGCTACATTCCCTAAATCTATACAGACTAGATCAACGGCGTATTGACAATAGGTTATCCCTTATGTATAAAATTCATAATGATCTTGTTGCTATTCCCATTGAAAATTACCTAGTTCCCCTCTCCCGTCCTACTCGCCATTGCCATTCCTTAAGCTATAGGTTAATTACAGCAACTACAGACTACTACAAGTTCTCCTTCTTTCCAAGAACAATCTATCATTGGAACCACCTCCCTCCTGACATTGTCCATCTCCCTACCATAGAGCAATTCAATACGGCAGTTTGCCATATTGAACATGCCAGTCCCTAGTTGTTCTGCGTAGCTGCTTTTAAACTTTTACCACAACTTATTTTCATACCTTCTTAAATTATACTTTTAACTACTCATACTTTTAACTTCTTAGCGGTTTTTGACGCGCAACATGTCTACGTCCCCGCGAGGGGTTCGACATTAAAGGAAGATAGATAGATAGAAACAACATTTCCAGACATTGTTGCATAGTGAGGTTACCATCTGGATCTGGATCTGGATGTATACGTCGCAGGACCAAATTTGGTATATATCGCGACGGGAGAGAGATGCGGTCCGGTTAATTATATGTCCCGGATCAGGGCAGCTTTGAAGCTGCTTGCTTTGTCAGCGCGCACAACACTGTCACTCAAGGAGTTCCAATCAATAATGGTTTTAGGAAAATATGATCTCCTATACTGTTCAGTTTTGCACTGTATTAGGTTAAAGCACTTTGAATTGTTTGTCACATAGTTTGACAGTACATTTGATGTTGTGTAACCACTGAATTGTTTTAGTTTAATGTTTCTTTTCTCCCTTGTGGGTGTTAGTATGCCATGACTGGGTAGAGCTGGCACCTGCCCCTGAACCACTTTGTACATAAACGTCAGTCTGTTGACCCTCCTTCTATCTTGGAGGCTGTGCAGGCCCTGGTTCTGAAGCATGGTTGAGACACATCCTTCCTCTCGGGACTTGTAGTCTCCAGTAATGAATCTGGCTGCTTGTCGTTGTACTCTCTCGAGTCTTTCTATGTCCTTGACATAATAAGGATCCCAGACGATAGAGCTGTATTCGAGGATAGATCTAACAAGAGCCAGATAAGCTGTCTTCCTGCATGTGAGTGGGCAGTGGGAAAGGTTACGTCTGATGAATCCCAGAGAAGAATTCGCCTTCTTTATGACCTTGGATATATGCGTGTTCCACTTCAGGTCGGATTGGATAGTGACTCCTAGGTAAGGGTTCTCGTTGACTTGTTGAAGGAAGACATTATCAAGTTGGTAGAAATGTGATGACTTGTTGTTGATACTGAGTATGTAGCACTTCTTTGCGTTGAAGCGCATTCCCCATGTTGCTAGTATACTCTTGGCGGAGGGAGGAAATTACTACAGATGATGAGATGCTAATCAAGAAGGCCAGTAATAGAACCCATTCAATGTCTGAGTATACATATTTTTTATTTTTCAATTATTGTTTGATTCAATAACTTATGTGTCAGTGGATTCTGTAAAATACTCAAATAGCAAATGTATGAATATCCCAAACAATAGTTAATGGTTTTGATTCTAACCCAATTGGCACAGTTAATGTGCTACAGGCAATATACTTCAACAATAATATAAAAAAAACACAATACCCGCCTATTCAAGCTCAATTTCACTAAAGTATGACCTATGACCTCATTTACTTCCGCTTTCGGTTTTGAATATGAAAAGTTTCGAATATTACAAAGTAGGAAATTGGGAAAGCCCTTTGTCTTGATAAAATAACAATTTAAATATGAACCAAATAATATGATTTAGTTTATCTTTAGTAATGAGAAATTTGGAAATGCTTCAAAAACATTAAGTTCGAATATTCGGATAATTATTTAATACTGAATATGGCGACGACAGTTGACTTGCCAAAGGAGTTTGATGTGGTTGTTCTCGGCACTGGTAATTAATTTTAAGACCACCTTTTGTTGTATGCTATAATGGTATAAATATGTACATTTCCACCAAGAACATTTGTTTAAAAGACTGTTTATTCATTGTAAATTGTTATTTATATTGGGTTTTCGCGACCGATGCACCCAGCATATACAGTATACACTGGATAGCAACCACACGTTACAACCACAAATAGTTTCCAATATATATATATCATCAAGAAGATATCATTTCTATTTTAAAAATATCTGTTTTTGGACAATCTCTGTGTTATGAGGAAGACTATGAAACACACACCTTCAAAAGGTCAAAGACTGACAGAGTGAAACTGTTTGTTCAGTGCTGTGGCTTTAGCAGCTTCTTCATGATGAAATTTGTTTTCATGCTTTATGGGTGGCATTGATTTGGAGTCTTGCTTGGAATGCTTAAGGATGGAATAAAGTTTCTTGGTGTTTGGTCTGTAAGGATGGGAGGCATCAGCACTGTTTAGATTTAGGATGTTTACCAGATATTGATGATAAGCCTCTGAAACTTTCAGTCTGTCTTCAAGACTTACCTCCATTTGTAAAATGAAAATTCAGGACACAAATGGAAACCTGAATGGTCAATCCACGCGAACATGAATGAGATCACAGTAAGCTCAAATGGCATAGAGAAACTTCTCAATAACCTGAACCCCCATAAGGCTAGTGGTCCTGACCAAATTAAGCCAATCATACTTAAAACCCTGTCTAAAGAACTCTCACCTATCCTTGAAGTCTTATTCCAAAAATCCCTCAACGAAGGATCACTGCCGGCCCAGTGGAAGTCAGCAAATGTTGCTCCCATTTACAAAAAAGAGGACAAGTCAAACCCCGCCATCTATAGGCCTATCTCACTGACATGTGTTCTATACAAGGTACTAGAACATATAGTTTCCTCCTCGATAGTAAAACACTTCACTAACCACAGTATTCTGTATCATTTGCAGCATGGTTTTAGAGAAAAACGGTCATGCGTGACCCAACTAGTAATGCTAGTCAATGACATGGTTACCTCTGTCTACAATAAGCATCAGGTAGATCTCATCCTATTAGACTTCAGTAAGGCTTTCGATCAGGGCTGGGGTGAATACATTAGGAAAGTATTTGAATACGAATACTCTGGAAATGTATGAATACGAATACTCTGTTTTATAAATGTATTTGAATAAGAATACTTTAGTAATGTATTCGAATACTTTTTTGAATACTTTTGAATACATTCTCTTTGAATATTATATATGTATGACTAAACAAGAAAAAAACTAAAACAACAACATCTCATATATATATATATACAATGTTTATTTTAGTTTATAATCTTCTGTACATGAAATCAGATATGGGCAAGATTCAAACTACTTCACAACCAACCTATACCATTTACATATATCAGTGTTTTAAAATATTGGTGTATTATTTATTCAACATGTTTTAATAGTATCACAAAACAAATAAACATTTATAGCACAAATTATTAGAGAAGTTTAATTGTGAGAGACAGCATAGTACAACTAATTCAGCACATAATAATATAGCAAGCACATACAGGGCCTGCTCTGGCTCTTATTTTTTTGTAGCCAATTATTTTTAGCCAAATCTGTGCTTCCTTTAGCCAATTCCGACGCGCGCCATTTCTCCCAAACAGAGTTATTATAGTATATTTATTATAATATATTTTAATGTGTCATGCAATTGTATCACCTAAATGATGTATGCCCTTAAACTACAACTGAGGTAAGAGTTACATTTGCCGTGATACATTACTTGACAAGTTGTGTCAACTTTCATTTTCAGAATCATTTTAAAATGCATTCCCAGGGTTAGACAGTTAGACTAGTGCTGCATGTCAACTGTGCACATTTTATTACATCACATAAGACATTTGATCTTTCGGGTTAATGGTGTAAACAAGATTTATTTGATTGACAGGGTACTGCTGCTCGAGATCAATTAACACCTGTCACTTATATTGCCAATACCATTGCTCTATGCCAAATAAACATCCTGTTTTGATGGGATTACTCTGATTAGCAGTCAGGTTTAAAATTGGAATATTAAATATAATAAATGCCATGGCATGTGGTAAATATCTATTATTTCTTTGATCACAATTTCCAATTTTCGAATATTTAACAGATTTTTGTCGTTTTTATCATTTTAGCCAAACTGAGATTTGTCATAATAAAAGTCAAGCCACACACCTGTGATTAGCACAGTTCATAGTATTTTAGTTCAATTGCACAAATTTTCTTAATTAAGGATATTGCTCTGATCTTTGAGCATATCCATAAATTACACCTGTAAAAGCTAACAACAGCAGTAATTATTTTCTTAATTAAGGATATTGCTCTGATCTTTAGTAATTATGCTATAGAATTATTGAAGGTGTTATCATAAACCTGGTCACCTATGATTAACTCATATTTTAATACCTTTTAGGAATATTAGCTCTTTGACATTTAAGATTAACTCCTATAATATAATAATTCAATGGAGATAATCATAAGATTTCCTCAGCAAAGTTTAAAATCACTGATTCTGTAATTAAAATGTTATGGAGCTAATTTCACAATTTTCTCACCTGCTTTTAAAATATTAACAGAATAATTATCAAGGACAATTAATTAAACAATTTATTTATAGTACTAATAAAAATATTTAGAAATTATAGATTAATTTATAGTGTCTGCTAATCTACAATAATAAAAATAGTAATTTTCTAGTGATATATACTTTTAAAATTAGACTTTGTTAATTGTCACTTTTTATTGCATAGATGACTTAATTATGATGTTTAAAAAGTAACATGCAAAAGTATTCAAAAAGTATTCATGAATACAGTGATATTTCAAATGTATTCGAATACAATACGAATACTTGTATTCAAAAAAGGTCATGAATACTGAATACTTATGAATACTGAAGAATCAGTATTCGAATACAGATGAATACTGAATACGAATACCCCAGCCCTGTTTTCGATAAGGTCAATCACGAGAAATTACTACTAAAAATGCATGAATATGGAGTCAGAGGTCACACATTAAGGTGGATTAAGTGTTTTCTAGATAATAGACTCCAGTCAGTTGTCCTTAATGGTATTAGTTCAGAGGCCATTCCGGTGTCCTCTGGAGTCCCACAGGGATCCGTACTTGGACCCCTGCTTTTCCTAGCCTACATAAACGACCTCCCACAAAACATCAGTTCCAAAGTCCGTATCTTTGCAGATGATACTGCAGTCTATCTATCACTGACATCTGCAAATGAATCGGTCACACTCCAAAACGATCTTAAGAGATTAGAGGAGTGGGACGTGGAATTTAACCCTCCAAATGTCAAGTTATCCACGTCACCAGAAGGAAACATCCTATTCCCAGTAAATATAAACTCCATGGAGTCCTACTTGAGTCGGTCACCTCAGCCAAATACCTTGGCGTGGATATCTCAAATAACCTGTCGTGGGACACTCACATAAAAGGTCAACAAAGAAAGCAAACCAAACATTAGGATTTCTACGTAGAAACCTCCAGGTCAAATCTGAACCCCTTAAGTCCATGGCTTACCAGACACTAGTGAGACCCCAGCTTGAATATGGCTCCAAGATCTGGTCGCCCCATACCCAAACATTGATAGACCAAATTGAAGGTGTCCAGCGAAGCGCAGCCTGTTGGATAAAGGCTGACTTCTATCGTACCTCTAGTGTTACAGACATGCTACATTCCCTTAATCTACGCAGACTAGATCAACGGCGTATTGACAATAGGTTATCCCTTATGTATAAAATTCATAATGATCTTGTTGCTATTCCCATTGAAAATTACCTAGTTTCCCGTCCTGCTTGCCATTGCCATTCTTTAAGCTATAGGTTAATTACAGCAACTACAGACTACTACAAGTTTTCCTTTTTTCCAAGAACAATCTACCATTGGAACCACCTCCCTCCTGACATTGTCCATCTCCCTACCATATGGCAGTTTGCCATATTGATCATGCCAGTCCCTAGTTGTTCTGCGCAGCTGCTTTTAAACTTTTACCACAACTTACTTTCATTACCTTCTTAAATTATACTTTTAACTTCTTTGCGGTTTTTGACGCGCAACATGTCTACGTCCCCGCGAGGGGTTCGACATTAGTGGACGGTGGACGGACTGACGTTCAATTAATAATGTTGCTATGTGTTCTTGAACAAGCTCTTAAATATCGCAGGAGATATGTCTCTCGACATCTTAACAATTACAAATATTCTTGAAATCAATGATTTGACAGCACTGAGATATTTGTAGCGAGGTCATTGCTATTTATAGATAGCAGTTTCCTATCTAACAACAGTAACAAGACCGACTAAACATCCCTTGGTTCTTCATACAATATTGATAAAAAAGTTTTATTATTCTATCTGCATCATACTCTCCATACTGGGAGGCATGTGTGGATGCACACCACTGTATCTCTATATATCCACAATATTGACTGTATCTCTATATATCCACAATATTGACTGTATCTCTATATATCCACAATATTGACTGTATCTCTATATATCCACAATATTGACTGTATCTCTATATATCCACAAGATTGACTGTATCTCTATATATCCACAAGATTGACTGTATCTCTATATCCACAAGATTGACTTTATCTCTATATCCACAAGATTGACTGTATCTCTATATCCACAAGATTGACTTTATCTCTATATCCACAAGATTGACTGTATCTCTATATCCACAAGATTGACTGTATCTCTATATTTCCACAATATTGACTGTATCTCTATATTTCCACAATATTGACTGTATCTCTATATTCCACAATATTGACTGTAGCTCTATATTTCCACAAGCTTGACTGTATCTCTATATTTCCACAATATTGACTGTATCTCTATATTTCCACAATATTGACTGTATCTCTATATTTCCACAATATTGACTGTATCTATATTTCCACAAGATTGACTTTATCTCTATATCCACAAGATTGACTGTATCTCTATATCCACAAGATTGACTTTATCTCTATATCCACAAGATTGACTGTATCTCTATATGTCCACAAGCTTGACTGTATCTCTATATTTCCCCAAGATTGACTGTATCTCTATATCCACAAGCTTGACTGTATCTCTATAGTTCCACAAGATTGACTGTATCTCTATATGTCCACAATATTGACTGTATCTCTATATTCCACAATATTGACTGTATCTCTATATTCCACAATATTGACTGTATCTCTATATTTCCACAATATTGACTGTATCTCTATATATCCACAAGCTTGACTGTATCTCTATATTTCCACAATATTGACTGTATCTCTATATTTCCACAAGCTTGACTGTATCTCTATATGTCCACAATATTGACTGTATCTCTATATTTCCACAAGCTTGACTGTATCTCTATATTTCCACAAGCTTGACTGTATCTCTATATTTCCACAATATTGACTGTATCTCTATATTTCCACAATATTGACTGTATCTCTATATTTCCACAAGCTTGACTGTATCTCTATATTTCCACAATATTGACTGTATCTCTATATTTCCACAATATTGACTGTATCTCTATATTTCCACAATATTGACTGTATCTATATTTCCACAAGCTTGACTGTATCTCTATATGTCCACAAGCTTGACTGTATCTCTATATTTCCCCAAGATTGACTGTATCTCTATATCCACAAGCTTGACTGTATCTCTATATTTCCACAAGATTGACTGTATCTCTATATTTCCACAAGCTTGACTGTATCTCTATATGTCCACAATATTGACTGTATCTCTATATTTCCACAAGCTTGACTGTATCTCTATATTTCCACAATATTGACTATCTATATTTCCACAAGCTTGACTGTATCTCTATATTTCCACAATATTGACTGTATCTCTATATCCACAAGCTTGACTGTATCTCTATATTTCCACAATATTGACTGTATCTATATTTCCACAAGCTTGACTATATCTCTATATTTCCACAATATTGACTGTATCTCTATATCCACAAGCTTGACTGTATCTCTATATTTCCACAATATTGACTGTATCTCTATATTTCCACAATATTGACTGTATCTCTATATTTCCACAAGCTTCACTGTATCTCTATATATCCACAAGATTGACTGTATCTATATATTTCCAGGTATGCCAGAGAGTATTGTTGCAGCAGCATGTGCTAGAATAGGACAGAAGGTTCTACATATTGACAAGTAAGTTAATTGTTTCCATCAATGATTTAATGTCAAATATGTATAGTAAACATACAGCGGCATGTACTGTATCTATCCAGAACCCAGTATGTTACAGAACGTATAGCAGCCCTGCAGGTATTGTATACATCCAGAACCCAGCAAGTACAGAACATGTAGCGGCCCCGCAGGTACTGTATACATCCGGAACCCAGCAAGTACAGAACGTATAGCAGCCCTGCAGGTACTGTATACATCCGGAACCCAGCAAGTACAGAACATGTAGCGGCCCCGCAGGTACTGTATACATCCGGAACCCAGTAAGTACAGAACGTATAGCAGCCCTGCAGATACTGTATATATCCGGAACCCAGCAAGTACTGGACGTATAGCGAGCCTGCAGGTACTGCATGCATCCAGAACCCTGCAGGTACAGAACATATAGCGAGCCTGCAGGTACTGTATACATCCAGAACCCAGCAAGTACAGGACGTATAGCGAGCCTGCAGATACTGTATACATCCAGAACCCAGCAAGTACAGAATGTATAGCGAGCCTGCAGATACTGTATACATCCAGAACCCAGCAAGTACAGAATGTATAGCGAGCCTGCAGATACTGTATACATCCGGAACCCAGCAAGTACAGAATGTATAGCGAGCCTGCAGATACTGTATACATCCGAAACCCAGCAAGTACAGAATGTATAGCAACCCTGCAGATACTGTATACATCCAGAACCCAGCAAGTACAGAATGTATAGCGAGCCTGCAGATACTGTATACATCCAGAACCCAGCAAGTACAGGACGTATAGCGAGCCTGCAGATACTGTATACATCCGGAACCCAGTAAGTACAGAACGTATAGCAGCCCTGCAGATACTGTATACATCCGGAACCCAGCAAGTACAGAACATGTAGCGAGCCTGCAGGTACAGAACATATAGCGACCCTGTGTGTACTGTATACATCCGGAACCCAGTAAGTACAGAACGTATAGCAACCCTGCAGATACTGTATACATCCGGAACCCAGTAAGTACAGAACGTATAGCAGCCCTGCAGATACTGTATACATCCGGAACCCAGCAAGTACAGAACATGTAGCGAGCCTGCAGGTACAGAACATATAGCGACCCTGTGTGTACTGTATACATCATACATCAAGAACCCAGCAGGTACAAATTACCCAACAGCCCCATGCTACAACCTGTGAAACATAAACCATAATTTCATGATACAAAATGCAGCATTGACCATTGTGTTCAACTAATAAGTGGAACATTTGATCTGTTTCTTCAGGAATTATCATTACAGTGGTGACTGGGCTTCATTCAGTCTAAAAGGCATTGAAAGCTGGGTGCTAGAACACCAGGTAACAGACTTGTAATTAACACTATTTCATTCATATATATATTCTTTATTCTCTCGGTCTTCTAAAAATATTTCCATCCAATTCTATTTTCCAAGATTTAACCATTCTCATATAATTACCTTGTTTCCACTATTACCTGTTGACTGCTCCTATTAACTGCTCACTGCTCCAGTATTAACTGCTCACTGCTCCTATTAACTGCTCGCTGCTCCAGTACTAACTGCTCACTGCTCCAGTACTAACTGCTCACTTGTCATGCAAACATCTTTATGTTTAGTGGGAAATTGTCCGGCGTCTGTCAGCATTTACATTCAAATGACATCCTCTCATGAACCATGGTTGGACAGAAAAAAGGCAGCGTTCATTTTGAGCCGCGATGAGGTGCGGGAGGAGGGTATTTTGGGGTTAGCCCCATAGATAAGTTTGCTAAATTACGATGATTGATCAAAGAGGCAGTACGGCATTACATATTGTGAAAAGGGCGGACACGTTCTAAGTTATAACGATATGCCCACCCGAAGGCACTCGCCCGTTGAGTTGTATATAAAAAATGTTCTAGAAAAAACCCTAATGTAGCATCCTTACAGCAACATTAACTCTATTTCTTCAAATGAGGTAAAAATCTAGGTCAAGTGTCAAGTTTGGAATGATCAGTACCAAGCTTTGTATTCCACTCAGTTCATTTTTCACAGTTATGGCCCTTTGAAGATTTGTACAGAATACAGTTTGTCAGGATCAAATGGCACCTTTCAAGAGGAGCTCTGTTTCTGTTGTACTTGATTTATTTCACTTTCACTACTGAGAGAAGACATGCAATGTTTATAAAACACTGTTAGTTAACTCTTTGCATGCTGGTTCAAATAATTGTAGCAGACAACAATTCATTATTTTGTTTTCGTCTTGCCCACTTTTGTCAGCAATTATATATTTGCATATAACTAAGCAATGCCACCGCCCTGTCTGACCCTAATAAAATTAACAGTCTTTCCCTAATAAAATTAACAGTCTTTCAGATCTACCAGACTTTAGACTGAGATCTCATGTCGGTGCTTTACATCGTGCACGTAAAAGAACCCGAAGAGACTCTGGAATGGATCTTTGTCTGTATCATTGCACTATCCTCCAAAAATCTAAAATTACTAATCTCTTCAGAAGGCGTCGTTCATATGGGCAACCGGTAGCGACGATAAATAAATGTAAAACAACAACAGTCCCAAGGTGTTATAAATTGTATGTATGTTGATTTAGCAGGATACTAAAGCTGAAAGCGATGATGGTAGAGGGGCACTACTGAGGCCAACAATTGATGAGTCCAGCCTGTTGGAAGATGGTGAAACATTGATAGAGCTACCACTGGATACCTCCAACTTCTCACAGGTTCACGCCCAGTATCATGTGCAGTATGTATAGTATTATATGCCTTTCCAACTTTTCTATATACAAATCTTGTCCAAACTAATCAGATAAATGTCGGAGCGTAATAAACTTGGTAGGAAATAACCGTATTAAGTGTAGTTATTATTGTTATTGACATTTTCTGCTGTTTGTGTATAGCTGAGCCGTGACAAGATGCGATGTCCTTGTCGCTTAATTCACACAAATAGACTGTGTATCAATTAATGTGTGCAACATATTTCATTCTCTTTTAGTCATGATGTAGAAACAAAGAAAAACGAAGAAGGAAAAAAGAGAAAAGAATAAAATAAAACAAAGGAAAAAAATTAACATCCTTAACAACCGTATCGCACAATGTGTATTCACCAGATGTACCGATACATTTTACTGGTATATCTCTTACATACAAAGCCTACATTGAACTGTCCATTCCATATAAGTCAACATATTCATTTATTTTTAGAGAAACAGATGCATATGATGAAAAAGAACTAAGTGATACAAAAACAGAAAGCTGTGATAAATTTGAGACAGTAATCAAGACTGACGAAAGTAAAAATGTGTCATCTGGAGATGAAGAAATCACAGTTGATGCAAGTGATGCTACTACTGGAGGGAAACAAGGAAGTCTTGGTGAGGATGATCCAGGTGATACTAGTGCTGGAGGGGATGAAGGAAGTATGGGTACGGTTGATGCAGTTGATGGCACCACTGCAGGGAAACAAGAAAGTATGGGTGATATAAGTGAAATGAAATATGACGCTAGGAAAGATACAGACAGTGATATGGTTGAAAAAAAGTTAACAGACTTAGCAACCAGTGATATTGAAAGCGAGAAACCTGAAAAGGTGGAAATGCCGGTACCTAAACGGGACGATGTAGAAAATGATGAGAAGCAGTGTGTGGAAGAACATACACAAGATAACGTAGTTGAAGCAGATGCTAATCCAGCCACTCAACTTGCTGTTGAAAATGACCCTTCTAAAAGGACGTGGACTGTTAAAAGGCTGAAGGCTATATGGATCAAATTTAATCTTGACCTGTCACCAAAGGTAAATTTTGTATTGTGGTAGAAGTTCTCGGGGAAAGGGGCCCTGGTAGCTCAAGTGGCAGATCATGTCTGAGTCCCAGGTAGCTTTTCTAAAAACTGACATATTCATGGCCAGCATGATGGTGAATTAGGCTTGTAGAACTAGATTGTGAAACAATGAAGTATTCAGTCGGACAGTGGAATGTGACATATATTTGCCAAGTCAACTGCCTTGCAGTTGTTCAATGGGACAGATTTAGTTACCGGTATATCATTGCGATTTTACATGCATTTACTTGTCTGTATGATAGGTGGTAATTGGGATACAAGGTTAGACTATATGTGAACAAATAGCAAATTGTGTTGGGTGATAAGTTCTAACAGCATTATTAACCCTTTGCATGCTAGCGGCAGATAAAATCACTTTTGCAAACAGCATAGAGCCAGATCAGACTGCACAAAACATGCCGTCTGATCAGGCTCTTTGCTGTTTGCTATGCGGATAGTGGAGCTAAAACATTTGGCATAGGTGTTGTGATGTCTATACACAGGTGTTGTGATGTCTATATACAGGTGTTGTACTCGGTTGGGGACATGGTGGAATTGTTGATTTCCTCTGATATTGCCAAGTACTGCGAGTTCAAGACCATCACCCAGATCATCACATTGAGGAATGGAATTCTTGAACAGGTAAATATTGTTGATTGAACAGGTAAATAATGCTTAGATCAAACATTAAAACACGCGACTATGAAGTCTGCACAACAAATAAAAACAAAACATATTTGGACAAACAGATATTGGATAACCTGTTTCATTCTTTTCAAACGTGAATTTTATTATTCTCTTCATACACACTTCATGCTGTGATCTACAGAGACCTCTATACTACTAGTATATTTACATTGCTATCAGGGGTGTATTACGGTTGCATGGGGCCCCTGGCTGGAGCTCAAACAGGGACCCTTTCATCAAGATAAATACTAGTGTAAGCAAACAAGAACATTCTATGAATACACCTTTCTCACATTCCCACTTGCTGAAATTACGGCTTTCCGCTATCGCATTGGTTGGTAAGAAGGGATTTCACCTATCGACGCGTATTGCGGGACTGTTAGACTCGGGGAACAGTGCACTATACATTATTGCTGCAATCGACTAAACACAAAAATATTATTAAAGTCATACATCGTTGGAAAGCTCAGGATATCTTCTAAGTTCTATCATTTTAAAAGATTTCGTTAAATTTTATTCAGTTAATTACAGATTTAAAATACTAATTTGGGGGCCCATAAATATCGGGGGGCCCTGGCTTCAACCCTCCCCTTAATCTGCCACTGATTGCTATTACATTTCCCTCGATTGACGTATATGCCGTGATTGTATACATGTATGTTTGCTTCAGGTGCCATGTTCTAGAGCGGATGTTAACTATACATGTATGTTGCTTCAGGTGCCATGTTCTAGAGCGGATGTTAACTATACATGTATGTTGCTTCAGGTGTCATGTTCTATAGCGGATGTTAACTATACATGTATGTTGCTTCAGGTGCCATGTTCTAGAGTGGATGTTAACTATACATGTATGTTGCTTCAGGTGCCATGTTCTAGAGTGGATGTTAACTATACATGTATGTTGCTTCAGGTGCCATGTTCTAGAGCGGATGTTAACTATACATGTATGTTGCTTCAGGTGCCATGTTCTAGAGCGGATGTTAACTATACATGTATGTTGCTTCACGTGCCATGTTCTAGAGTGGATGTTAACTATACATGTATGTTTTGCTTCAGGTGCCATGTTCTAGAGCGGATGTTAACTATACATGTATGTTGCTTCAGGTGCCATGTTCTAGAGTGGATGTTAACTATACATGTATGTTGCTTCAGGTGCCATGTTCTAGAGTGGATGTTAACTATACATGTATGTTGCTTCAGGTGCCATGTTCTAGAGCGGATGTTAACTATACATGTATGTTGCTTCAGGTGCCATGTTCTAGAGCGGATGTTAACTATACATGTATGTTGCTTCACGTGCCATGTTCTAGAGTGGATGTTAACTATACATGTATGTTTTGCTTCAGGTGCCATGTTCTAGAGCGGATGTTAACTATACATGTATGTTGCTTCAGGTGCCATGTTCTAGAGTGGATGTTAACTATACATGTATGTTGCTTCAGGTGCCATGTTCTAGAGTGGATGTTAACTATACATGTATGTTGCTTCAGGTGCCATGTTCTAGAGCGGATGTTAACTATACATGTATGTTTGCTTCAGGTGCCATGTTCTAGAGCGGATGTTAACTATACATGTATGTTGCTTCAGGTGCCATGTTCTAGAGCGGATGTTAACTATACATGTATGTTTGCTTCAGGTGCCATGTTCTAGAGCGGATGTTAACTATACATGTATGTTTGCTTCAGGTGCCATGTTCTAGAGTGGATGTTAACTATACATGTATGTTTGCTTCAGGTGCCATGTTCTAGAGCGGATGTTAACTATACATGCATGTTTGCTTCAGGTGCCATGTTCTAGAGCAGATGTTAACTGCACATGTATGTTTGCTTCAGGTGCCATGTTCTAGAGCGGATGTTAACTATACATGTATGTTTGCTTCAGGTGCCATGTTCTAGAGCGGATGTATTTAGCAGTAAGATAGTCGGCATGCTGGAGAAGAGAATGTTGATGAAGTTCCTGCAGTTCTGTGTACAGTATGAACAGAAGGCAGACGAGATTGGTGGTGGGTATAAAAACTCTGTAGTCCAGTGGTAACACGCTGGACTGATAATCCAGGGATCGCTGGTTTGATCCCCCGTCTGACACTAATAAAATTAATGTTTTTTAGATGGGACTTTAAACCGAGGTCTTGTGTCGGTGCTGTACACTGTGCATGTAAAAGAACCAGAGGAGACTTTGGAATGGGTCTCTGTCTGTATCATTGCACTATCCTCCAAAACTCTAAAATGATTAATCTCTTCAGAAGGCGTCGCTCATGGGCAACCGGTAGCGACGATAAATAAATGTAAAACACACATAGATTTGTTCTCCACCATCCACACTTTCACCAAATAGCATCTTCTCAGAAAATGCTATGTAAATTTTAACATAACGTGGTTATGGAGAAACGATTAGTTGATGACAATTAATGTAATTCCCGATCGTCCAGTGTTCCCAAAGTTCAGTGTTCCGCCAAGGATTTTAAAAATCAGAGACATTTGTGAGGATAAAAATAGGGTTTTCTTCGGCACGGGCGACACAGGTTACTATGGCTTACATATGGTTACTATGGCTTACATATGGTTACTATGGCTTACATATGGTTACTATGGCTTACACATGGTTACTATGGCTTACATACCTGGTTACTATGGCTTACATATGGTTACTATGGCTTACATATGGTTACTATGGCATACATATGGTTACTATGGCTTACACATGGTTACTATGGCTTACATACCTGGTTACTATGGCTTACATATGGTTACTATGGCTTACATACCTGGTTACTATGGCTTACATATGGTTACTATGGCTTACATATGGTTACTATGGCATACATATGGTTACTATGGCTTACATATGGTTACTATGGCATACATATGGTTACTATGGCTTACATATGGTTACTATGGCATACATATGGTTACTATGGCTTACATATGGTTACTATGGCATACATATGGTTACTATGATTACACGATACATGTAAGTGATATATGAGTATATCTAGGCCATCTTCCTCTTTCATGTCTGAAATATATGTAAGATCATTAACCATATCGTCATGACGCCCGATACAGGGTACTATTGCAATTGTTTCATTCTCATTGATTATTGATTGGTAACGTGCTATCGTGTATTTCAGATTTCCTGGAAAGACCATTCGTTGACTTTCTTATATCAAAGAAGCTTACACCAACCATCAAACATTATATACAGCATTCCATTGCCATGGCAACTGACACAATGACCACTCAACAAGTATGATATTTATTTGTCAGAATTGTACATAATAATCTTCCAGCTTACAGCTTTAACTTAGTCTTCGTAGAAATTCATGGTAATTGAGTTTTAATGGGAATCTTCTTTTAAAAAGAAATAATTTCCTACAACAAACCTTGGCAATGAGAGACATCTGTGAGTTAGTGCCCCTGTATGAAGCAAAACGAGGATTAAAATTAGGTACAAACTACTATTTCTGTATTTAGTTTTTAATAGCTATTACCACGAAATACCCATAATGCATCCTACTATCTCCACCTGAGATACTATGACTATACAACTGTTGCTATGATTACACAAGTGTTGCCATGACTACACAAGTGTTGCTATGACTATGTATGTGTTGCTACGATTATAAAGATGTTGCCAGGACTACGTAAGAGTTGCCATGACTACACAAGTGTTGCTACGACTACACAAGTGTTGCCATGACTACACAAGTGTTGCTATGACTACACAAGTGTTACTATCCTTCCAGCAACTCTTCTAACTGTATATTTTGTTTTCAGGGTCTCGAAAAGATGAAAAGGTTTTTGAAATCACTTGGTCGCTATGGTAACACAGCATATCTGTGGTCTCTATATGGGAGTGGAGAACTGCCACAGAGTTTCTGCAGGTGCTTGTGTATTACGCATGATTTTGATAGTGCTCTTTGCCTCCTGCTTTCATTCATTAATACTGTGCCAGTACTAGTTTAAACTTTATTTATTTTACAACCAACAACTTATATTAATCACATAAAGCGTAAATGTGGTCATTCGTGTGGGAGAAAACCGGAGTACCCGGAGAAAACCCACCTGTCCGATCTGGCGAACACCGTACCATCTCACATACATCCCGGTCCGAGGATCGAACCCGGGTTGCATTGGTGAGAAGTGTGCCAGGACTGAGGGCTGGGGCCATTCTTTGAATCTTTCCTTCACTGTTTCATCATTCATTTGACTTAGCATTGTGTTAGATGGTAGATGATTCTCTTAGTAATAGATTGTAAAACATATTATTCATGTATTTATAAATTGAGAATTTACAGCAATTTCTTACCCAGGACTTGTGCATGACAGTGATGTCGATTATTGATTTAACGCTAGTGTACGTGTGTCATGTACTTCAGAGTTAGGCCACTATGGCAGAGTGGTTACGGTTGTTGACTTCAAATAGCTCGACCCTCGCCTAGTCTGGTTCAAATTCAACTGAGGGTGTCGAAATATGTTCATGTGAGGATTCTATCCAGCTGGCTTGTGGAAGGTTGGTGGTTCTACCTGCGTACCCGTCCGTGTCTGAATACTGCTTGATGGCGCACCCATGGGCTTTGCCACCAATAATAGCTGGAGAGTCGTCATATGGCCTAAGTTTGCCTAAACCTCATAGATAAACAAACATTTACGTCAGTCGGGCTGTGAGTTTCATGCTCCACTTCCTCCAGAATGGCCAACATGGATTCTGAGAAACACTTGTTTTTTCCCCCTATTCACAAGTGGTCCACATTGACATATTAATGTTTACATTGAAAGTGACATTTTTATATGTAGACACATTTCGGCCAAACAGTTTGTCTTAAAACAACTTGCAGAATATATACTGTTTATTCTATGCAGTATGTGTGCAGTGAACAGTTTCTCTTAAAACAACTTGCAAGATATCAAATGTTTATTCTGTGCAGTGAACAGTTTCTCTTAAAACAACTCGCAGAATATCTACTGTTTATTCTATGCAGTATGTGTGCAGTGAACAGTTTCTCTTAAAACAGCTTGCAAGATATCAAATGTTTATTCTGTGCAGTATGTGTGCAGTGAACAGTTTCTCAAGAAACAGCTTGCAGAATATCAAATGTTTATTCTATGCAGAATGTGTGCAGTGAACAGTTTCTCTTAAAACAGCTTGCAAGATATCAAATGTTTATTCTGTGCAGTATGTGTGCAGTGAACAGTTTCTCTTGAAACAGCTTGCAGAATATCTAATGTTTATTCTATGCAGAATGTGTGCAGTGAACAGTTTTTTTTTGAAACAGCTTGCAGGATATCAAATGTTTATTCTGTGCAGTATGTGTGCAGTGAACAGTCTCTTGAAACAGCTTGCAGAATATCTAATGTCTATTCTATGCAGGATGTGTGCAGTGAACAGTTTCTCTTAAAACAACTTGCAGAATATCTACTGTTTATTCTATGCAGGATGTGTGCAGTGAACAGTTTCTCTTAAAACAACTTGCAGAATATCTACTGTTTATTCTATGCAGGATGTGTGCAGTGTTTGGTGGTGTATACTGCCTTAGAATGTCGGCTTCATCAATGGTAATGGATTCAGATAACAGGTAATGTGTGCAGGGCTTTCATTAGACCCGAGCTCCCGGGTTTTGATGCACGAAAATTGATAAAGACGCATATTTGACTCTTGGTGAAAATGCCCTGAGAGTCATTTTGACCCGGGGCGTTGATCGGTCATGCGTCATCCAATATTTTCTCTCATCCGAGTAATTATCAAAATCTGTCTGTTTTCAAGGTCGAAGACCGTAACGGTAATCGTTCATATATAAAATGCAGTTATTGACCCGGGGCGTTGATCGGTCATGCGTCATCAAATATTTTCTCATCGGAGTAATTATCAAAATCTGTCTGTCTACGAGGTCGAAGACCGTAATCTTTCATATATAAAACGCAGTTATTTTCATCAAAAGTCTGCTGCATTTGGTTTTGAACACGAGGGACTCGCAATCGGACAAATGGCGTCCGATTGCAAACTTTAGTATCAAAGGGAAATAAATCTTTAATAACGTTTCTCTAATACCTGTACGGCTCGGTATTTTTCCGGTAAAAATTAGTTTTTATCACCTTTAGCAAGTTTTGCAAACAACCAATTACCGTTTGTGTTGTTTGCCATCATATGTGCTGCTAATCATGAGAACTGAGAAGTTTAAGTAGGTGTTGACATTATGTGTATTGTCAATGTACAATCGGCATAGATAAAACGGTGTTTTTGTAACACGTGTATTGTCAAGAATAAGTTGTCTGCTAATTGAGAAGCTTATAGTGGGCCACTGATATAGAAAATATACGCCGGAATCGTTTGATGATGTCGGTGAGTAAAAGTACTTTTGCTATTGTTTGTTACAGATTTCTATGGGGTATTCATTGTGTGCACCACCCATTAATCATTTCATTGTTTCTACATTATTCCTTCATTTTCTGGAGAATAGTCCTAAATCATTCTTAGTTATATTTTCAATCAGATCGGAGATAAGAAATTAAAGAGTATCAGTTTTAGAAATTAAATCTTAAATATGGTTCAGAAAACCCTTAGTCACTTCGGAATTGGCACACCCAGCAAACGTAAGCTGAGTGATAGTGATAGTGTTAGTGAACCTGGGACACCTAAACGCCATAAAGTAGACTGTGACACTCCTAAGTCTAAAATGAAAAGAAAATTCAGGCCTGAGTGGCTTAATGAATTTAAGTGGCTGGAAATGAAACAAACTGATGATCAGATTCTGTTGTATTGTACTTGGTGTAGAGATGCTAAAAAGAAAAATCCCTTCGCTAACAGTGGTAGCACGAACCTACAAAAAAGTGCTCTTGATCGCCATGCAAACAGTAACCCTGAACATGTTGAAGTTGTTTGTGCTCAACAAGTTGTAAAGTCAAAACAAACTGTCATGGATGTTATTGAAATTCTGGAAAAAAAGCAGACTATTGAAAATGCCCAGTCAAAGGAAGTCCAATTGAAGACGATGTACTTTGTTGCCAAGAATAACTTACCACTGCGCATCCACAATGAGCTAGTTAGTCTCCAGAAGGAGAATGGGTGCCAGCCTCTACAAGACAGTGTGAACATCTACACCAGCGCCGGTATTCACAATGATATGATAGATGCAATAAACTCTGAGCTGGTAGATGACATAAATAAAGACATCAACTACAGTGACTTTGTGGGTGTAATTGTAGATGAAACCACAGACATAACTATCCACAAGAAACTTAACATATACTTTAAGTGTTTTAAGTCCGGCACATCTGAGCCCGTGGTGCACTTTGTGGACTGTGTTCCAGTGGTAAATGGAAAGGCTGAGACACTAGTACAGGAAATAGAGAATGTTTGTGTCAACATGGGACTGGATCTTATGAAAGTTGTATCAATGGCTAGCGACGGTGCAAGTGTTATGACTGGCCGTAAAGGTGGTGTTGGTGCGCTTCTTCGGAAAAAAAAACCCCAGGCTAGTGCTAATCCACTGTGTAGAATCATAGAGGAAGGGCCAACAGTAACAGATTTCCCGGCTGGAAAGGTTGCCCGCAGATTTGACAAAATGTGCAAGCGTAGGAAATGAAACAGTAACTTCAAACGTGCTCAGTAAAGTGATTGAATTAATGATTTGTGTCTTGAATAAAGTTTACAAAACTGTTTTTCATAAAAATAAAATACATATTTATTATAAACCTGTGTTCGTTTTGGTTAAAGTACAGTCATGTATTAGTAGAGAAAGGTCTGGCTTGGTCAGCTCACACATTGGTCTAGAGTGCATTGTATGATCGAGAAAAAAAAATACATATACGTAAAGTACCAACATGCATATATTTGACTCTTGAAAATTCCAGCTTGACTCTTGAAAATTCCTGTTTGACTCTTGAGATTTTGACCTCAAGGGTCATTGACTCTTGAGTTTCAAAGTCTAGTGAACGCCCTGGTGTGTAGACAGATTCCAAGATCTGTACAATTTCGGAGTAAATTAATTAATTAAAACAAAAAAATGTAGAAATTTGTTAAAATTGTTAAATTTCTTGGTAGCCATAACTATATATGTAAGATATTTGTAGAATTTAATGACCTGTGCTATGTAATGTACGGTCTACCTCAATGTTCTATAGGAATGCTTGCAAGGGAATCTAGAGTAAAATGGAGCACATTACTGCACATATCTTTTGCATATGCGACTCATACTTTATTGACCTGTACCATGAGACTATTATACGATTAACGATATTAACGAAGCAGAACCCCGTGCTCTATTGACCTGTGTTGTTTGCATGAAACTATATTGTGTATACATTTGAATAACTGACCATGCACAGTGCCCATTTTGGTTATTGTGGTACAAGCATTTGTATTTGCATGTTCAAACAAATATCTTGTGGAAGTCGTGATAGCGCAGTGGATGCGCGTTCGCTTCAGGTGCGAAAGGTCCGGAGTTCGAGCCCCACTCACTGGAGCCTTTACGATTGTGCCCTTAGGCAAGGCATTTAAATTCCACGTTGCCTCTTCTCTCTCCCTCGTGGCGATGGATTCCATCAGGAATGAGGTCTCGAGAGTGATTTATATAAGTTGAAATAACTTGTTTCGCAATAGAGCTAAAATAAATTTGTATAAACTAAACAAATATCTTATTTTGCTTCAGATGCTGTGGAATTATTACTACAGATGGCCAGAAGATAAAATGCAAGTAAGTGTTGTCTCAATTGTTTGTTAGCAGATCCAAGTAAATACCATTTCAAATGTTGTTAGCAGATCCAAGTAAATACCATTTCAAATGTTGTTAGCAGATCCAAGTAAATACCATTTCAAATGTTGTTAGCAGATCCAAGTAAATACCATTTCAAATGTTGTTAGCAGATCCAAGTAAATACCATTTCAAATATTGTTAGCAGATCCAAGTAAATACCATTTCAAATATTGTTAGCAGACCCCCAAACAATATTTAGTTGTGCCGGTCACCTCTACCAGATCATGGTTAATATATATCATCACTTTTCATTCCTGCAGTTTGCCGTATATTATATCACAATGTCTATACCATCCGCCATACATTATATCATGATGTATATGCCATCTGCTGTACGTTTATGATATTCTTGCAGCGGATGTTCATTGTCACAATCTTTATGACGTCTGATATACCTGTTTTCAGGTGGCTCATTATGGAAGGCAGTTACGCTCCAGCCAGTTTTATTTGTAAAGAACAGAAGAGGTAAATGTATATCTACCAAAGACTTCAAGTTTATGTGATTCAGAATACGAATGGCTAAAAAGTGTGTTTTTCTATTATGGTGTGATCCCTATTGAGAAAGGGCCAGTCATTTCTGACTTGTGACACACCTCTCTTATGATCATCGGTACTTCACGAATCTTATCCTTGCTGGCCAGGTTGATCATTATTAAACTAGCTATCTAAGCATACCGATCTCTCTCTAAGCATACCGATCTCTCTCTAAGCATACCGATCTCTAAGCATACTGATCTCTCTCTAAGCATACCGATCTCTCTCTAAGCATACTGATCTCTCTCTAAGCATACCGATCTCTCTCTAAGCATAATAATCTCTCTCTAAGCATACTGATCTCTCTCTAAGCATACTGATCTCTCTCTAAGCATACCGATCTCTCTCTAAGCATACCGATCTCTCTCTAAGTGATCTCTCTCTCTAAGCATACCGATCTCTAAGCATACCGATCTCTCTCTAAGCATAATAATCTCTATCTAAGCATACCGATCTCTCTCTAAGCATACCGATCTCTCATACCAATCTCTCTCTAAGCATACCGATCTCTCTCTAAGCATACCGATCTCTCTCTAAGCATACCGATCTCTCTCTAAGCATAATAATCTCTATCTAAGCATACCGATCTCTCTCTAAGCATACCGATCATCTAAGCATACCGATCTCTCTCTAAGCATACCGACCTCTCTCTAAGCATAATAATCTCTCTAAGCATACCGATCTCTCTCTCTAAGCATACCGATCTCTCTCTCTAGGCATACCGATCTCAGAATACCGATCTCTCTCTAAGCATACCGATCTCTCTCTGTAAGCATACCGATCTCTCTCTAAGCATACCGATCTCTCTCTAAGCATAATAATCTCTCTCTAAGCATACTGATCTCTCTCTAAGCATACTGATCTCTCTCTAAGCATACTGATCTCTCTCTCTCTAAGCATACTGATCTTTCTCTCTCTAAGCATACTGATCTTTCTCTCTCTAAGCATACTGATCTCTCTCTCTAAGCTTACTGATCTCTCTCTAAGCATACTGGTCTCTCTCTAAGCATACCGATCTCTCTCTAAGCATTTTAACACTCTCTAAGCATACCGATCTCTCTTTATGCTTAAATGAAATACCCTCTAACCTCAGGAAAGCTGTTTATTTTTGCAAAATGTAGTTTATTTGATCATTTTATTATTATGTCCATCAATCCTTCATTTCAGCTATATATCCCGGGCCATTATAATGGCAAACAAGCCACTGCTCTCCCCGGATCAACAACAGGTATCGCATACACTTATTTAACTCTCTGCACGCTAGCGATGAAAACAACAGTCAAAATATGTCGTGGAATTTCATCAGAATTGTATTACTGCCACACAATTCGAATGAAATTCCATGACATATTTCTGAAGTTTTCAGTTACAAACAAGAAACAGACATTAGAGAATTTACCCAGCATGCAATGAGTTAATAACAAGAAACGTCTTCAGTTGTGGATCTTTATTAAAGATGGCAATTTTGATACTAGAATTCTCGGAAACGATCATTTGATTCCTGGCTATTTGTACACTGCATTAATGGAATCGTATATTTGATTTATTTTCAAGTATTTCGGATGAGGCGTGACCGAAAACTGAACTAAGATAATTACTGTTCATTGAAAATTGAAAGGAACAATTAACATGACGTGAGCTGTCAATCAACGCAGCCAGCGATAAGCCAATCAGCGATCGATAAAGCGACACACCTTCAGTAACCGTAAGCGTTATCAAACAGCCGCCATTTTCCTTGACAACTTGTCGCTATTATCGGTGTCTAGAAAAAATTCTGATCAGGTGACTAGTGGGAGGAGCTATAGTCTCGTAGGCGTCACATTAATTGGCGATGATTTACGTCTGATGATACTGTTCGAATGAAATTCCATGACATATTTCTGAAGTTTTCAGTTACAAACAAGAAACAGACATTAGAGAATTTACCCAGCATGCAATGAGTTAATAACAAGAAACGTCTTCAGTTGTGGATATTTATTAAAGATGGCAATTTTGATACTAGAATTCTCGGAAACGATCATTTGATTCCTGGCTATTTGTACACTGCATTAATGGAATCGTATATTTGATTTATTTTCAAGTATTTCGGATGAGGCGTGACCGAAAACTGAACTAAGATAATTACTGTTCATTGAAAATTGAAAGGAACAATTAACATGACGTGAGCTGTCAATCAACGCAGCCAGCGATAAGCCAATCAGCGATCGATAAAGCGACACACCTTCAGTAACCGTAAGCGTTATCAAACAGCCGCCATTTTCCTTGACAACTTGTCGCTATTATCGGTGTCTAGAAAAAATTCTGATCAGGTGACTAGTGGGAGGAGCTATAGTCTCGTAGGCGTCACATTAATTGGCGATGATTTACGTCTGATGATACTGTTCGAATGAAATTCCATGACATATTTCTGAGTTTCAGTTACAAACAGAAACAGACATTAGAGAATTTACCCAGCATGCAATGAGTTAATAACAAGAACGTCTTCAGTTGTGGATATTTATTAAAGATGGCAATTTTGATACTAGAATTCTCGGAAACGATCATTTGATTCCTGGCTATTTGTACACTGCATTAATGGAATCGTATATTTGATTTATTTTCAAGTATTTCGGATGAGGCGTGACCGAAAACTGAACTAAGATAATTACTGTTCATTGAAAATTGAAAGGAACAATTAACATGACGTGAGCTGCAATCAACGCAGCCAGCGATAAGCCAATCAGCGATCGATAAAGCGACACACCTTCAGTAACCGTAAGCGTTATCAAACAGCCGCCATTTTCCTTGACAACTTGTCGCTATTATCGGTGTCTAGAAAAAATTCTGATCAGGTGACTAGTGGGAGGAGCTATAGTCTCGTGGCGTCACATTAATTGGCGATGATTTACGTCTGATGATACTGTTATAGTTTCATTCAGCCAATTTGTTTTTCTCGAATACTCCATTATTATTTTGCTATTCGGTACTCGCACATTCTTCCAAATACTCCATTATTATTTTGCTATTCGGTACTCGCACATTCTTCCGAATACTCCATTATTATTTTGCTATTCGGTAGTAGCACGTTTTTCCGAATACTCCATTAATGTTTTGCTATTT
The DNA here is from genome assembly GCA_014843695.1 of Archivesica marissinica. Lineage (NCBI taxonomy): Eukaryota > Metazoa > Mollusca > Bivalvia > Venerida > Vesicomyidae > Archivesica > Archivesica marissinica. The sequence continues at coordinate 9,459,865 of CM026395.1, forward strand.
GGTACTCGCACGTTCTTCCAAATACTCCATTATTATTTTGCTATTCTGTACTTGCACGTTCTTCCGAATACTCCATTATTGTTTTGCTATTCGGTACTCGCACGTTCTTCTGAATACTCGGATACTCACTGCCATCCTTAATATTCATGAAAGTAAAAACTAGGGTAAATTTGTATAATGATTTATAATTTAAATTTTTTTTCATTCCAAGAAAAACAACACATAAAGAGATTTTATAAAACTGGACAGAGTTGACTATGAATCCAGTTGGTTTATTTGTGGGAATAAATAAAGATGTATTATGGTTATTCCATATTTAGCATAAAGAATTCTCTTTCTTGTATTTAGCAAATGTCCCTGATGAGTGTTCCCTGCCCAGATGATGGTGACCGACCAATCAGTGTTCTGGAGCTGCCCCCTTCAAGTATGGCTGCACCCGCCGGTGTCTGTAAGTTTAATTCTTATCCATTATTTTATTCATCAAATATTTATAAGTTTTGTAAAATAGAACTATCATGAAATTATTATTTGTTTATCTGGCCTAACCCATTCAACCCCAAGTAACTGACATGGACTGGTGCGTGATATTTTCAGACCAATAAATTAATAACAAAATTACATTTGGATCAGTTCATTTATCAAAATGGGTAATTTTATCTAAAAATAGTAATAATTATTACTGGCAAAAAAGTGCAGATCCTGATGAGACGGCTCGTCACGAGCCGGCTCATCTGGATCTACACTTTTCATAGGCCTATTTAGAGGCCTGTGGGGTTGAAAGGGTTAATGGTCATTGGTCGTGTGGTTAAAGTTTAAATTTTATTTATTTTACAACGATTGCGAAGCAAGGTCTAACAACTTATATTAATCACTCTCGATGAAAGCGTAAATGTGTTCATTCGTGTGGGAGGAAACCGGAGTACCCGGAGAAAACCCACCTGTCCGATCTGGTGACCACCATACCATCTCACATACTTCCCGGTCCGAGGATCGAACCCGAGTTGCATTGGTGAGAAGCGAGTGGGCTAACCACTGTGCTAATCGGACAGCCGTGTGGTTAGGATGCCTGCCATGCATTGGAGTGGTTAGTTTAAACAATATCTTTTTATTTCATTGAATACATAATCAAACTAATGTTCATAATTCACCACCGTCTTCTATGGTTACCTCTTTCCTACATCAAAGGGTTTGAATCCCAGTTGAGGCAACTACATTGTATCTTTTGGAAGCTTGAGAGAAATCTGTCAAGCTTGCTGGGATTTGTCGTGGCATTGAAATCTGGCATCAAGTTGGGTTGGTCTGTTAAAGAACCTGGTCACCAGGCTGGATATACAGTCAAACCTGTCTTAAGCAGCCAGCCAAAGGAGTCAGAGAAAGTGGCTGCTTAGCACAGGTGGCTGCTTAATAGAGGTCGAATATATAATAAAACAACCAATTTGGAAACTGGCTGCTTAATACAGGTTGGCTGCTTAATGGAGGTGACCACTAACACAGGTTTGACTGTATATAGTACAGGTTGGATGCTTAATGGAGGTGACCACTAACACAGGTTTGACTGTATATAGTACAGGTTGGCTGCTTAATGGAGGTGACCACTAACACAGGTTTGACTGTATATAGTACAGGTTGGCTGCTTAATGGAGGTGACCACTAACACAGGTTTGACTGTATATAGTACAGGTTGGCTGCTTAATGGAGGTGACCACTAACACAGGTTTGACTGTATATAGTACAGGTTGGCTGCTTAATGGAGGTGACCACTAACACAGGTTTGACTGTATATAGTACAGGTTGGATGCTTAATGGAGGTGACCACTAACACAGGTTTGACTGTATATAGTACAGGTTGGCTGCTTAATGGAGGTGACCACTAACACAGGTTTGACTGTATATAGTACAGGTTGGCTGCTTAATGGAGGTGACCGCTAACACAGGTTTGACTGTATATAGTACAGGTTGGCTGCTTAATGGAGGTGACCACTAACACAGGTTTGACTGTATATAGTACAGGTTGGCTGCTTAATGGAGGTGACCACTAACACAGGTTTGACTGTATATAGTACAGGTTGGATGCTTAATGGAGGTGACCACTAACACAGGTTTGACTGTATATAGTACAGGTTGGCTGCTTAATGGAGGTGACCACTAACACAGGTTTGACTGTATATAGTACAGGTTGGCTGCTTAATGGAGGTGACCACTAACACAGGTTTGACTGTATATAGTACAGGTTGGCTGCTTAATGGAGGTGACCACTAACACAGGTTTGACTGTATATAGTACAGGTTGGCTGCTTAATGGAGGTGACCACTAACACAGGTTTGACTGTATATAGTACAGGTTGGCTGCTTAATGGAGGTGACCACTAACACAGGTTTGACTGTATATAGTACAGGTTGGCTGCTTAATGGAGGTGACCACTAACACAGGTTTGACTGTATATAGTACAGGTTGGCTGCTTAATGGAGGTGACCACTAACACAGGTTTGACTGTATATAGTACAGGTTGGCTGCTTAATGGAGGTGACCACTAACACAGGTTTGACTGTATATAGTACAGGTTGGCTGCTTAATGGAGGTGACCGCTAACACAGGTTTGACTGTATATAGTACAGGTTGGCTGCTTAATGGAAGTGACCACTAACACAGGTTTGACTGTATATAGTACAGGTTGGCTGCTTAATGGAAGTGACCACTAACACAGGTTTGACTGTATATAGTACAGGTTGGCTGCTTAATGGAAGTGACCGCTAACACAGGTTTGACTGTATATAGTACAGGTTGACAGCTTAATGGAAGTGACCGCTAACACAGGTTTGACTGTATATAGTACAGGTTGACAGCTTAATGGAAGTGACCGCTAACACAGGTTTGACTGTATATAGTACAGGTTGACAGCTTAATGGAAGTGACCGCTAACACAGGTTTGACTGTATATAGTACAGGTTGACAGCTTAATGGAAGTGACCGCTAACACAGGTTTGACTGTATATAGTACAGGTTGACAGCTTAATGGAAGTGACCGCTAACACAGGTTTGACTGTATATAGTACAGGTTGACAGCTTAATGGAAGTGACCGCTAACACAGGTTTGACTGTATATAGTACAGGTTGACAGCTTAATGGAAGTGACCGCTAACACAGGTTTGACTGTATATAGTACAGGTTGGCTGCTTAATGGAGGTGACCACTAACACAGGTTTGACTGTATATAATACAGGTTGGCTGCTTAATGGAGGTGACCACTAACACAGGTTTGACTGTATATAGTACATGTTGGCTGCTTAATGGAAGTGACCACTAACACAGGTTTGACTGTATATAGTACAGGTTGGATGCTTAATGGAGGTGACCACTAACACAGGTTTGACTGTATATAGTACATGTTGGCTGCTTAATGGAAGTGACCACTAACACAGGTTTGACTGTATATAGTACAGGTTGGATGCTTAATGGAGGTGACCACTAACACAGGTTTGACTGTATATAGTACATGTTGGCTGCTTAATGGAAGTGACCACTAACACAGGTTTGACTGTATATAGTACAGGTTGGATGCTTAATGGAGGTGACCACTAACACAGGTTTGACTGTATATAGTACATGTTGGCTGCTTAATGGAAGTGACCACTAACACAGGTTTGACTGTATATAGTACAGGTTGGATGCTTAATGGAGGTGACCACTAACACAGGTTTGACTGTAATCAACCTTGAAACAAAATCGTTAAGCAGGCTTACATCAAAATTTAGTTTAAACAATATTTTATTTCATAATAGTAGATGACAATGAGGCAACTTGCATAAGTGACAGGATTGGGGGAAATGTTTATAATAAACGTACGTAAAACCAACTTTACATGAGGTATCCAAGCATTAAATTGTGTTGAATATGTCTGTATGAAGTCTATCCACAAAGCAATCATCAAAATACACGTCTTAAGATGTCTTGTAACAATCATCTAGTTAGCATCAAAATACACGTCTTAAGATGTCTCATAACAATCATCTAGTTAGCATCAAAACACACGTCTTAGATGTCTCGTAACAATCATCTAGTTAGCATCAAAACACACGTCTTAGATGTCTCGTAACAATCATCTAGTTAGCATCAAAACACACTTCTTAGATGTCTCGTAACAATCATCTAGTTAGCATCAAAACACACGGCTAAAGATGTCTAACAATCATCTAGTTAGCATCAAAACACACGTCTTAGATGTCTCGTAACAATCATCTAGTTAGCATCAAAACACACGTCTTAGATGTCTCGTAACAATCATCTAGTTAGCATCAAAACACACGTCTTAGATGTCTCGTAACAATCATCTAGTTAGCATCAAAACACACGTCTTAGATGTCTCGTAACAATCATCTAGTTAGCATCAAAACACACGTCTTAAGATGTCTAACAATCATCTAGTTAGCATCAAAACACACCTTAAGATGTCTAACAATCATCTAGTTAGCATCAAAACACACGTCTTAAGACGTCTTGTAACAATCACCTAGTAGGCATTAAAGAGTATCTGTGTATAAGTTGCAGATTGAAAGATTTGCTAAGAGTATCTGTATATAAGTTGCAGATTGAAAGATTTGCTAAGAATATCTGTGTATAAGTTGCAGATTGAAAGATTTGTTCATTTCCAGATATATACCATGTAACTAGGAAAAGCAAAGATGGTACACTACCGAAAGACGATCTTTCGTATGCCGTCAGCACATTGTTTTCTTATGGTAAGTAGGTATGTCAATAAATCTTACGTATGCTGTCAACACACTGTTTTATATGGTAAGTGTTTGATACATCCATACGTATGCTGTCAACACACTGTTTTATATGGTAAGTGTTTGATACATCCATACGTATGCTGTCAACACACTGTTTTATATGGTAAGTGTTTGATACATCCATACGTATGTTGTCAACACACTGTTTTCTTGTCTTTACATCTTATTCTCTGTTTACAGTCAAACCTGTCATAAGCAGCCAGCCAAGGGATTTACAGAAGTGGCTGCTTAGCACAGGTGGCTGCTTAATAAATGTATAACAAAGTAATATATTGGGAATCTGAAAACTGGCTGCTTAATAGAGGTGACTACTAACACAGGTTTGACTGTAAATTGAAAAGGAGTCGATCTATATTTTGTGCATATAGATAAACCCATCAATGTGTAACTTGTGAATGTAGTAAACATCATTTTTTATTGTATTTCTTTGCAGAGGGTAATGTAGACGAGAGCAAACCAAACATGTTATGGTCCCTGTACTATGCACAACACGACAGGTCTGAAGTTCATCCCACTACCAGTGTTGCTGAAAACGTGGTTCTGATGGCCGGACCCGGAACTGATATAGATATCGACAGACCCGTGCAGGAGGTACGTATCCGTCAAAGCGAGCCTTTATAGATAATAACATAATATTCATTAGTAGGCTACCATGTGGTCTTCTGTGAATGCAGACATATAGATTATGTTTGTATTATACACTAATAAACATACATTTTCTTTTATGATTTTCGATGACTTTGGCTAATATATTTGTTTTCAAATTCAACTGCCCTTACTGGAGCCTCATTGCACTACGTGACACAACTGCACAACCACTTCTGTTAGTGTGACACTTCTGTTAGTGTGAACGTAGATAAATAAATTGAATGCAATATGTAAACAGGTTGTAGCACATACAAGAATGGATATTCTTTATAGATAAATAACTTGAATGGAATATGTAAATACAAGAATGGATATTCTTTATAGATAAATAACTTGAATGGAATATGTAAATACAAGAATGGATATTCTTTATAGATAAATAACTTGAATGCAATATGTAAATACAAGAATGGATATTCTTTGTAGATAAATAACTTGAATGCAATATGTAAATACAAGAATGGATATTCTTTGTAGATAAATAACTTGAATGGAATATGTAAATACAAGAATGGATATTCTTTGTAGATAAATAACTTGAATGCAATATGTAAATACAAGAATGAATATTCTTTGTAGATAAATAACTTGAATGCAATATGTAAATACAAGAATGGATATTCTTTGTAGATAAATAACTTGAATGCAATATGTAAATACAAGAATGAATATTCTTTGTAGATCAATAACTTGAATGAAGTGTGTAATTTTGTTGACTTGAATGGTTCCTTCAGGAGTGACTGATTTCCTAATTCACTGCACACATTTCGACATTATCTGATCATGACTGGAGACTCAGTTTTGTTGCCAGTTTTCCTAAATAACTTCTATTACCGGTAAATAATATCTTGTTTGTATATTTACTGCAGGCCAAAGAAGTATTTAAAAGAATTTTACCTGATGAAGATTTCTTACCAAAAGCACCAAATCCAGAGGACATTATTTATGTTGATGATTCTGAAGCTCAAGTGGCAGATGCCAGTAGCCAATCAGAATTTGCAGAAACGGACGAATCGGAAGGCAGTTCACACGAAATCAAATCAGTCGACCAATCAGAATGTACAAAAGCAGTATCAATCCAATCAGATAATGACTCGCACACGATTGTGGAAGCCAACCAATCAGAATGTTCCAAAACAGAAGCCAGCCAATCAGAAAGGAGTTCAGAAGAATTGATTGATGAAACTACAGCAACTGCAACACTGGGGTCAAATGAAAGTCAGTCAAGCTAACTTTTGAATTTCCAGTAACATTCCAGCTATACAATAACAAAGTCACATTCCTGTTGAACATGATTTCTAAAATGGTTGTTTTCATGTAATTGTACTTATTACAAAACCAGTATTACACAAATATAAGTGTTTCCATATAGACTTTAATTTCCATTTGGCTTTCTGTAACACCGTTTCTCCGTAACACCGGAGTTTCTCCGTAACACCAGAGTTTTTCCGTAACACCAGAGTTTTTCCATAACACCGGAGTTTCTCCGTAACAGATCATAATAATAGTAAAGAAATGAATGTGCGTAAATTACTTTGAACAGGTTTTAATAACATTGCTGGTATAACAAACAAGGACACTCGAATACATTTCAATTTCGCTTTTCTGAATTGATATCAGAATTTATCACATAACTTTGGTTCTATTCAGTGTAATACAGTCATCTTATATGTACACATGTGTAAAAACACCTGGAAGGATTCTGATTGGCTGAGAGGATAATCATTATTATTTATAAATTAAACTTTAAATTGATTTAAGAGAGGTATTGACGCAGTTATAGCGCTGTTTAACACTTAAATATAATGTTGCTTTGCATAGTGACATCCTGACAATTTGTGCCGACACTTGGCGGCAAAATGAAACTTTATTTAATAAAACGAGCTCGCTATAGTAATGTATAAATAGAGAATATTAGGATATTAGGTTACAGCCGTATACATTTTAATTTATTAGGTGAGTTGGAGAAAATATACAAGGCGAGGCTCTGCCATGTGAGTAAATACGGTATTAAGAAGTGCAGTTACAAACCCGGAGGGTTAACTACCGTCATTTGCTATGTATACCGCGCACATTTATTACTAAACACGAGGTAGAATTTGTCTAGTGCGCAGTATACACGGGTACAGCCATCATGACTTTTTAGCTCATGCCAATGTCATTGTTCAATAGCAGTGGTCAAGGCGGATTAAAGTCTATGCATGTACATACATGTATTGGATTCATTATATTTAATTGACAAATTCAGTTGCGTAGGATTATCGTCAGTTTGTATGACTTTAACTGGATAGAGTAATTTAAAGCAGTCACTGGACAATAACAACGTAGCACTTTGCATTCTCGGGACAACAGATTGGGAATCTGGAAACTGGCTGCTTAAGAAAGGTTGGCTGTTTAATAGAGGGGACCACTAACATAGGTTTCACAGTATTCAATGAGCCCGGCAACAGTTCGACATTGTTGAGTAAAACTACTTTTGTAACATATATACACGTCATTCTTGTCTTTGTATACACATTGTATTTGTATGGTGACTTTCTATACTTTATGATATATATCTGTATGTAACGTGTGCAATATTTATCATGGAAAATAAATCTTATTACAATTTGGTCCTCTATTCCCAGTATTACGAGATGATTTTCCATTCAGGAACTGTAACCTATCATCACTGATGGTCACGGGTTCGAGCCCCGCTCAGACCGTGTCTCTTTATATGAAAAAGTAGACAGCCCAGGAAGGTGTTATTAGGTAAACTGCCGGGCATTCAAATGGGCAACCGGTAGCGACGTTAAATACTGTCCAGTCAGATGGTGTATGTTATATTCTAGTACATGTATTGACCAATCATCATAGTTAGTTGTATACCCCTCCCCAGTTTCGCTACATACCCAACGACTTGGTAGGCATCGGGCAAGTAGCTGCCTGTACGCGAATACTGAAATTTATTACACATTTCCGAATTTCTTTTTACCTCACATGCTCATTGTTACTGCAGTGTGTCTGTTCGCTGTCCGTGAATATTTTCAAACGTCTTCTCCTCAGTAACCATTAATTGTCATGATATGTGGGTAGGTAGATTGCATAATTGTTAAAATCATGTTACATAATCCAAGATGGCCGCTGTCTAAAAATAGCACAAATACTTAAAAAAACGTACCACCAGCCGGGTTTTGCTGAATCTGGGTACAAATGATCGCTGTACAATGCTCTTTCAAAGTTGTTTAAATGGTGACCCCTGGATCAAAAATGCACGTGGCCCAGGTGAATATGGTCATGTCATATATCGACAACTTAAATGTTTCGACGAGTGCAATTTTCACCAAAGTCAGATGATTATGTCATCCAAGATGGCCATTGAAAGGTCAAACGTTTATGTTAAAATGGAGGTCGATTACAGGCAACGGACAACACCGGGGGAATTAAGTTGTCACATTAGTTCTTTATGGGCAACTCGGTTTTTGGTTCTACAGTGTTGCAACGATTGTCCTTTGAAGAATGCGAAATAATGAAGACTTACAACAGAGTAGTCCACAAGCCACAACTCCCTCCCTCTAAGCCATTCAATAATCAGACATGAACAAAAGTTAAATTTTAAACTAAGTTAACACTACAAAAGGTAGTTTAGACTTGGGGAATGTTCAGCTGGCAGTGGTTTTGGGAAATCTGCTGAAAAGACTTGTTTGTGGTAATTGCCGAGATGCAACTGGCCAAGTTTGATCACTTTCTGCACAATGATTTAATACTATTGATCAGGTTGTTTGATGGGACAGTGAACAACCAGACTGCTTCAGGCTAACACCTATTTATCAGGTTGATGGATGGGACAGGGAATAACCAGACTGCTTCAGGCTAACACCTATTGATCAGGTTGATGGATGGGACAGTGAACAACCAGACTGCTTCAGGCTAACACCTATTGATCAGTTGTTGGATGGGACAGGAACAACCAGACTGCTTCAGGCTAACACCTATTTATCAGGTTGTTGGATGGGACAGTGAACAACCAGACTGCTTCAGGCTAACACCTATTGATCAGGTTGATGGATGGGACAGTGAACAACCAGACTGCTTCAGGCTAACACCTATTGATCTGGTTGTTGGATGGGACAGGGAACAACCAGACTGCTTCAAGCTAACACCTATTGATCAAGTTGTTGGATGGGACAGGGAACAACCAGACTGCTTCAGGCTAACACCTATTGATCAGGTTGTTGGATGGGACAGGGAACAACCAGACTGCTTCAAGCTAACACCTATTGATCAGGTTGTTGGATGGGACAGGGAACAACCAGACTGCTTCAGGCTAACACCTATTGATCAGGTTGTTGGATGGGACAGTGAACAACCAGACTGCTTCAGGCTAACACCTATTGATCAGGTTGTTGGATGGGACAGGGAATAACCAGACTGCTTCAGGCTAACACCTATTGATCAGGTTGTTGGATGGGACAGGGAATAACCAGACTGCTTCAGGCTAACACCTATTGATCAGGTTGATGGATGGGACAGTGAACAACCAGGATTTGGGTCAACGATGCAAAATAAAACGTATCCAAGATGACATGCATTGGTCTTGTACAATGTATAATTTACTTAACCCTTAAAATGCTAATCACAATTAAAATTGCTTTAACATAGCACAGCTAAAACACTCGTCTTAATAGCAAACAACATATCGATCTTGATCAAATGCGGTGAAACACAGTGGCATCTGGATCTATGCTGTTTGCACATTCTTTCCAATTCATTTTGCATTTTCAGGGTCATGCAGCAAAAACAGACAATACTGTTATGTTATATTTCGGGTTTTACACCTGCATCAGCACCATTTTGGGCTATATCGCCGGCGGGCAGTTTACCTAACAACACCTTTCATGGGCAGGCTCCAGCGGTTAACCAGTACTTGGGTGCACCAACCTCCGTAAGAAACTGCCAACTTTTTCATATAAATGACACGACCTGAGCGGGGCTCGAACCCGTGACCATCAGTGATGATAGGTTACAGTGGTATACAAGTCAGCAACCGTGACCACGGAGGCGGACTTCACAATACTGGTGAGAGCATTTATGAGATATGGTTACATACCATGCAAGACAGTGAGCTAGATAGTAGAAAGAGATGGACTCAAGACTGTATAGTCAAAAGGCAGGTTGAATGCAATTGATCAATAAGCTTGCCTGGTCATGTGATCTAAACATTGGACAACACTCTGGTGCTTTCAATCATTAATTTATTTGAACAAGTTCAGATTCTCCAATATTTTGTAAGACTTGTTCATCCTCGCACAACATAAACAATAAACATGTAGATCGCGCCAACAGATTAAAATTGATAAATAAAGTCAGATGACTGTATCATAATATAATAAATAGCACTATACGTTCAAAACACACATGGACGCATTGTGCAAAACACACACATGGAATGGATGCATTGTGCAAAACACACATGTATGCATTGTGCAAAACACACACACATGGATGCATTGCGCAAAACACACACACATGGATGCATTGCGCAAAACACACATGGATGCATTGCGCAAAACACACACATGGATGCATTGTGCAAAACACACACATGGATGCATTGCGCAAAACACACACACACACACATTGCTCAAAACACATACATTGTTCAAAACACACATATCGATGCATTATTCGAGATACACGCATGAACGAATAATATTGTATAGAGTTTATCATTGTACACCTGACCCTAATATACCAGATCATTGACACAGTAATTAATATTTCTCAATATGAAGCCATGTTTGTTTGTTTGGGTTTTATGCCTGCACAGCATCAGTTTGGGCTGTATCACAAGTAGGTAGTTTACCTGACAACCTTTCCTGGGCAAGCTCCAGCGGTTAACCAGTACTTGGTGCACCAACCTCCATAAGAAACTGCCATTTTTTTCATATACATGTAAATGAGACACGGCCTGAGCAGGGCTCGAACCCGTGATGATAGGTTACAGTGGTATACCAGTCAGCGACCGTAACCACTCGACCACGGAGGCGGACATGAAGGCTAGTAAATTCGTTAAGATTATCATAATAACAGGAATAAAAACTAAACATGTATATGGGTCATAGTTTTAATTTGTTCTCACATTTTGAGCTGTGATGATTTCTGCATACAATTCTGGTTTTACAGAAGGTTTCTGTGTACATGTATATACAGAAGGTTTCTGTGTACATGTATATACAGAAGGTTTCTGTGTACATGTATATACAGAAGGTTTCTGTGTACATGTATATACAGAAGGTTTCTATGTATATACAGGTTTCTGTGTACATGCATATACAGGTTTCTGTGTACATGTATATAAAGAAGGTTTCTGTGTACATGTATATACAGAAGGTTTCTGTGTACATGTATATACAGAAGGTTTCTGTGTACATGTATATACAGAAGGTTTCTGTGTACATGTATATACAGAAGGTTTCTGTGTACATGTATATACAGAAGGTTTCTGTGTACATGTATATACAGAAGGTTTCTGTGTACATGTATATACAGAAGGTTTCTGTGTACATGTATATACAGAAGGTTTCTGTGTACATGTATATACAGAAGGTTTCTGTGTACATGTATATACAGAAGGTTTCTGTGTACATGTATATACAGAAGGTTTCTGTGTACATGTATATACAGAAGGTTTCTGTGTACATGTATATACAGAAGGTTTCTATGTACATGTATATACAGAAGGTTTCTGTGTACATGCATATACAGGTTTCTGTGTACATGTATATACAGAAGGTTTCTATGTACATGTATATACAGAAGGTTTCTATGTACATGTATATACAGAAGGTTTCTGTGTACATGCATATACAGGTTTCTGTGTACATGTATATACAGAAGGTTTCTGTGTACATGTATATACAGAAGGTTTCTGTGTACATGTATATACAGAAGGTTTCTACAATGCATACGTAATTTCTTTGTACACGGAAGGTTTTTGCATATCATTCTAGTATCTGTGTATACTGTTCATTAGAACACACGTATATGCACACTGATATGGTACATAGTGTCTAAAACAACTGAACTCATAAAACAACTGAAATCATAAAACAAGTTGCACACCATCAAAGACGTTTGCATACTAATATATATGTATTCATATCAATAAGATCATGTACACATCACATCTATGTAGTCATATCAATAAGATCATGTACACATCACATCTATGTATTCATATCAATGAGATCATGTACACATCACATCTATGTATTCATATCAATGAGATCATGTACACATCACATCTATGTATTCATATCAATAAGATCATGTACACATCACATCTATGTATTCATATCAATGAGATCATGTACACATCACATCATCTATGTATTCATATCAATAAGATCATGTACACATCACATCTATGTATTCATATCAATGAGATCATGTACACATCACATCTATGTATTCATATCAATAAGATCATGTACACATCACATCTATGTATTCATATCAATAAGATCATGTACACATCACCTCTATGTAGTCATATCAATAAGATCATGTACACATCACATCTATGTATTCATATCAATGAGATCATGTACACATCACATCTATGTATTCATATCAATGAGATCATGTACACATCACATCTATGTATTCATATCAATGAGATCATGTACACATCACATCTATATGTATTCATATCAATGAGATCATGTACACATCACATCTATGTATTCATATCAATGAGATCATGTACACATCACATCTATGTATTCATATCAATGAGATCATGTACACATCACATCTATGTATTCATATCAATGAGATCATGTACACATCACATCTATGTATTCATATCAATGAGATCATGTACACATCACATCTATGTATTCATATCAATGAGATCATGTACACATCACATCTATGTATTCATATCAATGAGATCATGTACACATCACATCTATGTAGTCATATCAATGAGATCATGTACACATCACATCTATGTATTCATATCAATGAGATCATGTACACATCACATCTATGTATTCATATCAATGAGATCATGTACACATCACATCTATGTATTCATATCAATGAGATCATGTACACATCACATCTATGTATTCATATCAATAAGATCATGTACACATCACATCTATGTATTCATATCAATGAGATCATGTACACATCACATCTATGTATTCATATCAATGAGATCATGTACACATCACATCTATGTATTCATATCAATGAGATCATGTACACATCACATCTATGTATTCATATCAATGAGATCATGTACACATCACATCTATGTATTCATATCAATGAGATCATGTACACATCACATCTATGTATTCATATCAATGAGATCATGTACACATCACATCTATGTATTCATATCAATGAGATCATGTACACATCACATCTATGTATTCATATCAATGAGATCATGTACACATCACATCTATGTATTCATATCAATGAGATCATGTACACATCACATCTATGTATTCATATCAATGAGATCATGTACACATCACATCTATGTATTCATATCAATGAGATCATGTACACATCACATCTATGTATTCATATCAATGAGATCATGTACACATCACATCTATGTATTCATATCAATGAGATCATGTACACATCACATCTATGTATTCATATCAATAAGATCATGTACACATCACATCTATGTATTCATATCAATGAGATCATGTACACATCACATCTATGTATTCATATCAATAAGATCATGTACACATCACATCTATGTATTATAGATAATCACTTCATACATTTATCAACAATTGAAACTGAATTCATATTTATCATTGCACAATCGCAATTTTCTCACAAACCAATTTACATCACAAATTATCACTGGGCCATAACCTTTATGATACACTGTGTGTATTCAGTACATTACATTACTCAGTTGCATTCATCAGTTGTATTTGTGACATTGTTCCAATTGTATTTGTGACATTGTTCCAATTGTATTTGTAACACTGTACAGTTGTATTTGTAATACTGTACAGTTGTATTTGTAACACTGTACAGTTGTATTTGTAACACTGTACAGTTGTATTTGTAACACTGTACAGTTATATTTGTAACACTGTACAGTTGTATTTGTAACACTGTACAGTTATATTTGTAACACTGTACAGTTATATTTGTAACACTGTACAGTTGTACTTGTAACACTGTACAGTTATATTTGTAACACTGTTCAGTTGTATGTGTAACACTGTTCAGTTGTATTTGTAACACTGTTCAACCATAAACAAAACATACAAAGCACACTATTAATAGCAACAAATCGGCCATCTTGGATTGGACAGAATTTTTATTTCTGCATGGAAGTGCACCTAAATACCATCTACAATGTAGTACCATGACAACATCGGAAATATAAACAGCTTAGTCACAAGCACAATGTTAAATGTAAACTACCCGGCTTTTACGTTTGTTGTGTTTTAAACTTTATTTATTTTACAACAATTGCGAAGCAAGTTTTAACAACTTTATTTTAGTCACTCTAGTTGGCACCGAAAGTCGCCGATGGAAGCATATAGGTGGTCATTCATGTGGGAGGAAACCGGAGTACCCAGAGAAAATCCTCCTGTCCGATATGGCTTTTATAGTTACAAGGTGGACATCTATCTTTATTGGCTGGACAATTTTATCACATAAATACATGAACCATGAAGTACGTTATCAGGATGGATTTTAAAACGATATGAGAAGCCACAATGAAATAAAAAAAATTTAGACAAATTTATTTTAGCTCGATTGCGAAACAAGTTCTTTCAACTTATATTAATCACTCTCGAGACCCCATTCATGATGGAATCCATCGCCACGAGGAAGAGGCAACGTGGATTTTAAATGCCTTGCCTAAGGGCACATTCGTAATGGCCCCAGCGGGGCTCAAATTTCGCACCTGAAGCGAACGCGCATCCACTGCGCTATCACGACTTGCACTGAAATAAATGTTCAAACATAAACTACAGTACGGTTAACAAAAGCAACCATATTGGATCCAATGGGAAAATGGATGGATCATCAATGCAATAAACGTGCAAGATATATTTCATGATGATATCTTATAATTATGTTGTATTCCCAAAATGAAACTTCGTACATATTCTAATTAATGTACATGTAACGAGTCTATTTCACCGTCTTGGATCTGTCAAAAAAAAATTAGCAGAGAAAATCAATGCCCTATATGTCCATGGTGGATTTCACGAATAAATGTTAATAATGCCCAGATGTCTTATGACAGGTAAATGTCAATGACTGACCACAAATGTTTGGTCAACACCTGTAAACGTTAATGCCTACATACATGCAGGGTTCATTCTAGGTCAGAATTTTTGGGAGAAGTGAGAAAGCGCGTGATCGCTTCCTTAATTGTTGTTCTTTAATATACTGCTGCAAAATAGGGTTAAAATGCACAGTACAACCATTAAATACAACATTTGAATAGAAGGAGTGCTTTATAATGAGCCAGTGTATCTTACTAGACACAATTTTGTTTGAAAATAGTAAAACCAAAAAAAAAACAACCTTTTTTTAGGGAGAAGTGGCGCCCCCAGAGGGCGAAGTCAGGGTCCCTAGGGCGACAATTTCGTCCACATCGCCCTCTAAGCTGATCCCTGACATGTATATACATTTTGTAAATGCAGATATCTCGTTGACAAACAAACTTTGGTGAAAGTCTAAGAACATCATTGCCCAGATGCCTCGTCAGGGATCATTTTAGAGGGTGATGTGGGCGAAATGTTCGCCCTAGGGACCCTGACTTCGCCCTCTGGGGGCCCGGCCCCACTTCTCCCTAAAAAAAAATAATATATGTATATATTTTTTGTTTTTTCAATTTTCAAACACAATTTTGTCTAGTAAGATACACTGACCATTATAAAGCACTCCTTCTATTCAAATGTTGTATTGTGGTTGTACTGTGCATTTTAACCCTATTTTGCAGAAGTACTATATTAAAGAACACCATTTAAGGAAGCGATCATGCGCTTTCTCACTTTCTCGCTTACCAATGCCTACACTGTAGCAACAAACTGTCCGATTAGCGCAGCGGTGTTAGCACGCTCGCTTCTCACCAATGCAACCCGGGTTCGATCCTCGGACCGGGAAGTATGTGAGAAAGTATGGTGGTCGCCAGATCGGACAGGTGGGTTTTCTCCGATTTCCTCCCACACAAATGACCACATTTACGCTTTCATCCACGCCAACGAGAGTGATTAATATAAGTTGTTAGAACTTGCTTCGCAATCGTTGTAAAATAAATATAAAGTTTAAACTTTAGCAACAAACAAAGTTTAGTACAATTCTGTAAATATTAAAGCCCAAATGCCTTGTGCTATCACCATGTAAACATCAATGCACAGACTAATGATGGGCAAACTTTGTTTGGGGGTCAATGTATGTGGACATCAATGTATGTGGACATCAATGTATGTGGACATCAATGTATGTGGACATCAATGTATGTGGACATCAATGTATGTGGACATCAATGTATGTGGACATCAATGTATGTGGACATCAATGTATGTGGACATCAATGTATGTATGTGGACATCAATGTATGTGGACATCAATGTATGTGGACATCAATGTATGTGGACATCAATGTATGTGGACATCAATGTATGTGGACATCAATGTATGTGGACATCAATGTTGTGGACATCAATGTATGTGGACATCAATGGTATGTGGACATCAATGTATGTGGACATCAATGTATGTGGACATCAATGTATGTGGACATCAATGTATGTGGACATCAATGTATGTGGACATCAATGTATGTGGACATCAATGCCCAAATGCCTTAGGATAGGCCAAGTTTGGTTAAATTATGTGTACACACTAATGCACAGTTGTTCTACATGTAGGTACATGTAATAAAGATACTGACCAAATTTGGACATAGTCCGATAATTAGTTCATACAATGAAGTAATATAACCACAATTTCAACACCACAGACCTCGATATAGGCTTACAAAAAGTGTAGATCCATATGAGCCGGCTCATGACGAGCCGTCTCATCAAGATCTGCACTTTTTGTCAGTAATATTACCATTTTTAGACAAAATTATTACCCATTTTGATAAATAAACTGGTCCAAATGTAATTTTCTTATTCATTTATTGGTCTACAAATATCATGGACCAGTCCATGTCAGTTACTTGGTGTTGAATGGGTTAAATACAATTGTCGATGAACACTGGACGGGTTCTCACGGAAGCTCCCTTTACATGTAGGTGAGCTAATAAATTACATCAAAACATATTCTGCATTGAAGTTTGAACAAGTGCCCCAAAATTTCTACATACTAGAGTAACATAATTTACTTTTCTGTTCACCGATTCAAATAATTGAAATGTGACTCAAAATATCAAACTTTCTAATTACATACATGTACATTTGCTCAGAAACAAATAAGACATTGTACAATGTACATGCCTGGATATTATAAAACCTTTCTCCAATCTCAAAACTCTGTCCCAATCATCCGATTGGTTCAGCTGACAGTCACACTCAGAATCAACCAATCAGATCACTTGAGATCTGAGAAAAGTTTTATAACCACGGGGTCAGGTACACATAAACAGACCACACAGTTTTGTAAAGAACATTTCATACAACTCAAGTGAAAATGCAAACAGACAAAAAAATGAAACTGGAAACATCTAGAGACTTTGAACAATATGTGCGCAAAAATACGTTAAAAACTCCTATACTCCTATAAAAATATGCACTATCTTATTTCCGCTTTACCGATAGGCCCTCCATCTAAATTAACAGAACTTCTAAAAATATTAAACCAATTCCGCCCAGCAGCCAATATGAGTCACACTGCCCCTCCGCCAACCCTTTGAACCACTTACCCCCACCTGGAAAAATATGATAACATCACATGCTCAAAAACATCAATGCTAGCAAAATAATCATGTTATATAAAGTTTACCCATCCGACAACTACTACAGCTGCGCATGCATAAATTAAATATATATTCAAATCTCTAAAGTGATAGACAGGAAATTTTCTCTTAACCCTTTCAACACCGCAGACCTCTAAATAGGCTTACAAAAAGTGTAGATCCAGATGAGCCGGCTCGTGACGAGCCGTCTCATCAGGATCTGCACTTTTTGCCAGTGATATGACTATTTTTAGACATAATTACCCATTTTGATAAATGAACTTGTCCAAATGTGATTTTCTGATTCATTTATTGGTTTATGAATATCATGGACCAGTCCATGTGAGTTACTTGGTGTTGAATGGGTTAAGATCTATCATTGAAGCATCTTGCATGAAGTTTGCAACATAGTACTAACATTGTAACTTGATAATCATAAATCTAATCTGTTGTTGTTTACATATGACAATGTGTTGTGTTAATGGCATTTCGGAACAATTAGTAATTTCGGTAGCCAGCTAGCCATCAACAATATACTACATGTACAATGAGAGACATTGGTCAGTTACTGCCCCTGAATACTCCCTAAATATATGTAGGTACTCTTAAATCGTTTATTCTGTTTTTATTGTTGTTTCCTTTGCACAACATCATTGAACATGATATCAATCCACTGTCTCATAATGATTAAATTACTATATCTTGGCAATTATCGTATAGTATATCCAATAGGTGCATTTACTTATCAGTATAAAATTATTATCAAATAATTAACATGATTTTGATAAAATTACATTTATCAACAGCTGGTTTGGGAACAACAGTAAAAACTAGGATTCCAGCAGAAAGGATCACTATACATTTTGGGGTATTAAAACAGACTGTATCTGCCAAGGGAGGTAATATATGTATCTCATAAACATTTAGTGTGCATGTATGTGGTCCAGAGGTGTGTACATGTAATTACAAGATTCAGTTGAATGGTACTGGAATTTCAAGCAACAAACTGACAGTTTTAGACACCCTGTACATACCCTGTATATATTAAGCATAAAAACCAGTATGTCAAGATTCAACCTACATGTGTTGTATATAGTTACATGTACAGCCAAGTTAACAGCAGGTTCTTTAAGTGCTTAAAATTCAACACTGGGCTATGCAGTGCTTGATTTAGAGATACAAACACAGGACTCGTTCTAGAGGGCGATATGGCCGAAGTAGTTGCCAGTGGGACCCTGATTTCCCCCCTGGGGGCACCACTTCTCCCTAAAAAAATATTGTCCAGTAAGAACACTGGCTATTGTAAAGCAAATATTGTATTTAGTGGTCATAATGTGTAACTAACCAACTTAACCCTATTATGTTGAAATTTATGAAATAATACAATTAGATGACACAATCGCGTGCTTTCCTACTTTTGAATGTCTAGGTTCAATCCTGCACTATCTACATGTATAACACTATCAAACTGTAAAGCTGGGCTCATCCTAGGGGGTGACATGGGCAAAATCGTTTCCCGAAAATCTTGTCCGGTAAGCTACAGTGGCCATTGTAGAGCACTCCTATTCATATTATTGTATTTATAGGGTTTATTCTAGAGTGGAAACTAGGACAGGATGGGTAAAAAATAGACAGGGTGCATTTTGAGCTGTGAATGGGGTAGGTGCAGGAGGGGGTATTTGGGGGTAACCCCATGGAAAATGTTGATTACATACAGTGATTGATTATGCCTTATATAAATTGATTATGCCTGATAAAAAGAGGCAGTAGGGCAGTACTTAATAATGTCCTATTGGACAAAAGGTGATGATCAAGCTTATTTACCCTCGCCTCCGGCGAACCATATGGGCGAGCGAGACAAAGGGCGGACAAGTTAGAACTAGTTTATATAGGTGTGCCTGCCAGAAGACGCTCACATGTTGAGGTTTAATTAAAAAGTGTTTTAAAAAGGCAAATGGGCGGGCCTAAAAGGAGCAAGACGCCGTGTCATTCAGCTCTAGAAAAATACCTAATTTAATGGTCATAATGTGTAACACAATTACGGATGTACCCGCGCGGTTTCTCAATTCTCCCAAATATTCCGACCTAGGATGAGCCCTGTAAAGCAAGACAATAACTTTAGGAGAATAATAAACACGTAATTAAATTATTTATGAAAAATTAAGGCCAATGTTATCATTTTGTAAGGCTTTGTTTATAATTGAATAAAGCATTAAAGATATATTCCTGATCAAACTGATTGTCACAACATTGCTATCATACAATAGTACATTTGTATTTTGTCACAAAATCTCTCTCTATATAATATATAGCACAAGTTTTACAGCAAAGAAATCCATTATTTTTAACATTTTTATTGTAGTTAAAAATCCATTATTTTTAACATTTTTATTGTAGTTGGACATAATGGATTTCTTTCACCAATCCAACATTTCAGTTGTTTGGCAATGGAAGCTGTTGAATGTGGTCATATCGAATGTACTGTCTAAATTACAAACCGACACATGTACCAGCATTCCCTCTGTCTGAATGTTTGTCTGCGCCACTTCTGTCGCCAATTGAAAAACAATGGAGCCACCAAATAACAAAACTTGGAGCCAAATAACAGCCATATAGTTCACAAATAAATATCTGAAGCCATGAAATATGTGCCCCCCTCCAAAACAATGTTGCGCCAAATCACAAAATTTAGCGCCAATATTTTTTTTTATGTAGCAATTGGCGCCATTGGCAACAGATAGTGAGAACCCTGATGTACTGTAAAGATCGCACTTGCGTAAACATAGACAATATATAATTGTATTAGTTAGTCTTATTTTCATTAGACTCTACATACATGTAGCTCCAATTCTCCGAAAACAAATCATAACATTTTGAATTGAGTGTGCGTACATCACTTTTAGCATGTCTTAATCTTATTAATATTGCTGGCATAAGAAAACTGAACACTCTCATACACTGCGATATTGTTGATTTTTTACCAGGAATATATCTTTAATAAACGGGGACGAACACAGAACCACATTTAGCACAATGGTTAATATTGGTTTTCACCAATCCAACATTTCAGTTTTTTTGGCAATGGAAGCTGTTGAATGTGGTCATATCTAGTGTACTGTCTAATTACAAACCGACACATGTACTGTAAAGATCGCACTTGCGTAAACCTAGACAATGGCTTTGTAAGTCTCACAAGATAAATTGGAGGGCTTGGAGAGCCTCTCCTGGAGTAACTACATATTCCAGTTTGCGAATCGTTCATAGAATTCTCTATCAGATCTACAATGGAAGGATACCCTTCAGTATCTGGTTGAGCATCAAATATGAATTTACCATTACAATGTTCAATTCTTGTATGTAGTGTTTTACCATAAGATCTGAAACTAAGACTAAGTAAATATCGTTCATTAGAGCTATCGCGCACTAAGAAAGCACCATCTGGTTGTCCGTTAAGCTTACGCTCGGCTTCTCGACGAGTGATTGGGCCCCAGTACCAGCCAAATTTAGAAAGTCTGAATAATTCATGGGTTAGACTCCATGATTTTGGAACATCGTTTAATATGGCATCTACTGGTATTGAATTCTTGTAGTCTTGAATGAGAACTGTACTTCCTGAACCTGCGTTAATTCCATTCGAATGGCACATAGCAGTAATTTCAAAACGATTTGTTGGTACAACTTTTGGAGGCATGTTACTAATCTTTCCACATTCTTTACAACATTTCTGAGCACGGGTCAACATACACGTACAAGTCTGTGATGATTGAAAAGCCGATATATCTTTTGATTTACAACTTGGCTTTTCCTTTGAACTAGCACCATCTTTTTTGTCTTTATTAGACCAAATACTATCATCAAGTTTTCTATGCAAATGAAGATTCAAATCAAGGCTTTCTGTGCTCTGAGATGAATTAGAAATTGATGGTTTTGAACACAACGTTATTCTACACTTTGCTGCCTGTTTCTGTTTTTTATTTGGCGACTTTAATTTACCGCAACTAGGATTAACATCAGTCTCCTCTGCATGCTTTTCGTCATCGAGCGCCTTCCGATTGAAATTAGACTGTAGTCTTCTCCGAAGCTTTCTAAACAATCCAATTTTCTCTTTCTTTTTGATATTCACATTTTGTTGTATGGAATTTTCGTCAACATGGTTGATTGAAGTAATAGTCAGTGACTCATTGTTACTCCTCATGTTTGGCATAGCGTCACGAACATTCACACAAGTGTCCCTATCCAAACTCGGACTTTCTTGAACATTTATATTCCCTGGGAGTGACAGTTGTATACCAGTATACACAGTCTTTCGCATTACTTAAACAATGTCACTAAATAATGTTCAAGCATGTTTAGGACTTCAAATATTGAGAAATATACTTAAAATTGTGTTTTGGTTATTCAGCTTCCGAAATCTTAAGATGCGCATGCGTAATTGATTGCCTTCATTTCCGGTAACGATTTATATAGTTATTCTTTTGTTACGATTGGACAAAATAATAGGTTTTGTAAAACAAGATAAGCAGACTTTAATATTGGAATATCTCACAGGCACTTGTATGGAAATGTCAACTGAAATATATATAATGTATTCTATATTTTATTTTTTATTTAAAGTTTGAGAAGCGGCGTTATATTTCTGCGTCTCTACGTAAGTGGGGTGGGCTGTCGCTCACCTCGACCCCAATACATCTCATTCCTAAGACAATGTGACACCAAAGATAGCTCGACACCCAGTATCAGTACTACTTCTGAGCTTTCATACAGATTTATGTTCAGTCACTCTTCGTCTTATGTCAGAAAGTGTTTCCCAACCGGCTTCATGCTACACAGTCTGGAATCCCTGGCAGAAACACTGTTACACAGAGATACTGTCGAATCAATTTAGTTCTGTTTTTACAACCAGACCATGCAAGATTACTGATTGTTTACCTAAGAAATATAAACATGAACTTCAAAATCTACGTATTACACCACAAGGGGTTGAAAAACTTTTAATTCATTGGACACGTGAAAAGCAACAGGGCCTGACGATATATCGAGTACTATCCTAAAACATGCACTAAACAGTTAGCTCCGGAAATTTCGTGCATCTTTCAAAGATCTGTTGATACCGGTGAACTTCCAAATGACTGGGTAAATGCAAATGTAGCACCTGTGCTTAAGAAAGGTGATGTACACATGGCGGAAAATTATGGACCTTTGTCGCTCACTTCTGTTCTGTGTAAAACCTTACTAAACCACAATGATAAAAACAAGATTCTTACAAACATAAATCATGAGTTCAGATGTGGATACTCCCGCGAAACTCAATTGTTAGTGACTTTAAACGATCTACTTACAAACAACAACAGCAATCACCAAGCTAACTAGTTACGGTATAAACGGATCGTTACATTCGTGGGTGTGCACATTCTTAACTAAGAGACATGTGCAAGTCGTCGTAGACGGTGAAACATTGCAACACGCAACTGTAGACTCAGGGGTACCTCAAGGAACAGCATGGGGTCCCCTTTTATGTGCGTGCCATAAAAACGATCTTCCTCTGTCAGTATCCTCATAAGTGCGTCTTTTTGCTGACGAGTGCCTACTGTATAGAAAGGTTCAAAATCAGAATGACTATGACAAACTTCAAAGTGACTCACAAATGGTACCCACCCTCAATTGGAAAACTTTAGAACATAGATCAAATCAAGCCTCATTAATGTTTTACAAGATAAGAAATGAACTAGTTGCTGTAGATCACCATTACCTAACACCCACAAGAAATTATCTAATCCCACAGTCAAAACCCAATATCATGCCAACTCATTTCCCCCAGAACAATCAGGCTATGGAACAGTCTACCGATATATATAGGCGGATCTGTAGTCCAGTGGTTAACATGTTGGACTGATAATCCAGGGATCGCAGGTTCGATCCCCCGTCTGACCCTAATACAATTTAACAGTCTTTCAGATGGGACTTGCATGCATCCGATAGCATAGCGCAATACCAAAGTGTCTGCTATTGGATATGCTAATAAGGAGATGAGGCTAATGTATGGGCATAGTCACTGACCACTACAATGGCCTCCACCCACACTAACCACGCCCAATGTAGTTCATTCCCCTGATGAATTATATGTAACAGGGGCCAATATAAACTAGGCACTCTGACGTAGGTTCGATCTATTCTTTATTTACTGTTTCCGTATATGGAAAAAGGCCTAAAACATAAGTAAATACATACAAGAGCATATAAAAACAAAGTATAAAACATTTCAATCATTTCATAAAGCCAGACATATACCTGTAGAAAACCGATATTAATATAATACAAAACTTACCACAGTGTCTGTATACAACTACTCAATATCTATTGATAGACAATTTAGTATTATAATTGCTCTATAACTGTTAACATGTTACTCGTAAGAGTTCTTCTGGGTTATGACCAAGCACGGAGGTATAGTTGTTGAAAGAAATACATTAGTAACCAATCCATGCAGAGCTCTCATCCACGTTCATACAATATTTCATTCATACAAATACAACAAACAAAACGATTGGACACCGTACAAACATAGACTGACAAGTGTTCACGAGACAAAACACGTGCACGGCAAATTGCCCCGGGAAACATCTCTAATTTCCGTCTCCGACGTAGATAGATAGATAGATATCTTTTATTCCACCATATGATGAGATACATGTACATAATAAACACAGACAGTTGATAACAAAATGAACAGATGAAATGGAACATAGAACTTTTTACACATATATGCACTATAATATATTATGTGTGTATATTTCTACATCTACACACATAATATACACATACACACAGATACACAATACATACCTACCTACCTACATGCATATATTTATATACATATACATGTATACATATATACATATACACACATATACATACATACACCCATGCATATACATACATATACACAGACATACAGACTACTGGATATGTCATTGACATTAATATATGAACTATATTAACCATTTTATTAGCTATGTATACATATCTTTGTAGATCTGAGATCTTGTATTCATTACATTCATTATATTCATGAATACTTTCATGAAGTATGTGTTCGTTACTTAGGAAAAGGTTCGTCTTTTCAACTACAGAAAAGTCGTTGTTATTTCTAAGACCGACTCGAATTAATTCCAAAGCATGTCCAAAGTAGCAACCCTAAACGAAAACGAAAGCATTAGGGAATCAGAATTGGACAATTTTAATTGTTTTCAAACCCAGTTTGTAAGGGTATATTACATTAATAAAAAGTTTAAGCATTTTGCTAAATGATGCATATATCTTAACATTAATTTGAAACATTGCACTCTCTGTGACTCACTCATAATTGAAGCTGAAAATCCGGATAACATTTCAATAATTTGATCTCTATAATACATATTAGTGAGGCTAGTATAGGTATCATGTCCCAGAGAGTTATGAAAACTCTTCCACATATTTTGTCTGGTAGCGTCGTTTACTCGACAAAACAATACCAGATGGATTGCTATGGAGTCCGTTACGCGTTTACAGTTTGGACATATTATTGCATATGGTCTGCTAAACAGTTTACTAGCCATCAAAACAACTGTCCTACAATATGGTAAATAATTACGATATAGTTGGCTAAAACGCCATAGACTACATGGGATCAGCTCACCGTGTATACTTAAAAAGCTTTGTAATGTATCATCACTAATTAAATGTGTCCTGTATTGAAAGTTTGCATAATTGTATACATACTTGTTGACTATAGTTTTCCAGGTAACAACACTTGGAAATATAGCAGTGTTTATAAAATCGTAAAAATAACTTCCTAGAACACGATTGTACTCCTATAGTACAACCTGTGACATTCTCCTCTGCTAGGAGAAAATGTCTCCTGACATTTCACTACTCTAAACTATCTACAACTAAAATTACAGTACCCTCTACTATTACACATGATGAAATTCAACCTGTAATAATTATTAATACAAGAAATATTTTCAATTACATATTATGCAGTATGCACATTTGTAATTTATTATTCGACAACTATACCGAAATAATACAACAATTATAGTGAAAAGAATACAACAATTATATCGAAACATTTCAAATCGATATATCACAATCAATTAATGCTGTCGCTGTTAGTCTGTCAGCGCCATCATCAGCAGTAGTTGACTTCAGCTGAAATTAAAGGTATTTAACCTGAAATGCTGAAATAAATGCCTAATAAACATTTACTTGAAATTAAAGATGTATGACCCAATAACATCTGTTAAAGGTATAATACCAAAGTTGTGATAATTAAAGGTATATTCCCAAATTCACAATTAAAGGTACAGTACACATAATCATCAGGTTACAGGTACTGTTTCAATTAAAAACATACTAATTAAAGGTACTGTCTCAAATATCTCTGAAACATAAATGTTGTCAATGTACATGAATATACATAATGGTTATTATCAATTGCTAAAATGAATATGGATACTGTTCCATAGTGCTGTTCTCTTCAGGAATCTCTTAGATGTCTGCAAGATAAAATATCAGAATAAATGCAAATTTTACTCTGGAAATGTACATTTGTACATGCAGTTAATCTGAAACAAATATGTTACGGTCAAATAACACAAATGAGACTAGAAACTGAAAAAATAAAGACATCTGAAAATATCAATACATATTGAATTTGAACCTGTGACATTATTCTCCTCTATTTACACATACTATATACCATTATGTTGCGGGAGAATATCAACAGTTGCTGTTATGGGAGCAACCCACTCTCCATATCTGTTAGGGGGTCTCCTGTCTCTCTGGGTTCTCTGCCTAGGTATGAATTCCTGGGACACCGGCGACATAATCCGCATAGAATTTCTGTCTACAGTCCCGGATTCGTTACCTATTGCTGACGGTTGACGTCTCGATAAATCTGAAATATGAAAATCAGAAGAATTGTGAGGTATAGACCTAGAATAACTTGAGTCTATGAAACTAGATGTATCCCGCTGAAAATCAGAGACTAGACTGTTCCTACCAGTAGCAACATTACTGGAGTCACCCTCACAACTAGCATGTGGGATGCTAGATGGCTGCTCCGGTCTGCACCTGTTGACACGGGGCTCGGGTATCGGTCTCCTAGCTGGTACAATGTACCTCGGGACTGACTCACTGGTATCTGACCCACTTGAGGACTCTGCATCCGATTCCATGCTGACCTCCTGAATTTGATATGGTTTAGATCTCACCAGCCTGGGTCTTGGTTTGGGCTTTGGTGTCTCTGGTTCCTGGATGATGTCATGGTATGGAATGGAATTCAAGGGTAGCAGTAAATTTCTGTGAAGAACTTTCACCGGTCCCTTGCCATTCTCCCTCTTCACTCTGTATACTGGCAGGTTTTCATTAGGGATATCTGTTACAAGGTATGGTTCCCTCTGCCATTTGTCATCCAGTTTCCCTTTGGGTGTTAAGTTCTTGACTAGAACTCTGTTGCCAACTTCTAATGTTGAGTGTCTCACTCTACTGTCGTAGTACTTCTTGTGTCTGTTGGTCTGTCTTTCGGAATTCTCTTTTGCAACTTTGTAGGCAAAATCAAGCCGCTTCCTCAGTTTAGCTGCATAGTTCTCCTTGGTGCTACTTTTCTCAGCAGAGTCTTTTACTCCAAGGAATGCGTCTATAGCTAAACGAGGGTGCCATCCAAAAAGAAGATAATGTGGCGAGTATCCGGTGGACTCGTGT
>CM026395.1:9489007-9547626 GCA_014843695.1 Archivesica marissinica
ATATGGAGGCACACGTTATAAAGTAGAATGTTGTCTGTCCTTGCTCATACAATATTAAAATATTACTTATTATGAATGATATAAAACATGTAACCAGTGTATTGGGAGGAAGTGTCACTGTTGGTTGCAGTTCCCTAAAAATAAGGTTTTATTGCTTTTCACACCTGTGGCAAACAAGATAAGGCTTAATATGATCCACAATAGTCAGAATTACAATTGTTAACAACATATTACATAATTGTGCACATTTTTCTGGAAAGATTAAGAGAATATGAATAAACATGATAAGAATAGTTTGCTATAATAACATATTAATTAAATTTGTTAAAGAAATATACATCAATTTCTGCTGTAGAAGCATCCATAGTGTGAGTGTGTTTTTCAATTATTTATGGTCACTACTGGTTGCCCATATGAGCGAAGCCTCCTGAAGAGATCAAGTCATTTTAGATTTTTGGAGATAGTGCAATGATACAGACAGAGACCCATTCCAGGGAGTCATTATTCCATGGCATCGAAAAGTGACCCTCTCTCATAATTGTAGTCTATACATAAGGGGTGGGGGTCATTGTTCTTATTTGTTTTATGTTTGTCTTTGTTTTATGTTTGTCTGTGTAAATAGTATGCATTATGTGAACCTCCTAGTTATACAGCACCCACCACCTCATGATCATCTTTAGAAATTGATAAGAGACAAATTATCTGCATACTTCTTTTTCAGATTCAATATATTTATGTTATTCTGTACATTGTTAAATCAAAATATATGTTGTTAGACCTTAAACAGTGCTAACTAACATTTAATTATAATAAATTCAATATTTTCCCACTATATATTGCTATTTGCAAGGGGGGTCATTTTTCCGCAAGGGGGGTCAATATTCTATGGCTGAATAATGACCCGCGGGTCATTATTTTGAGGGGGGTCAATATTCTATATGACACCGGGTTCGATACTCGGTCAGGCCACGTATGCAAGGCACCTCATACACATTGCTTAGTACTGGTTAATCGCTTAGGTCGGCTAAGCCTGCCCAGGAAAACATGTCTACGTCCCCGCGGGTGTCGGAGGTTTCGTCAACTAGAGGTTTCGTCAACGATGTGAAATGTGTGTATGTTATTAATTGGCAAGGACTTAGTTGTGGACATTAATTGTTAATTGATTTAACTAGATCTATGTGTTATTTTCATTTTTATGTGATTTTTATGTATATTTGTTATAGATGGCGGACAGTCCCAGTGTAGAAATCTTCCGGTAGATCCGCTGATCAATTCCAGTGGAATATATATCTTTACTTGGGTTTGGCATGTGACATGCATCTCGAAAAAAGGGCTTACATTGTACGCTTGCAAGCTTCAATTATTGTTGCTTAATCGCATAATTGACGAAACCTCTCACATAATCGAAACCTCTTAACAATTTCCCTCTATATTGCCTTGTTGACGAAACCTCCAGTTGACGAAACCTCCTGCATTCGTCCCTGCGAGGGGTTTGAAGGTACATACATACTACATATCCCGGCGTGAAGAGTTTTCGCCCAGAACAGGTTTTCGCCCAACTGTGGAAATAGCAAGTCGCGAGAGATCACGCAATATTTCACGCTCCAGTTACCGGAATTATAAATAAACATACATTGTGCACTTCCAATCTATTTCTAACTGATCATAATATATCAGACAAGGTAAATTAGCGGTGAAAACTTTAAACCTACCCCAGTTTTCACTAATTTCACTATATCCGTTTTATGTCACCATATAAATATCATTTTTTAAAGAAATTGGCAATTTTTCTCCAAAATGACATATGCATCGTCTGCCACGCCAATATATTTACGAATAAAAATGTCATTATAGTCTCACTGCTCCGTGTTTATGAGTTATGTCCGTTATTACACACAAGGGGTCCTTATTCATAATATTGATTTTCACCGTTTTTCGCCTTCAGGTCCATGTGTTTTCACAGAGGTTCTCCAACTGATATACATGGTTGTGTAAACCTAGTTATTCTCTGTTAGGCACCGTGTGATGTGTTCGATGGATGGGTCCAGTTACAGTTCTGCACCCAGTCAGAGTAATTAGGAGGGGCGACGACTTCTTATGCCCCGTGTGTTTGTCTAAGTTAAACTAAATTAGTGTTTTAGAGAATTACGTTCATACCGGACCTCGTTCAAACCGGACCTCGTTCAAACCGGACCATCAAACCGGACCTTATCGTTGGTCATACCGGACCTCGTCGTTGGTCAAACCGGACCTGCGTCAGTTCAATCCGGACCTCGTTGTATTATTAATTTATATTATTATATAAGTATCCATGTAGACGATGTGGGTTTTTTAAAATATTAATAAACACAAGAGTTGCCTACAGTACATATAATACCTAAGTTACATATTTTTCAAGTTCGTCTTCTAATTACATGTACTCTCCGGAGCAAATTTTGATTGTTTGATTTGACGAGTTGTTTGTACTTGTATAATTATATTGAATTAAAGATAATTGATTAACAGATTATCTGAATATGATCAAAGGTGTCTACTTATTAATCAACTAATTAATGAAGGACTGAGTGTGAATGAACGCTGTAAGTGTTAATGTCATTAATGAGTGAAAATAGTTCACGACTTGTATATATATCCAGTCTGCTGTTTATACCTCATATTGTCATACTACATGAAATCAGAATAAAATTGAATAGCAAATTGAATAGCAAATAAAATGCCTTCCAATCCGTGTATCCATTGTGGCAAAGGTGTCCACTCGAACCATCGCGCCGTCGAATGTGATGTATGTGGACTTTGGCAACATCTCCTATGCGGTATCACCGGTAAGTGAATATATTTCAATAATATTTTCAAAGTTTGTTATCTGGTGATAAATGTATGTTACTGACACATATATAACAAAAATATTTAATTATTAAAGAAGCTAGACGTGTAACTAAAATTTGTGTACTACAGTATACAGTAGGTTGTTTCAAAGTCATTGTATCATTATGAAATAAAAGTTTGTTTAAACTATTCATGTCAAGCATTTCTAATGTGTTGTATATATCTTATTGCAGGGATAAGTGTGCAGAAATACAAGAATGCCATTCGTGACGGGACTGACATCGGATTCATGTGTGCGCCTTGCGAACTACTGAATTTTCAGCAAGCAAGAAGAGAGACGACGGCTGAATCTCTCATGAACGAAGAATCTTCACTGCGTGGCTACAATACCATTGATACTACACCGGCACCAAGGTTCGAATCAACGAGGACGTCACTCTTATATGAACTTTCTACAATGAACGAATCCATGGATACCTCGGAGTTCGACGTAACACGGCCAGTACGGGAACTTCCGTTGGAACAACAAGAGAGGTAATGAATTTACATCGTCAAAACATTCTATCTAAAATATTATAGAAATGGAATAATACATTACCTGGAACCAGTAATTTATGGTAAATGTTAAAATGTGTATTGTCAAAATGTATTTTGATTGCGATCTGTAACATTGCATTCTTCATTTCAGATCATTAGCTGATGACAGTGTATCCCACTTGCCTGAAGATGACGTCGTATCGTACAACTTAATCCACAGTGGGTCCAACCTAGGCCGCATGAAGCTGGTTTCTAGCAATGGCTACTCATTTGTAAAGAAGAGAAGTTTGAAGAACGGCGACACAGTATGGAGATGTAGCTTCCGGCCGGGACATGGCAGCGGATGCCTAGCTACGATAAAGCAGTCGGGTGACAGGTTCGCAACTGCTGGTAGAGATCACATGCATCCAGCAACTCCGGGAATAACAACCGCAGTTAAAATCAAGGCTCAGGTAAAAAAATTGCGTAATTAAGTGCCAGTTACAGTCTACAACTATTTTGTGCGATTTTCGTGTATGTATATACTTATGTTTATATACGTAATTATATGTTACATACATATATCTTAATACACTGTGTTGGCCTTCAACCAATCCGGTTGCAGTACTACAATGTGGACAACATAAAAAACTTTTCGACTCTATCAGAGTAGAGTCCATCATATCATTTATCAAGGCAATAGGAATTTATAATAAGCTGTGATATATATTGTTAATCAATCATGCCTTTGTAGTAATCATTCATTCATATACTACCTGTAATTATTCTTATTACCTGTAATTAATCTTACGTTTTGATAACTTCTTAGTATTAATTTTTACGTAATGCATATACTTATATAGAATTTTCTTTCATACACTCGACAAAAAACATAACTTTAATGCGCGCTACATGACCTTAGATGTCGATGCGCCGTAAAACACCATCCATTCATTCATTCATATGTTACAGATTAAAGCGGACTCGAAGTCGGATATCTTTGAACCAGCCAGCACAATCGTCAAGGAGATTACTGAAAGTGGTCCGGTCTGAACGGGAAAGTGGTCATGTGTGAATGAAAAGTGGTCCGGTCTGAACGGGAAAAGGGTCATGTGTGAATGAAAAAGTGGTCCGGTCTGAACGGGAAAGTGGTCCGGTTTAACTGGTCCGGTTCGATCGAGGTTCGGTATGAACGGATACCGTTTTAGATACAGTATATAGACAAAATGCTCTCCAACAAATGAATTTTGAGTGAATATGATAAATTAAGCCTATTATTAAAGTAAGTGTTCCTTATTTATATTGTTTTGTTAAACAAAACTGTTGCTTACATAATAATGCTCGCGCTGTAGACAATTTCCACAGTTAGGCGAAAACATGTGACGTCATTCCGGATTACTGAGAATGAGGTACCGCTATTTTGTCAACTTTTCTCAATAAGTAAACAATCGGTTTTCTTCGAGATTTTGGGGAATGAAAGGTAAAATATTGTTTATTTGGTGACATAAATTGTTTGCAGTGTATGACAATTCTAAACCTATAGGAGTCCGTTATGTACTACGTCGTCGAAAACCAGTAACACCGGGATACATACATCCAGACCACAAGCGTCTATATGTCATATTCCACAACACTATTTTGCCTACTTTTCCAGATTCGCAAATAATCAGTAAATCTCAACTTATTGCTAAAAGAAGTACAAACAGTAGGCTACAAATTAACCTAAAATCGTGTTCTCACTATTTGGCGTGCTTCCGGTCCAATATGGTCAACTCCGGGTTCTGTTTACTGGAAATAATATTTATACTCTTTTCCATCCTTGAAATTACTATTTTCCATCCCTAGTGGGAAATGGTGTGCAAAACATGATCTTAGTGTTAAGATGCATGTGTGAGATTACTCGACGATAATGCTTTATTTTAATTTACGCTTTCATATTTAATAGTTAATCCTTTTATTACCTCCATATTAGCCTGGGTGCCAGTCTGTCGAGTTTTAACTTCTGGCAAAATGACATGATCAGAAACTCAATACGGCCCAATTAATAGTATCGGTGTTATAATATATTTATTTGACTGACCAGGCAAAATATATCGACGCCTGTTCCCAGGCTACCTCCATATACATGAAGAGCACAAATGAACAGACATAATATATAATTACATGTTTTACATGGAAACATATAAACATACATATATACAAAGTAGATACAGCCATAACACCTTTTTTCAGCAGAGAAAAAAGAGGTTCAGTTGCCTAAAAACAACAAAATAGCAGGTAAAAGCTTGATATAATTATGTATAAACGCCAGTAAAATAGGATCTCCCATGGAAGATGTTGCACATCTATGTAACCAGAAGGCTTTGATATTGGTATATAAATGGTCGGATTAATAGTGAATGCATACATTACGCCCATGTCTGCGCAGCTGCATTCTAGCTGGAGCATTTTAAATAAGACACATGTATTGAGAGCTTGTACAGTTTGGAAAACCTTAGTTTATCAATTAACAAGTAATGAAATACCGACTTATTTCCATATTCTTATCAAACATGTCAACCTACTTACCCTTTAATTATCGAATAAAGTGTGTAGACACGTACACGTACGTGTCTACATAGCCCCAGACAGGCTCTAGTTACCTACCCTCACGTCCCGGTCACATGTTGGAGTGGCAATGTACTGTTTATGCTGAAATCTTTATGTTTAGCTCTATATATATAATGGTATGTAAATTATGTTGTACATTGATGAGTGCATGCGCAGTTTCCTGTCTTAACTAAGCACTAAACGTACTCAATGTGGAAGAGGAGGAGTGAACACTATGCAGAAAGAAGGAATCTAGTTCCATACGCATAAGAGAAATCTGAAGAATGCTTAAGAAATATGTGATATGTGAATGATGATGATCTATGCCAGTTAACACTATAACCTGTCGTGGATTTGAGTGTTGATGATCTATGCCGGTTAACACTATACCCTGTCGTGGATATGAGTTATGATCGATGATCTATGCCGGTTAACACTATAACCTGTCGTGAATATGAGTGTTGATGATCTATGCAAGTTAACACTATAACCTGTCGTGGATATGAGTGTTGATGATATATGCCGGTTAACACTATAACCTGTCGTGGATTTGAGTGTTGATGATCTATGCCGGTTAACACTATACCCTGTCGTGGATATGAGTTATGATCGATGATCTATGCCGGTTAACACTATAACCTGTCGTGAATATGAGTGTTGATGATCTATGCAAGTTAACACTATAACCTGTCGTGGATATGAGTGTTGATGATATATGCCGGTTAACACTATAACCTGTCGTGGATTTGAGTGTTGATGATCTATGCCGGTTAACACTATACCCTGTCGTGGATATGAGTTATGATCGATGATCTATGCCGGTTAACACTATAACCTGTCGTGAATATGAGTGTTGATGATCTATGCAAGTTAACACTATAACCTGTCGTGGATATGAGTGTTGATGATATATGCCGGTTAACACTATAACCTGTCGTGGATATGAGTGATGATGATATATGTCAGATAACACTATAACCTGTCGTGGATATGAGTGTTGATGATCTATGCGGTTAACACCATAACCTGTCGTGGATATGAGTGATGATGATGTATGCCAGTTAACACTACAACCTGTCGTGGATATGAGTGTTGGTGATCTATGCAAGTTGACATCGTGCATATCAGTGACTTAGCGCCATGTCGTTATAACTCGCCATCACCAGGACTGTGAGTTAGGTCCATATCAGGGACAAGTAGATAACTTGTGATATGTGAGACCGTTTTCAATCGCTTACGGAGGTTGGAGAGTTCACTCAGTTGAGTCCTCGTTCTTACTGAGGAAATGCGGGTGGTGGTCCGCCACCACAAACATAAGTATGTCAATCTGTTTATTCTGTGGCATTTGGCCCGTACCTTGTAGTAGAAGTAGACGTTTGTATCGTTGTATACATATGCTAGTTGGTAGAAATGATTTGACGATCCAACATGGTTTAATCAGGAACTATTTTTTCATATACAATGTAACTTGCTTTGCTAGGACGTAGTAGTTTTTATTTCATCAAATACAAACGAACATTATAACATATGAAGTAAGTAAAAAATGACCCATGATCAAATATGGTATACTAGTACATTGTATTTCGGCGGTGGTCTTAATAGTTAAACAAGTACAACTTAATAATAATAATAATACCTGTACGCTGGAACTTGTAAGCCTGAAAATATATTACATATAGCAAGAATACGTAAATTGAGAACTATTTACGTATAAATAAGAATATGAATACCGAACCAGGACAATTTCACAGTAAATCCGTGCTACACTGGAAACTGGACGTGTATACATATGACAGAAATAAAACAGTACTTAGTCGGTATTTATCAGATTATGTCCAATGCGTTTTCAATATATAGCTCTCACACTGTTTGATAGTCGAATAAAATGTTATAGTACAGGATAAACATTCTTCGACAAATAAAATGCATGCCAATTGAACGAATGTGATAGCACATTGTTGAA
Source organism: Archivesica marissinica (assembly GCA_014843695.1). Taxonomy (NCBI): domain Eukaryota; kingdom Metazoa; phylum Mollusca; class Bivalvia; order Venerida; family Vesicomyidae; genus Archivesica; species Archivesica marissinica. The sequence goes on from CM026395.1 coordinate 9,496,902, forward strand.
AACAGTTTATTTCCAATACCTGTGATATATATAATTTTTTTAATCGAGAGAAAAGTGGTAGCCATTTATATTGTGCTTACAGAACGGTTAAAAAGCACACGCGCACCTGCACATATTTATGTAATAATCAATCTACCGTTGTGACATGCAGTTGAAGATGGATAGAGATGAAGTGTAATGGATAGAGCATATTGACCTACGAGTTCAGAGGGCCGAAGATCGAATCCCAGTAGTCTACGGGCATTTCTTTGAATAATTCATAATTCTATTGTTTATGGAAATCAAGTGTAGACCTGCTTGTAGTGGTCTGCTTAGCAAACTGTCTTCTCTCGGCATCACAGGTTCCCTTCTAAACTGGTTCGCATCTTACTTGTCTTCAAGAAATCAACGTGTTGTTATTGCAAATTCATCCTCGTATACTGGTCTTCTATTAATGGTGGAGTTCCACAGGGATCGATTTTAGGTCCACAACTCTTCCTCATTTACATTAACGACATCGTTGCTGACATTAATGCCAATATACGTCTTTTCGCTGATGACACAAGTCTTTACATCATCGTTGACGATCCAGCCAATGCAGTGCCGTCCTCAACAACGACCTTTCTCGTATCCATTCCTGGTCCAACTTGTGGCTAGTTACATGCAACCCTGCAAAAACCGAATCCATGATTTTCTCACGTAAGCGAAACAAGCCCAACCATCCAGATGTCTTCATGAATAGCATCCCCATTACCCAAACTAGAACTCACAAACATCTTGGTCTAATCTTTTCAGATGATGCCAAGTGGAATGCTCATATATCTGAGCGTGTTAACAAGTCTTGGCAGCGCATCGGAATTCTCAGATCTGCCTAGAGCGCATGTATCTTGCCTACATTCGACCTCTTCTAGAATACGGTAACGTCGTGTGGGACAACTGCAGTAATGACTTGAAAAACGATATTGAGGCCGTACAGAACGAGGCAGCGTGAATTGTGTCTGGAACTACTAAACTCTGCAACATAAACTCTCTTCTGTCGGACCTGTCCTGGGATACCCTAGCCAAACGACGCAGCAATCACAAGCTCATCCTCTTCTACAAAATGAAGACTGGTCGTTGTCCCCATTACCTCTCCAATCTCATTTCAGAACAAGCTGACCAATTATATAACCTTCGACACGGCGGTTCAACCTATAACTGCACATACCCAATCCCATGCTTCTACATTTCTTCCATCAACTATTCTAATATGGAACTCGCTGCCAAACGAGACACGGAACGCCGATACAGTAGCAACCTTCAAATACATGTTAAGTAAAAACAGGAAAAGACAATCCCCGTTATACAATGTTGGATCAAGAAGGAATCAGATACTCCACACCCGACTACGACTAGGATGTAGTTCTTTGTGCTACGACCGTCACAGGAAAAATATCATCGACTCCCGTGTGCGCATGCGGGTCTATCGAATCAGTCACTCACTTCCTTCTGCATTGCCCAAGGTACAATCATCAACGTCTACAACACCTATCTAACCTTCCATGTGCTGCCACACTCAACAATCTCTTGTTTGGTGATGAGCATCTCACTACACACTGTAACACAACACTTTACCTGAATGTCCAGAGCTAGGTTGCAGCAACAAAACGTGTCGATACCTAGGTGAACGTGGGGGTTCTCTCCGTTTTAGTCCCGGTCCGTCGTGTGGCAATACCAGATTCTTTTTTGATAGTTTACATATTTGGATATAACGCTTCCTTATTGCTACATTAAAATTACAATAACGCGATGTTGTAAATATATGCGGACGTTTAGCAAAATCAAGTCCAAACATTTGCCACTGCTGTTAAGTATTCACTAGTTTCTCTACAATTTATATATGTAACCCATGTCATATTTATCTTAAAGGGTAATAATTATTGATATTTAGTACATGTACATTATAATATTTCCAAACCCTGCTGCAAGCGTACCACCCAATAGTTTCCCCTATATGGCCTAATAAAATCACTGGTCTGAATCATATCATAATTATATAGCCTGGTCCCATACTATGTCTTTGCATAATATATACAAGTCTTCACTACTATTGTGTATAAAGTATTATGGGTGAGTGATTGTGAGTGACGATCAGGTCAGATGTGTGAATGAGTGAACTAACTCAACTAATTAGGTGCACTTTCCAACTAACTTGTTCAAGACCCTTATCCCACACTCTTACTCTACTAGTTAACCGGATAAGTTGTGAAGCTATCCTTTTTACATACTAGTAACTATACATATATAAATTATATGTGTCAGCTGATAGCCAGACTTTGGTAATGTAATGTTTTATCTTTAATATTTTACATTGTAAAATATTTATTTGAAATGCTTGAATTGTGTATTTTATATTCCAAATTAAGTAGAATGATTTGTACATACTAATATTATGTATGTATTGTATTTTACAGGCTCTTTATATCCATATATAAGGAATACGAAAATAAGGAAACAACCAGAGTTTGTTATTCCTAGAAACTCCCCGGTTACATATATACTGAACACATAAACTCGCCATTACTATTCGACAAGCAATGGGTACCATTTAAACGTACTCCAACATGGGAAGGGATTCATATAAGCTTTAAAGCTTGTTTCTCGACCCATATCGGTTCAAATGTATAAAATGTGTGTTTATATATGTATATATATATTTGATCCGAATAAAATATGTTTAAACTAAGTGTAGACCCTATAATTATATGAATATATTATTTTGATACGCGTTACTGCAAATTGAAGGATTTCATAATTCTGGTTTAATTTTTATAATAAAAATATGTACAATCCTACACAGAATATAGACATAGTAACAGCAACAGTGACAGTATCACATTGAAAACATATCTCTGTAGTCATAGTCCTTCTACAATGCATATTTCAGTAATTGATTTCTACAAATCCAGCCCTTTATTGGCTTTCCCAGTTGATAGACATGCAGTGCCTATTTCATATTCTTATTATAACCTATTTCATATTAGTGATCACTAAACCAAACAATTATTCTCTTAATCTCTCTTAGATGCCAAACCACTCATTGGTATCGCGGGGATGTAGTCATATTACTTCTATTTCGGTAACTGATATTGACGTCGACCCTGTATTGGCTTCACCGTTCATATGTACGCTATTGCCTATTTCATATTATTTAGAAATTTCACAGATTACCATGTATGTGATCTTAAGTCTCGGGTAAAATATACGGATGCATAGAAAGCAAATCCGATGTATATTTTACGTTTATTTATCGTCGCTACCGGTTTCCCATATGAGCGACGCATCCTGAAGAGATTAGTCATTTTAGATTGTTGGAGGATAGGGCAATGATACAGACAGAAACCCATTCCAGAGTCTCCTCTGGTTCTTTTACGTGCACGGTGTAAAGCACCGACACGAGACATCGGTCCCATCTGAAAGACTGTTAATTTTATTATGGGCAGACTGGGGGGGTCGAACCTGCGATCCCGGGATTACCAGTTCAGCGTGTTAACCACTGTGTATTACAGATCTGTCTGTATAGTATTGCAAATCCGGGTTACGTCAACGAACTTTTAAGCATTAGAATTTCTCAACTGTCCAATCAAATTACGTCTTTCAGATCTACTACCAAGAAATCTCAACAAATTAGTGGAAACACATACAAGTAGGAAGCTAAACACAATTCAGCCCTCGGTAGCAGCAAACACTAACAATAGGAAATGTGAAGAGTAAACGCGGTATTTGTTTTCCGCTAATATGAAATAGGCACTACCTACAGTAAAAACAAACTTAAATTGGCGTTGTTTACGTAGTTTCATATAGATGTTCTGTGTGTAACATTAGTTTATCACAAACAGTTGCCTCGGTGGCACAGAGTTAACATAATTAGCCTAGTAACTCACATTTTGGGAGTTCGAATCACATTTTATCGCTTCTACTTTTTATTTATGTTTTTTATTTATTGTTTTTATTTATTTTCTATTCATTTATCTTAAATACGTAGCAATTGACGGAACCATTAAAACATAAAACATGAAATATTGATTTTAAATTGTCAAACCAGTTTATTGATATTAAATTCGTGTTCGTGTATTATATATATATATATATATATATATATATATATAGAGTGTGGTCGGGGGCGTATAATACGTAGAAGTGATGGAACCTATGCTCGGCGTACATCCCACATGTAATGACCAGTATAAAATGTTAATTGTACTAGACATATAGAGTGGTGGAACCTATGCTCGGCGTACATCCCACATGTAATGACCAGTATAAAATGTTAGAGTGATGGAACCTATGCTCGGCGTACATCCCACATGTAATGACCAGTATAAAATGTTAATTGCACTTGCCGTATATTATTTATTTATTTTTATTTTATTTTCTTAAGTCGTGAAAACAACACTCGAAAAACAGTTTTAGCGTCATCACGTGACCTTGCTGTCATTACAACTATCACAACTGTGTCGGATCGGCACCCGTTTATATGGGAAACTCCAGACTTCAATACACCTATGCACGGCGTACTTATTATTTTTTATTTATCCACCATAACTTGTTGAATATCTTATTTTGATATAGTACATCATTGAATAAAAAACACTTATTGGTCTTAATCAGAAATGGTATAGTAACTATTTTTTGGTTTATGGGTAGATTTTTAAAATTCGGATAGCTACCTGAATTGCTCATACACCGTATCAGTTTCGGTGGAAATATTCTCCCAATTATTTGTTTGTTTATATTCGTCTGCTGGACCAGTCACATGACAGTTGCATCAGGCTACCAATACACGTAACGGAATGTTATTTAACCATGCTTCAGCTCTGTCAGCGAAATTAGCCTAGCACTATATAAATATTTTAAATACGGATGTAAATGGACAAATACGCTGAGCATAGGAATACGCCGAGCATAGGTTCCACCACTCTATATTATTATATTTTATATGTATTATATCTAGTATAGAAGTATGTGTCGTTACTTACTTTGTGACAGAACAACCAACTGAAGTGTATAAAATACGGAAAGGAAGAACAAACAAACAAAAGAGATTAGAACCTGTGACCAACAAGAATGATTTATTGCAATCCGCGCTCTTGCTCACAACGCATAATTAGATGCGCTTGTATTTCAACTACAAAGTATTGTAGAATTACCGTCTATTTACTGTTTACCACAGCATATAAATATAAACAACATCAATTGACGTTTGCAGACCTGTATGAACGGGGAAAGCCCTGCTCATTTTCTAAACTAGACATTATATGACTACATAATGCAAAGGGGGTGGCATATAAGGGAGCTAGATAGAACGATGACAACGAGTGGTATACATTGACTAATACGTGACTGCAGCAAAATAATATTTCCCCTTCTGTTCGAAATCAGGAAGAGAAAGAATTCATTCTGAGAAGAGAAATGTTCAAAACAAACAACCAGAATTAATCTAAGAACATTCCGAAACCAGAATAGCTAAAATCGCATAGGGCTATAGACTGGAATCATGTTCTTGTATCATCGAGAATTAAACCACTTGATACATTATATTAATTCATAAAGCGTCTGTATGTGGTTAACCGAATTTCATGAACAAGTCCAAGCTGTGGCATCGTGGAATTATATCAAGTGTGAGTAGCTATCGGTCGATGAAAACATAGTTGCTAGTATTGTGGATTAGTAAATTTTACGGGTTTTTTCCCCCATGTATATTTTATGCACACATGTCTCGTACATGCTATCTATCGGCGGTACACGCCTGCACGAGCGGTTCGGTCCGCTCAGGCGTTTCCCGTAGTAACACACTAAAGGAGAGAACATCTGTGTATGCGTTTGCGCATGTCCGATAAACACAAGCATCACATGTTATCGTATTTAGAACAAATGTGTAGTTACACACATTTCTTACGGCGTGAATGCGTCATTTATAAAATGATGACGTATACAATTTTAATACAATTCTAAAAGAGGTCCTCTTTAAGCACTGGTCAATACATGTTGGTTAAATAATACGAACCACTCTGGTAGAAATATACAGTGCCTTTAGTATCACATTGACAATGTATTGTATGCATGTGGTCATAGTGTGCTCGTTATTCAGTACTACAGAAGCATGTGTCAGTAATTCTACACTTATTCGAAGGTACTGGCCCAATAACTAAATGTATTGACCACCCTGGCCCACAGGCACTCGGCGTAAACATAGACCTCCCCCGACCCACCCCCCGACAAGAGCTCCCCCATTTGTCTACAGAACCGGACATTTGCCATCCACATTGTCTTATACCAACATGAATATGCACAATATACACATATTTATGATATTACCTTCATGGGATAGTTAATTTATTAGTGCAAGTTTGTTTTTATTGAAAGTATTCACTGCACATTAATTTGACATTAATGTCATACATACATATATATTTTTTGCATGCTGCAAACGATTGACGTGCAATTGGTGACAATGTCTTCTAGAGCGAACCTCAATTCTCATAAGGATGTCTTCATTGTTTGGCAGTAATTTCAGTCTCATCAGGCTAGTGCAATCTATGATGAGAGGTGCCAGTACGGACATTGATGGGAGTTGGATCCATACACGGTCAATTTTGATGTGATGAGTGCTTTTGATGAGTCTTGGGAGGCTGATAGCAGGACATATGGTGAACATGTGTTCCACGTTCTCTGGCTCAATTCTGCAGAGTGGATATTGCTGTAGTATCAACATCAATGCCATTAAATTTGACTTATTAGTCTGGATAATATATGTCCCAGTGAGAAGGCGAGTCCTAGTAATGCCCTTTTTGGTTGTTTTATACTCGGATCTTAGCCTATAAATGAGATTCTCATAATAATGGAAAATTACAAGGGGAGGTAACTATTTCGAGCTAAATGGGCTCACTATTGGGAGCTGAGTTGTGTTCAGTATAGCCAATTGAACAAAAATCAACACTATCAATATCAACTAACGTGTTCATACGAAGCAATGGAAGCATAGCAACATTGCACGGAATATTAATGCGTAGTACTGGTTGTTCTGCCGTACAAAGTTGTAGTTGAAAGTTGAAGACTATCACTATAGTAAGTATTCAACTTAGTAGGCCTAGAGTCACTAGGATTCCTCCGCAGAAATTTAAAAATCAACTCTACCAAAGTAAAAGACCATGCTTATAAAGCCCTCGTCAGACCCAAACTAGAATACTCCTCTTCTGTTTGGGACCCACATACCAAAAGCCAAATTAGTCAAATTGAAAAAGTACAACGCCGTGCAGCCCGCTATACATCCAACCGCTACCACAATACAAGTTCTGTAACTGACATGCTCACTACCCTCAACTGGCCCACCTTGGAAATTCGAAGAATCCGTACCAGACTCATCATGTTTTATAAGATCATACACCACGTAGTTGCCATCCAACCACCCTGTAATCTAATTATTCCTTCAGACCCCAGAACCAGGCACAGTACCACCTATACCTACAAACATATTCACGCAGCTAAAGACTCGTACAAATACTCTTTCTATCCTAGAGCCGTCACTCAGTGGAACATGCTACCGCCCACCATATATGCCGCAGACACAGTGGACGCCTTCAAGGCCCTGATCCCTGTGTCTGTCCTCACCCCAATATACTTTGCATAAATTGCCACAATTATGTACATAGTTTTATAAAAAACACTTAAAAATATATCTAAAAATATGTCTATTCACTGTATCCTTTCTAATGAGCACTTTCTGATCAAGCACTTAACTAACACTTTTTATTACGGCGCCAGCACCTAATCTTCATAAGTGAAGGAGTGCTGTTTAAACAAAGAAGAGTGGTGGAACCTATGCTCACAGTATCCCGGTGTTACTGGTTTTCGACGACGTAGTACATAACGGACTCCTATAGGTTTAGAATTGTCATACACTGCAAACAATTTTATGTCACCAAATAAACAATATTTTACCTTTCATTCCCCAAAATCTCGAAGAAAACCGATTGTTTACTTATTGAGAAAAGTTGACAAAATAGCGGTACCTCATTCTCAGTAATCCGGAATGACATCACATGTTTTCGTCTAACTGTGGAAATTGCCTACAGCGCGAGCATTAGTATGTAAGCAACATTTTTTTTTAACAAAACAATATAAATAAGGAACACTTACTTTAATAATAGGCTTAATTTATCATTTTCACTCAAAATTCATTTGTTGGAGAGCATTTTGTCTATATACTGTATCTAAAACACTAATTTAGTTTAACTTAGACAAACACACGGGGCATAAGAAATCGTCGCCCCTCCTAATTACTCTGACTGGGTGCAGAGCAGCAGAACCGTAACTGGACCCATCCATCGAACACATCACACGGTGCCTAACAGAGAATAACTAGGTTTACACAACCATGTATATCAGTTGGAGAACCGCTGTGAAAACACATGGACCTGAAGGCGAAAAACGGTGAAAATCGATATTATGCATAAGGACCCCTTGTGTGTAATAACGGACATAACTCATAAACACGGAGCAGTGAGACTATAATGACATTTTTATTCGTAAATATATTGGCGTGGCAGGCGATGCATATGTCATTTTGGAGAAAAAATTGCCAATTTCTTTAAAAAATGATATTTATATGGTGACATAAAACGGATATAGTGAAATTAGTGAAAACTGGGGTAGGTTTAAAGTTTTCACCACTAATTTACCTTGTCTGATATATTATGATCAGTTAGAAATAGATTGGAAGTGCACAAGGTATGTTTATTTATAATTCCGGTAACTGGAGCGTGAAATATTGCGTGATCTCTCGCGACTTGCTATTCCCACAGTATATACTACATAATTCCTGTATTACCAAATATTGGCATAATTTTAAAGTACGAGACACGCTTTTTCTACTGAATGATTATTTTTCAAAACAGCTTTTCCCCCAAATTTAGTATTTTTTATTAAAAACAAGTTGACTTTCATATCTATGGAACTTTCTCCCGTGATGTCCATCTATTGACATGTGGGGATATAGCCAGATTCCCGCATTTTATTATTAATAAAAAGTAGGTCCATCGTTGGCCCTAAAGCTATTTGTTGTTTTCTGGTGGGAGATTATAAAGATATTCATGTTTTATATTAAAATGATAAATTTACTGCTAAACGTACATATTATACAGATTAAGGTCTCTATTAAATACTCACATAATTGTATTATGGCTACCATTGTATAAACAGCCAAATCAGGGCCTCGGGCATTTGCCGCGGTATACTCGGAACTACTGACTACGTAACTGCTGACACGATGGTGCCAAACATGATAAACACAAGTGATTCCCAATAGTATTTCTTCTTTGTGTATTTGTAATGTTGAAGTGGAGAAGTCATAGGATGAAGCAAAATGAGTTTTAAATTCAGGTACATAATAGTATATCTGTAGTTTGGTTTTTAATAGCTAGTACCGCGATATACCCATAATGCATCCTACCCTCGAGTTTCCGGTTTCCGTTATGATAAGAAATGATCGGCATTCAACAAAACGAATCTTAAAACTACATAGTTTCTAAATGTATGATGTAAATAAAGTAACGTTCCTCTTTTATTCCAAATAATTAGAAATGAATATGACTACGTAAATAACAATGGCCTGAATGGGTGCTGTCATTTTTACCATGACCCGAAACCGACATCTGTGGTGACTGGTACCGGAGTTTTCGTGACCTTTCAGAAAATCAATTTTGCGTAACATCGAATGGGTGTAAATATAAAACGAACACATTGTCTGCAGCATGATGATAATTTCTATTATTTTGGTGAATATTTCTTTTCACGGTGAACTCTTTTACAGTTTAACAAGCATTTTCACAATGTGGACACCTGAATTCATCACCTAATCTCGTAAACCTGACTTTTGAACAGTAAATGAGGTGGGTCCAATGGTCACATATATCACACTGTGCCCATTTGTAAGGGCTGTTGATGAATATTGCCTGTACTTTCGTTTTGTATGTGGTGGACTGCCATAAACCTAAAACAAAATTAAAAACTATTCCTTTAAGTACACTACAGGACACATCGTTTAGTTGACGATGACAGTAAACCACTGTATGGACCTCAAAACAATATAAGAGAAGTCTCCAAAACTATCTCTCCTTACACTAATTAAAATTGTAACCCAGTCTATTTTGACCTTCACATTAAATGACAGGTAGGTAAACAAATCAGACGACGCAAAACAAAACTGGAAATGGTCAATATTTTGCAATAAATCCAATGGACAAATGGTCATGCAATATTGCATTATGAAAGATAGCATGTTTTATACCAATCCAAGGAAAATAACTGATTTCTTACGCCTCCAAGGATTATAGGTAGCATTTTTGTTGCCAAATATGGGAAATGACCGTTGACACTATCTATTCCTGATTGGTGACGTCAGAAAACACCGATCGCGTGCAGTATTGTAAATACTTACGGGGTAACGAAAACGAAGGTATCACGATTTGAGGACACTAGAGGATAGGCCTAGAGTGGTGGAACCTATGCTCGCAGTATCGCTATGCTCGCGGTATTTTCCGGGGGTGGGGAAACACCTTGTAGAACAGTACTTGTGCTGATACCCGGCTTTCCTTGTCTGCAATGGAGATGATCGATGATATGATTTCACGTTAGCGTGGGGGATGGGGGTATTGTCCTACACCCCAATAAACATGTACCATTACTGTCAATTACTGATTATGGGCTGATTTGATGTTCTTGATGTAAATCAAGCCTGATAAACCATGTATGGATATAATTATATATATGTTGTAATTATTATGGAAATCATGACAACATTATTACTTCATTACAAGGTATATTACAATGTTATAAGGATCAGTCTCAATTTTGTTGGTAGTTCTATTATGAACAGGTTTGCTTCCAGTTTGTGGCATATGGCGAGCCATCGTTTCACGAAGAAATATGTAAAGGAAATGTTTGTGTTTCAGCAATTTATTTTCAAGAAAATAGAAGAATGTCCAGCACACTTGTCTAAATGATCATTAACAAGTAATTAACCAGTCGCGAAATGCCCCAAGATCACGTGACCCAGTAACGCGAAACCTCCGACAAACAAATACAATATGGCTATATGATATATCAGGGTTGGGTGTATGCCATTTATTACCAGTTTTTACCGGCAAAAACTGGTAAAAACTCAATTTAATAAATATTAGTAAACATTTATTATATTTTTCATTCAATAATAAAACGATATCATGGTTAACCCTTTCCTTCATAGAAATTTAGGTTCATATATTTATCGTATTTCCATACAAACGACAGCCATTTAGCTATCATGCAGTGGATAAGTAGTCGTCATATATATCCCACCTGCATAGATATTACTGGGACTACATGAGATTCTGGCCTTAATTATGAACATTGGTTTGGCTACTAAATTATCAATGTATGTCGTATTGGTAATGGCGTCAAGAGGTGCTTCTATGAGGGAAAGGGTTTATGATTGGCAACATAAAATTAACCATATTATTTACCACCAAGCAGCTATGCAGCTAATACATATAACAGTATAATAGTAGACTGTTAGTGGTTATGAAGGTGGAATGTGGGGGTGTACCTTTATCTATATTTCCCATTCTGTCTGCATTGAATTAAGTAAACTAATTCGCAAGATCTAGACTACATGTTCATCATATACTTTAAGATTACTAACATAATACATGTTCATGTAAATTGTTATAATGGGGACAAATTTACATTATAATCAGCTGATTATAATCGTAACTATGCTCTATAAATCATTTGATAATGATCCTAACCAACCTCATTGACACAAGCATTAGTCATACCTCAAGTTGTTCCTTTATTTTAACCCATTCAATACCAAGTAACTGACATGGACTGGTCCATGATATTTTTAGACCAATAAATTAATAACAAAATTACATTTGGATCAGTTCATTTATCAAAATGGGTAAAAAAAATTCTATAGTTATATTACTTGAAAAAAGTGCAGATCCTGATGAGACGGCTTGTCACACTTTTTTGTAAGCCAATTTAGAGGTATGTGGTGTTGAAAGGGTTAAACTGTCTCAAAGTATAAAAAGAGGTATTTGCCATAACAATTCATACATTTACTAACAATTGGGAATTTTTGCCAGGACATTTTTTGCCGGTTTTTACCGCCTTCGGCAAAACAAAAACCTGCCAACGCTGTGATATATAGAACTATATAGATTGAACCAGGACTATAGATAGATAAAAAAGTTTAAAACAGCAGTTTTCCCGTTATTACAATGTAGTTTTAATGGCAGCTTGTCGGAGGATATTATTTCGAGAGACGTGTTGTCTGGGGGTGTATGAAATAACGATATCTGATTGGACTATTGATTAGTTTGATTGACAGGCAGCGACTGGTCAATTAAAAGTTTCACAAATTCCTCACAATGTATTAGAATTGATGAGTGACATCCTACACATAGTATTACACTTTTTCATATAAATTATAAAGTTACGCGGCCTGAGCGGGGCTCGAACCCGTGACCATCATTGATGATAGGTTACAATGGTAAAGCAACCGTAGCCACTCGACCATGGAGATGGACAGAAATTTATGTTTAGTTTAGTTTAATCATATTTTATTGCAAATCATTATTATATATGTCATGCATAAACAGATATAATACATAATATGAACATGCAAATGGATTGGGCCACAAGTTTTAACAACATTAGACAACGGCCCGCACCAGACATTTATGTATAAAACTGCCAAATATATACATTAATATAAGAACGCAAACCCTGAATGAAATATCTCCTAATTGATTGAATGTCTATATATAGATATGTAGTTATTATGATTTGTGGTGTTTTACCTTTATTTCGTCGCTACCGGTTGCACATATGAGGGACGCCTCATGAAGAGATTACTCATTTTAGATTTTTGGAGGATAGTGAAATGATACAGACAGAGAACCATTCCAGTGTCCTCTGGTTCTTTTACATGCACAGTGTAAAGCACGACACGAGACCTCGGGTTAAAGTCCCATGTGAAAGACTGTTCATTTTATTAGAGTCAGATGGGGGATCAAACCTGCACCATTAATTAGCAATTATTTCCTCTAGAAATAAGGCAAAATAGATCTCGCCCTGATGTCTATTGTCGGCGAAGTGGCGGCAAATAAAGCCACCACTTCGCCCGAATCGCCCTCTAGTGTGAGAGCTGGACTTTAGTTTTCCATGTTTATTTTCAGGGAAGTTAGGTGGTATCAAGGGGTATTACAGTGTGCATGATAGAGTTATAATGTCACTGTGGGCCAAGGTACAGAAGTTGCCTCCAGAGGGTCTCAGCAGAGTGCAAGGGATTTACAACATTTTCCCGGTAGAAGTTAGGCACTATTTTGCGGCATGGATAGAAGAACAGCCATGGTATGTCATCTTGTTATGCTCGAAAAAAAATTTAAAAGTAATCGGCATGCGATTACACCTAAGAATAACTTTTGTCGCATACAAGTACCAAAATATGTGGGTGGTGAAGATTATTTGCTCTATTAATTTCCTATAGAATTATATAGTAACTAATTCTTTGAAAATCTTCTGCTCATGAACCACCGTGCTCAGATATTTGATATTTGGCAATTGGACCTCTACTAAGTTTGCTCAAATTGTGATCCTGGGGTCAATTTGACCCCACTGTAGAGGGTCACATACTTTATATGTATAGGCTTATATACCGTAGTAAAATTCTAAATATCTTCTTCTTCGAAACCACCATTGCCCAGAGCTTTGATATTTGGCATCACCTAGTGAACCATTACTAAGTTTGCTCCAATCGTAAACCTGGGATCCTAATTGACCCCAAGGTAGCTGTCACATAGTTTACATAGACTTACTTATATTGTACAACTCTTTAAAATCTTCTATGCAGAAACCACCATTACCAAGAGCTTTGATATTTTGCAATGTAGAATCAAGCCTGTGTTAACGGTTACCTCTATTGTTAAAGCCTGTGTTAATGGTTTAATACATCTATTAAAAGCAACATCATGGCCATATTTTTTTTAACTTCGTAGCGGGTGTATTTTTCATTTGCTCACAAGTTAAATATCTGATTGAGTCCTGTCGGTGGCATGGTTTGTTATTGATGAGAGACTAGTTGGTGAGCAGCCTGTCAGCTAAAGAATGGTTAATTATTGCCTTCTGTCTTTGCACAACCACAAGGTAAAAGTAAATGTGTTTAACGGACACACTTCTGTGTTTCATAATCCACAAATATTGGGCTTTTTCACTACGGTATAGATCACAATAAAAAATCACTTTACAATGGTCTGCACCTGTTTTAAGAAAAATCTTAAATAAGAATGATTTAAAATAAAAATTACAGTCTGCACCCGTTATATCAAATTCTCCGGTTATCTCGAAGTTGATGAAAGTCCCATTTCAGATACAATCATTTTACATATAACTGGCTCCGTTTATGTCAAATTACGTTAAGGCAAATTGTTATTTCACACTCGTTATGTCAAAGCGTCAGTTACGCCGCTGAAGTGCAACTTTCATTCGGTAAATTTACCTGATTAAAGACGTATCGCAGTACCAGTGCAAACAATCAATACAGATAGTTGAAGGTGTTCACTACAGGTACACACTTATTGGCAATTAACCAAAAATTGGATAAATGGCTCACCGAAATAATTATGATTAATCTGTTTGTTTTTACTTTAAAAATGTTAACTTGTCAATAATTAGTGCAAAATGACATGTTTAAATTGAATAGAATACAGTAGACTATTTAATATTAATACTATTTAATCGAGTATCAGTTACTTCTATTTTGTTGCACGTTATTGCATTAGCGATCACAGTTTCGTATCTAAATGTTATTTACATGTATGTACTGCATTTAATAAATATTAACTACGATATTATATTACAGTATTTTTTTTTATCATGTCACAGCTATAACAGACAATGAGAACTTGGAAGATAATTTATTATGGGACAAATTTAAGATGGGTAATGTTTGTGATCTATTAGAACGATGTTGGGAAATATCCATTATATGTCAAACTACGGTTATAAAAAAAACAAGCAAAAAAAGCAAAACAAAACAAAACTTTGGTTATGTCGAAGTATTTTGATATAGACTGTATATACATGTAGGTCTTCATAATTTATTATTTTCATTGTTTTCTTACTTAACAAAAGGCATTTTATTTCTTATGCAAATTTAAACGTTATTTATTTTACAAAGATTGCGAAACAACTTATATTAATCGCTCTCGTTTGCACAGATGAAGGCGTATATGTGGTAATTCGTGGGAGAAGAAACCGGAGTACCCGGAGAAAACCAACCACCTGTCCAATCTGGTGACCACCATACCATCTCACATACTTCCCGGTCCGAGGCTCGAACCCAGGTTGCATTGGTGAGAAGCAAGTCTGTTAACCACTGTGTTAATCGGACATGTATATAATGGTCGCATGAAATTGCACAATTTTGTTGGTGTGGTGGTACCCTTGAAGGGCATGCCAGATCGAGGGCAAGACACAGAGCCATTCCATTTAGGACTGCAGCCAGCCAAGGGAATTGCATAAGGTGGCTGCTTAATAGAGGTCAAATGTATAGCAAAGCAAAACAACATATTGGAATCCGGAAACTGGCTGCTTAATGCAGGTTGGCTGCTTAATAGAGGTGACCACTAACACAGGTTTGACTGTAATTGATCATCCTTGTTACAGTGCATGTATACGACATTATATTCCTAGGAAAGATATTGAGGATACTAACCCCAACCATGAACAATATGCTACACAGTTGTATGTCAAAATAATGGAACTGATAGAATCAAAGGCGAATGATATCTCTCTGGACTTCGTTAGCTCATTCATCTTCAAAAACTGCGCAAAGCAGTTTAAGGTATGTGTAATTCATTGAAGTATAAACTTTATTTATTTTACAACAATTGCGAAACAATCTTTAACAAGCTTATATTAATCACTCTCATTGGCTCGGATGAAAGCTGGGCATTCATGTGGGAGAAAAACCGGAGTTCCCGGAGAAAACCCACCTGTCCGATATGGCGCCCACCCACCGTCCTATCTCATATACTTCCCGGTCCGAGGATAAAGCCATTGCATTGTTAGTTGCCGAGAATTGTACCTTTAACCCTTTCAACACCACAGACCTCTATATAGGCTTGCAAAAAGTGTAGATCCAGATGAGCCGGCTCGTGACGAGCCGTCTCATCAGGATCTGCACTTTTTGCAAGTACAGTAGTATTACAATTTTAGACAAAATTACCCATCTTGATAAATGAACTGGTCCGAATGTAATTTTCTTATTCATTTATTGGTCTAAGAATATCATGGACCAGTCCATGTCAGTTACTTGGGGTTGAAAGAGTTAAAAGAATGCACATAAAATATATTTATTTTGTAAGCATACATTGTCATGTAATACTATTGCAGATGATGGGTAGCAGTTCTATCGGTAGTTAGATAATAATTATGTAACCAACTTTGTGGAAGTCGTGATAGCGCAATGGATGAGCGTTCACTTCAGGTGCGAAAGGTCCGGAGTTCGAGCCCCACTGGAGCCGTTACGATTGTAACAAGGCAATGTGGAATTTAAATGCCTTGCCTAAGGGCACAATCATAATGGCTCCAGTGGGGCTCGAACTCCGGGCCATTCGCACCTGAAGCGAACCCGCTACCACTGTGCTATCACGACTTCCTGTAATTAATTAATGCACCACTTTTAGGTAATGAAATGAACAGTGAAAGATTGTTCTTATGTAACCCAAGGAGGTATTGCTGATGTGAACATTCTGTATGTTTGTTGCAGGAGAGGTACAGTAACAAGCCAATGAATCTTGTTAGTGTTGTTAGGAATTGTTTGATTATGGAAGAGAGTCTGGTTAGAGAGGCAGAATCTGTAAGTTTATTACTTGTGTCAGGTTTATAGTGTTATATGTAGGTATGAATGATTTAGTCTCCTCCGTGGTCGAGCGGTTAACTTGTATATCACTGTAACCTTATCATCACTGCTGGCCCCGCTTAGTGTGTGTTTTACGTTTATTTATCGTCGCTATCGGTTGCCCATATGAACGACGCCTCCTGAAGAGATTAGTCATTTTAGATTTTTGGAGGTTAGTACAATGATACAGACAAAGACCCATTCCAGAGTCTCCTCTGGTTCTTTTACGTGCATGGTGTAAAGCACCGACACGAGACCTCGGTTTAAAGTCCTGTTTGAATGACTGTTAATTTTATTAGCGTCAGACGGGGGATCAAACTTGCGATCCCTGGGTTACCAGTCCAATATGTTGACCACTGGACTACAGATCTGTCTGTAATTTTTAGTCTTAAATCAGTGATATTTTGCATAGACCGGCGTATAAGACGGGTTGAGAAAATGGAAACCACTCAAAAGATTATATGTCAAAGCATAAAAAAAATGCACTGATGCACAACAATAAGTTTTATTTGCTAAAATGCTATTGACAAGCTCAGTTTACAGACAGAGCTATGAAAGGCTTTAAGTTATTTCAAATGTCATCAATTGGAACTGGAACAAACTTTAAAGTAAAATAAATTAAAAAATGTTTTATTTTTTTTATCATTCGCTTATAAGACGAGAAGCCACCTTGGGACAATAATTTTGTGATACAGGCGAGTAAGTACGGTAAGATGTTTGCTGAACACAATATGCAAAATCTTTTAAGCTTTATTTAACGATTGCGAAGCAAGTGTAACAACTTATATTAATCACTCTCATTGGCGTGGATGAAAGCGTATATGTGGTCATTCATGTGGGGAGGAAACCGGAGTACCCGGAGAAAACTAACCACCTGTCTGATCTGGCGACCACCATACCATCTCACATACTTCCCAGTCCGAGGATCGAACCCGGGTTGCATTGGTGAGAAGCGAGCACGCTAACCACTGCGCTAATCTTTTCCCTCACCTGCAAGTAGAGAGAAATGAAGGTTAGATGATGTAGACTATTTTCAGAAAGCTCTTGTATTTGAATTCTTGTAATTGTTGATTTTCTCTTCAGATCTCTCCTGTAGGCACTTCCACCATGCAAGCGAGCCTTGATGATCAAACAAAACATGAAATACAAAGTCACATCGACGTACTCGAGAAAAGAACAAACGTGAGTCAACCTAGTGCATTGGGCTTTTATTAATTCAGTAATAAATCTCCATCCTCCATCAGTTTATACAACTATTTTAGCTTGATTGCGAAACTTATATTAATCACTCTCGAGACCTCATTCCTGATGGAATCCATCGCCACGAGGGAGATAGAAGAGGCAACGTGGAATTTATATTAGTGTCAATACGACAAGCCATCTCATCAGGATCTGCACTTTTTGCCAGTAATATTACTATTTTTAGACAAAATTACCCATTTTGATAAATGAACTGGTCCACATGTAATTTTCTTATTAATTTATTGGTCCTAAAATATCATGCACCAGTCCATGTCAGTTACTTGGTGTTGAATGGGTGCACCAGTCCATGTCAGTTACTTGGTGTTGAATGGGTTAAATATCATGCACCAGTCCATGTCAGTTACTTGGTGTTGAATGGGTGCACCAGTCCATGTCAGTTACTTGGTGTTGAATGGGTTCAATATCATGCACCAGTCCATGTCAGATACTTGGTGTTGAATGGGTTAAATATCATGCACCAGTCCATGTCAGTTACTTGCTGTTGAATGAGTGCACCAGTCCATGTCAGTTACTTGGTGTTGAATGAGTGCACCAGTCCATGTCAGTTACTTGGTGTTGAATGAGTGCACCAGTCCATGTCAGTTACTTGGTGTTGAATGAGTGCACCAGTCCATGTCAGTTACTTGGTGTTGAATGAGTGCACCAGTCCATGTCAGTTACTTGGTGTTGAATGAGTGCACCAGTCCATGTCAGTTACTTGGTGTTGAATGAGTGCACCAGTCCATGTCAGTTACTTGGTGTTCAATGAGTGCACCAGTCCATGTCAGTTACTTGGTGTTCAATGAGTGCACCAGTCCATGTCAGTTACTTGGTGTTCAATGAGTGCACCAGTCCATGTCAGTTACTTGGTGTTGAATGGGTTCAATATCATGCACCAGTCCATGTCAGATACTTGGTGTTCAATGAGTGCACCAGTCCATGTCAGTTACTTGGTGTTGAATGAGTGCACCAGTCCATGTCAGTTACTTGGTGTTGAATGGGTTAATATCATGCACCAGTCCATGTCAGTTACTTGGTGTTGAATGAGTGCACCAGTCCATGTCAGTTACTTGGTGTTGAATGGGTTAAATATCATGCACCAGTCCATGTCAGTTACTTGGTGTTGAATGGGTGCACCAGTCCATGTCAGTTACTTGGTATTGAATGGGTGCACCAGTCCATGTCAGTTACTTGGTATTGAATGGGTGCACCAGTCCATGTCAGTTACTTGGTGTTGAATGGGTTCAATATCATGCACCAGTCCATGTCAGTTACTTGGTGTTGAATGAGTGCACCAGTCCATGTCAGTTACTTGGTGTTGAATGGGTTAATATCATGCACCAGTCCATGTCAGTTACTTGGTGTTGAATGAGTGCACCAGTCCATGTCAGTTACTTGGTGTTGAATGGGTTAAATATCATGCACCAGTCCATGTCAGTTACTTGGTGTTGAATGGGTGCACCAGTCCATGTCAGTTACTTGGTATTGAATGGGTGCACCAGTCCATGTCAGTTACTTGGTATTGAATGGGTGCACCAGTCCATGTCAGTTACTTGGTGTTGAATGGGTTCAATATCATGCACCAGTCCATGTCAGATACTTGGTGTTGAATGGGTTCAATAACATGCACCAGTCCATGTCAGATACTTGGTGTTGAATGGGTTAAATATCATGCACCAGTCCATGTCAGTTACTTGGTGTTGAATGGGTTCAATATCATGCACCAGTCCATGTCAGATACTTGGTGTTGAATGGGTTCAATATCATGCACCAGTCCATGTCAGTTACTTGGTGTTGAATGGGTTCAATATCATGCACCAGTCCATGTCAGTTACTTGGTGCTGAATGGGATAAAAACAAAGAAACCAAAGCGGCTGCTTAAGTTGCATTTTCTATGAGAAGTTGAAAAAATGGAAGACTGAGTATTATAACATGGAAACAACTGCAGCTCCCCTTCTGTTAATTCAGTCTGTATCAACTGTTTTCACAGAAAGTAAATTTCTTGTTCCGGGTAGCTTACAAGTCTGTGTGTTTTACGTTTATTTATCGTCGCTACCGGTTGCCCATATGAGCGACGCCTCCTGAAGAGATTAGTTATTTTAGATTTTGGAGGATAGTGCATGATACAGACAGAGACCAATTCCAAAATCTCCTCTGGTTCTTTTACGTGTTCAGTGTAATGCACCGACACGAGACCTCGGTTTAACGTCCTATCTGAAAGACTGTTAATTTTATTAGGGTCAGACGGGAGATCGAACCTGCGATCCCTGGATTACCAGTCCAGCGTGTTACCACTGGACTACAGATCCGTCTGTGGGTAGCTTACAAGCAGCGAAGGATGCGTGTTCACTAAGTTGTTATTTCAGGAGACAGACGAAGACTTGAGGAAAATGCAGCTTCTTCAGGAGAAGTTTGTTATAGATTATCAAAATCAAGCCAAGATATCAGGTTTGTAAAACACATTTTTTATAGACTTACATGTATATCTTACCAAATAAATTAGGTTAATATCATCGTTTCAGCAGCCTCTACCAAGTTTGTTAAATAGTGTCGATGTCTTTCTCCACCAATAATAGCTGACTCTCCAAATATGGAACGCCTACTCAGTTTCCGTACGTGCACGAGCCGGTGGCATCTGAATCTGATTCGCTCTCCTCCATATTTTGTTTTGTTTTCTCTTTCTCTAATCCAATATTATCATAGCTAAGTGTGGTGGTGTAGTTGGATGATCCAGCATAGCTAAGTGTGGCGGTGTAGTTGGATGATCCAGCATAGCTAAGTGTGGCGGTGTAGTTGGATGATCCAGCATAGCTAAGTGTGGTGGTGTAGTTGGATGATCCAGCATAGCTAAGTGTGGTGGTGTAGTTGGATGATCCAGCATAGCTAAGTGTGGTGGTGTAGTTGGATGATCCAGCATAGCTAAGTGTGGTGGTGTAGTTGGATGATCCAGCATAGCTAAGTGTGGTGGTGTAGTTGGATGATCAAGCATAGCTAAGTGTGGTGGTGTAGTTGGATGATCCAGCATAGCTAAGTGTGGTGGTGTAGTTGGATGATCCAGCATAGCTAAGTGTGGTGGTGTAGTTGGATGATCCAGCATAGCTAATTGTGGTGGTGTAGTTGGATGATCCAGCATAGCTAATTGTGGTGGTGTAGTTGGATGATCCAGCATAGCTAAGTGTGGTGGTGTAGTTGGATGATCCAGCATAGCTAAGTGTGGTGGTGTAGTTGGATGATCCAGCATAGCTAAGTGTGGTGGTGTAGTTGGATGATCCAGCATAGCTAAGTGTGGTGGTGTAGTTGGATGATCCAGCATAGCTAAGTGTGGTGGTGTAGTTGGATGATCCAGCATAGCTAAGTGTGGTGGTGTAGTTGGATGATCCAGCATAGCTAAGTGTGGTGGTGTAGTTGGATGATCCAGCATAGCTAAGTGTGGCGGTGTAGTTGCATGATCCAGCATAGCTAAGTGTGGTGGTGTAGTTGGATGATCAAGCATAGCTAAGTGTGGTGGTGTAGTTGGATGATCCAGCATAGCTAAGTGTGGTGGTGTAGTTGGATGATCCAGCATAGCTAAGTGTGGTGGTGTAGTTGCATGATCCAGCATAGGTAAGTGTGGTGATGTAGTTGCATGATCCAGCACATTTGGTCATCCTGTTGCACAACCACCATCAAAATTATTCATATCTTAATATCTATTTCAAATTTGTTATTATTTTCTCACATTCTAAAATTAATGAGTTACTCAATATTTGACAGTAATTTTGTTGCCTAATATAAACGGTATATTTTGTAAATGATTCGTGGGAAAGAGGTAACCATATAAGCAAGTTGCTTTCTCCTCAATCCTACATGTATGTACATATTATGTATACGAGTCTATGTATATTCATAGAAATAAAATATTGTTTAAACTAAATGACTAAAGATGTTGGTGCGAATTTAAACCCCAAAACAAACAAACACACCAATGAAATTACATGCATCATGTATGAAAGTTCTGTTCACACCAATGAAATTACATGCATCCTGTATGAATGTTCTGTTCACACCAATGAAATACATGCATCTGTATGAAGTTCTGTTCACAACCCAATGAAATTACATGCATCCTGTATGAAAGTTCTGTTCACAACCCAATGAAATTACATGCATCATGTATGAAAGTTCTGTTCACACCAATGAAATTACATGCATCATGTATGAAAGTTCTGTTCACAACCCAATGAAATTACATGCATCCTGTATGAAAGTTCTGTTCACAACCCAATGAAATTACATGCATCTGTATGAAAGTTCTGTTCACAACCCAATGAAATTACATGCATCATGTATGAAAGTTCTGTTCACAACCCAATGAAATTACATGCATCATGTATGAAAGTTCTGTTCACAACCCAATGAAATTACATGCATCCTGTATGAAAGTTCTGTTCACAACCCAATGAAATTACATGCATCCTGTATGAAAGTTCTGTTCACAACCCAATGAAATTACATGCATCCTGTATGAAAGTTCTGTTCACACCAATGAAATTACATGCATCCTGTATGAAAGTTCTGTTCACACCAATGAAATTACATGCATCATGTATGAACGTTCTGTTCACACCAATGAAATTACATGCATCATGTATGAAAGTTCTGTTCACAACCCAATGAAATTACATGCATCATGTATGAAAGTTCTGTTCACAACCCAATGAAATTACATGCATCCTGTATGAAAGTTCTGTTCACAACCCAATGAAATTACATGCATCCTGTATGAAAGTTCTGTTCACAACCCAATGAAATTACATGCATCATGTATGAAAGTTATGTTCACAACCCAATGAAATTACATGCATCCTGTATGAAAGTTCTGTTCACAACCCAATGAAATTACATGCATCCTGTATGAAAGTTCTGTTCACAACCCAATGAAATTACATGCATCCTGTATGAAAGTTCTGTTCACACCAATGAAATTACATGCATCCTGTATGAAAGTTCTGTTCACAACCCAATGAAATTACATGCATCCTGTATGAAAGTTCTGTTCACACCAATGAAATTACATGCATCATGTATGAAAGTTCTGTTCACAACCCAATGAAATTACATGCATCATGTATGAAAGTTCTGTTCACAACCCAATGAAATTACATGCATCCTGTATGAAAGTTCTGTTCACAACCCAATGAAATTACATGCATCATGTATGAAAGTTCTGTTCACACCAATGAAATTACATGCATCATGTATGAAAGTTCTGTTCACAACCCAATGAAATTACATGCATCCTGTATGAAAGTTCTGTTCACAACCCAATGAAATTACATGCATCTGTATGAAAGTTCTGTTCACAACCCAATGAAATTACATGCATCATGTATGAAAGTTCTGTTCACAACCCAATGAAATTACATGCATCATGTATGAAAGTTCTGTTCACAACCCAATGAAATTACATGCATCCTGTATGAAAGTTCTGTTCACAACCCAATGAAATTACATGCATCCTGTATGAAAGTTCTGTTCACAACCCAATGAAATTACATGCATCCTGTATGAAAGTTCTGTTCACACCAATGAAATTACATGCATCCTGTATGAAAGTTCTGTTCACACCAATGAAATTACATGCATCATGTATGAACGTTCTGTTCACAGCCCAATGAAATTACATGCATCATGTATGAAAGTTCTGTTCACAACCCAATGAAATTACATGCATCCTGTATGAAAGTTCTGTTCACAACCCAATGAAATTACATGCATCCTGTATGAAAGTTCTGTTCACACCAATGAAATTACATGCATCATGTATGAAAGTTCTGTTCACAACCCAATGAAATTACATGCATCCTGTATGAAAGTTCTGTTCACAACCCAATGAAATTACATGCATCATGTATGAAAGTTCTGTTCACACCCATGAAATTACATGCATCATGTATGAAAGTTCTGTTCACACCAATGAAATTACATGCATCCTGTATGAAAGTTCTGTTCACACCAATGAAATTACATGCATCCTGTATGAAAGTTCTGTTCACACCAATGAAATTACATGCATCATGTATGAAAGTTCTGTTCACAACCCAATGAAATTACATGCATCATGTATGAAAGTTCTGTTCACAACCCAATGAAATTACATGCATCCTGTATGAAAGTTCTGTTCACAACCCAATGAAATTACATGCATCATGTATGAAAGTTCTGTTCACACCAATGAAATTACATGCATCATGTATGAAAGTTCTGTTCACAACCCAATGAAATTACATGCATCCTGTATGAAAGTTCTGTTCACAACCCAATGAAATTACATGCATCCTGTATGAAAGTTCTGTTCACAACCCAATGAAATTACATGCATCATGTATGAAAGTTCTGTTCACAACCCAATGAAATTACATGCATCATGTATGAACGTTATGTTCACAACCCAATGAAATTACATGCATCATGTATGAAAGTTCTGTTCACAACCCAATGAAATTACATGCATCCTGTATGAAAGTTCTGTTCACAACCCAATGAAATTACATGCATCCTGTATGAAAGTTCTGTTCACACCAATGAAATTACATGCATCCTGTATGAAAGTTCTGTTCACACCAATGAAATTACATGCATCATGTATGAACGTTCTGTTCACAGCCCAATGAAATTACATGCATCATGTATGAAAGTTCTGTTCACAACCCAATGAAATTACATGCATCCTGTATGAAAGTTCTGTTCACAACCCAATGAAATTACATGCATCATGTATGAAAGTTCTGTTCACACCAATGAAATTACATGCATCATGTATGAAAGTTCTGTTCACAACCCAATGAAATTACATGCATCATGTATGAAAGTTCTGTTCACACCAATGAAATTACATGCATCCTGTATGAAAGTTCTGTTCACAACCCAATGAAATTACATGCATCCTGTATGAAAGTTCTGTTCACAACCCAATGAAATTACATGCATCCTGTATGAAAGTTCTGTTCACACCCATGAAATTACATGCATCATGTATGAAAGTTCTGTTCACAACCCAATGAAATTACATGCATCCTGTATGACAGTTCTGTTCACACCAATGAAATTACATGCATCATGTATGAAAGTTCTGTTCACAACCCAGTGAAATTACATGCATCCTGTATGAAAGTTCTGTTCACAACCCAATGAAATTACATGCATCATGTATGAAAGTTCTGTTCACACCCATGAAATTACATGCATCATGTATGAAAGTTCTGTTCACACCAATGAAATTACATGCATCCTGTATGAAAGTTCTGTTCACACCAATGAAATTACATGCATCCTGTATGAAAGTTCTGTTCACACCAATGAAATTACATGCATCATGTATGAAAGTTCTGTTCACAACCCAATGAAATTACATGCATCATGTATGAAAGTTCTGTTCACAACCCAATGAAATTACATGCATCCTGTATGAAAGTTCTGTTCACAACCCAATGAAATTACATGCATCATGTATGAAAGTTCTGTTCACACCCATGAAATTACATGCATCATGTATGAAAGTTCTGTTCACACCAATGAAATTACATGCATCCTGTATGAAAGTTCTGTTCACACCAATGAAATTACATGCATCCTGTATGAAAGTTCTGTTCACACCAATGAAATTACATGCATCATGTATGAAAGTTCTGTTCACAACCCAATGAAATTACATGCATCCTGTATGGAAGTTCTGTTCACAACCCAGTGAAATTACATGCATCATGTATGAAAGTTCTGTTCACACCCATGAAATTACATGCATCATGTATGAAAGTTCTGTTCACACCAATGAAATTACATGCATCCTGTATGAAAGTTCTGTTCACACCAATGAAATTACATGCATCCTGTATGAAAGTTCTGTTCACACCAATGAAATTACATGCATCATGTATGAAAGTTCTGTTTACAACCCAATGAAATTACATGCATCCTGTATGAAAGTTCTGTTCACAACCCAATGAAATTACATGCATCATGTATGAAAGTTCTGTTCACAACCCAATGAAATTACATGCATCATGTATGGAAGTTCTGTTCACACCCATGAAGTTACATGCATCATGTATGAAAGTTCTGTTCACAACCCAATGAAATTACATGCATCCTGTATGAAAGTTCTGTTCACAACCCAATGAAATTACATGCATCCTGTATGAAAGTTCTGTTCACACCAATGAAATTACATGCATCCTGTATGAAAGTTCTGTTCACACCAATGAAATTACATGCATCATGTATGAACGTTCTGTTCACAGCCCAATGAAATTACATGCATCATGTATGAAAGTTCTGTTCACAACCCAATGAAATTACATGCATCCTGTATGAAAGTTCTGTTCACAACCCAATGAAATTACATGCATCATGTATGAAAGTTCTGTTCACACCAATGAAATTACATGCATCATGTATGAAAGTTCTGTTCACAACCCAATGAAATTACATGCATCCTGTATGAAAGTTCTGTTCACAACCCAATGAAATTACATGCATCCTGTATGAAAGTTCTGTTCACAACCCAATGAAATTACATGCATCATGTATGAAAGTTCTGTTCACAACCCAATGAAATTACATGCATCCTGTATGAAAGTTCTGTTCACACCAATGAAATTACATGCATCATGTATGAAAGTTCTGTTCACAACCCAATGAAATTACATGCATCCTGTATGAAAGTTCTGTTCACAACCCAATGAAATTACATGCATCATGTATGAAAGTTCTGTTCACACCCATGAAATTACATGTATCATGTATGAAAGTTCTGTTCACAACCCAATGAAATTACATGCATCATGTATGAAAGTTCTGTTCACAACCCAATGAAATTACATGCATCATGTATGAAAGTTCTGTTCACAACCCAATGAAATTACATGCATCCTGTATGAAAGTTCTGTTCACAACCCAATGAAATTACATGCATCATGTATGAAAGTTCTGTTCACAACCCAATGAAATTACATGCATCATGTATGAAAGTTCTGTTCACAACCCAATGAAATTACATGCATCATGTATGAAAGTTCTGTTATCACCGTCGTATTTCATGATTTCATTACACGGCAAACATACACACAAGAATATCACAAAATAATGTCATACTTCATTTTACAGCTAGCCTCCGTGGCCCATACACAAAAAAGTGTCGTATTTACAGCAAACATGGCCCATTCACACAAGAATGTCGTATTTACAGCAAACATGGCCCATACACACAAGAATGTCGTATTTACAGCAAACATGGTCCATACACACAAGAATGTCGTATTTACAGCAAACATGGCCCATACACACAAGAATGTCGTATTTACAGCAAACATGGCCCATACACACAAGAATGTCGTATTTACAGCAAACATGGCCCATACACACAAGAATGTCGTATTTACAGCAAACATGGCCCATACACACAAGAATGTCGCACAATAATGTAATACATGTATTCCATGATTACATTTTACAGCAAGCAGTAAGCTGATCCAAACACAAAATAATGCAGTTCTTTATTACGTTTTACAGCAAACTTTAGAAGTGCACTGTCATATTTCCTGATTAAATCTTACAGCACAATTAGCCTATTTACAACAACAACAACAACCGCAGAGTACCAAGACGAACAGTGGACAAAAATTGAAACATGATAAGGAGCAGATGGACAAGCAACTGCTATCCTCGGCATCACAGATACTGCAACAGAGAATGGTACGATTACAGACATATAAATACAGTCTACATCCATTATGTCGAGTTCCGTTGGACCTAACAAGATACTTCGACATAACCGACGTTTGACTTAACGAAATCCAATATTAACAGAGCCAGTTATATGTAAAATGATAGTGTCTGAAACGGGACTTTGATCCGACTGAGATAACCGGAGAATTCGACATAACCGACTTTGACATAACGGGTATAGAGTGTAAATAAGGAATAAAATCATCCTGTGTTGCTCTTCTTTGGGGTATACAATATATTTGTGCTGTTTGAAGTGTGTGCATTTGAAGATTATATGACCATAAATGGTACAAACGTTGTGTTAACCCGTAACCTGCTGAATAAATTGGCTGGAATGTGCAAACAACATAGATCCAGATTTGCCACGGCGTAGTGCCGCGTTTGATCAGGATCTATGTTGTTTGCCATATCAGACAAGTGTTTTAACTCCACTATCCGAATAGCAAGCAGCATAGAGCCTGATGAGATGGCACGTTCTGTGCTGTGATTTGGCTCTATGCTCATTGTCTGTTAACCCATTCAACACCAAGTAACTCACATGGACTGGTCCATGATATTCATAAACCAATAAATGAATCAGAAAATCACATTTGGACAAGTTCATTTATCAAAATGGGTAATTATGTCTAAAAATAGTCATATCACTGGCAAAAAGTGCAGATCCTGATGAGACGGCTCGTCACGAGCCGGCTCATCTGGATCTACACTTTTTGTAAGCCTATTTAGAGGTCTGTGGTGTTGAAAGGGTTAAAGGTTAAACCTGTATTTACGTCGTTTCGTTTCAATTATTGGAACAGCAATATTACTAATGCACTACATTGACAAAGGTTTAGTAAGCGTGTGATGTGCGATGTCAAACAATAACTTTAACCCACCAGCAATGTCTCCAGGGGCAGCAACCATGTTAACTGAGAATGTGAACTTGATGACTTTACCCCTGTCTGCCTGCGCTACCTTCCCAAGCATCTTCTCTTTCTTCTGCACTCATGTCGGTATTACATTTCTGTCATTTCTAAGCAATATGCACACTTGATTTACATGTATTATTTCCACACCGTCCAATATATTACTGCATATTTTGAACTGCAAGGAGGGAAACTATATAAGCTCTGCTTCCTTTTTAATCCTTTCCTATATACTTACTTCTTTTATTTCGTGTACATGTATTGTTTTGTAAATGTATATAGTGGAATAAATATGGTTTACCCTTTCCTTCATAGAGATTTAGGTTAATATACTATTATATCTTGATACAAACAACAGCCATTTAGCTATCATGCAGTGGATAAGTAGTGGCCATATCTATCCCACCTCCATAGATATTACTGGGACTACATGAGATTCTGACCTTTATTATGAACATTGGTTTGGCTACTACATTGTCAATGGAAACATCATGGAATGTAAACAACATCATGGAATGTAAACAGCATCATGGAATGGAAACAGCATCATGGAATGGAAACAGCATCATGGAATGGAAACAGCATCATGGAATGTAAACATCATCATGGAATGTAAACATCATCATGGAATGTAACAGCATCGTGGAATGGAAACAGCATCATGGAATGGAAACAGTATCATGGAATGGAAACAGCATCATGGAATGGAAACAGCATCATGGAATGGAAACAGCATCATGGAATGGAAACAGCATCATGACATGGAAACATCATCATGGAATGGAAACAGCATCATGGAATGGAAACAGCATCATGGAATGGAAACAGCATCATGGAATGTAAGCATCATGGAATGGAAACAGCATCATGGAATGGAAACATCATCATGGAATGGAAACAGCATCATGGAATGTAAACAGCATCATGGAATGGAAACAGTATCATGGAATGGAAACAGCATCATGGAATGTAAACATCATCATGGAATGGAAACATCATCATGGAATGGAAACAGCATCATGGAATGTAAACATCATCATGGAATGTAAACATCATCATGGAATGGAACATCATCATGGAATGTAAACATCATCATGGAATGGAACATCATCATGGAATGGAAACATCACCATGGAAGGGAAACATCATGGAATGTAAACATCATCATGGAATAGAAACATCCTGGAATGGAAACATCATCATGGAATGGAAACAGCATCATGGAATGTAAACATCATCATGGAATAGAAACATCCTGGAATGGAAACATCCTGGAATGTAAACAGCATCATGGAATGGAAACAGCATCATGGAATGGAAACATCCTGGAATGTAAACAGCATCATGGAATGGAAACATCATGGAATGTAAACAGCATCATGGAATGGAAACATCATGGAATGGAAACATCATCATTTATACTTGGGTCTTATATCCATTTTATCAACTCACCTTATGCAAGTGCATGCCAAAACCCACAGATTTCAGGACCAAAGTGGGGGGGGGGTCGTCTTCTAGGCAAGATTGCCTTCTTAGGCGAGTATGGATTGTACATAAACAAACAGCCAGTCTACATACGCTTATGATGCACTATTTCACGCTCGCATTTCTGTATACCTTCTTTTATTAGAGTTCTGGAGCGAGCTTATACTATTGATGAATTTGCGTTCAAAATCTAATGTAAGGATGAATTATTATATGAGTTATTCACCCAAATACATTATTCATTGTAGGCATTAGCAGCGAAACACAAAGACACATTGACATTATTAAAAACCCTGGAGGAGCGCGTTGTTGATCAGGAATTAATAACGTGGAAGCGTAGACAGCAACTGGCAGGAAATGGTGCACCGCTCGACTCTACTATGATTGACACTTTACAAAAGTGGTAATTTTTAAACAATTCATGTATGCTTTAATATTTAACCTTTCTGTGGTCATAAGTAACATAATTAGAACACGATATTGTAATTTATAATTATATGCCGTCTCCGTGGCCTAGTGGTTACCGCGTCCGCCTACGGAGCGGGAGGTCGAATGTTCGAACCTTGTCAGGGGTTCGTTCTGATATGGCCGGTTGGTGAGCCGCCAGCTAGTTAAATAATGGTTACCGATTGTCTACCAGCATGGCACCTGGTATACAAGCATAGGATTCGGGAAGTACTGATGTTCATAAAGAGAGGTGTCTCATAAGTCAGAAATGGCTGGCCCTTTAAATAGGGGTGACACTATAATAAACAAACACACACGCACACAACACACATATATGCAACCGTTTATGATATATATGATTATGAAATATTTCAATAGAATTCACTGCTAGTTGGAGAGTGGAGAGTAGTACTCCTCTATAATCTCACAAAATGTAACATACATCAAGTAGAATCACAATATCATTTCTTATTAGTTTGTCCTTATTATAATGATATAAGAAATACATATTTACCAAGATATTATTGTTCATGGCCAACCATTAATAAGTTTAGAACACTCATGAATTCAATACCAAAACGCAAACTTGTCAATTTCGCTAAATATATTTATTTAGCACAAGTAAAAGAAATGACATTAATTAACTAAATGAATGTTACTACTTGTAAAATAATGATTTGTGAGACGCTGAATACCAACTGTATCGTTAAACAACAATATATTTCGTAATGTTATTGTTATGTTTACTCTGTAAGCGTTGAATGTAACCACCAATCATGTTTATTGGCGATGGACATGTACATGTTTATGCCAATAAAAACTTTGACTTGACTTGAGTATCTTTGGAAAGCTTGGTCTTTTGGAATATCTGGGTATAAAGTGACAAGGGACATCAGGTCCTTCACACGATGTGCAAGACCTCGTATTGCAATATCTTTGATTTGAAATGGAGCTAAATTCCACACCTGTCTATCACCTTAATATAGGAAAGAAATAGTAAAGACATAATATATTTGATTGCTCTATATATAGATATATGTAACCATAGCAATCATATTATAAATAAATAATTAGCCAATGGGAATGGGCCACAAGTTCTGACAACATCAGTGATTGGCCCTAAAAATATGTACCACAATTAATACTAGGGATCCGCCTCCGTGGTAGAGTTGTTATGGTCGCTGACTTGAATGCCACTATAACCTATTACCGTCTCATTTATATGAAAAAGTTGGCAGTTTCTTACAGAGGTTTGTGCACCAAGTACTGGTTAACCGCTGGAGCCTGCCCAGGAAAGGTTTTGTTAGGTAAACTGCCCGCTGACGATATAGCCCAAAATGGGGCTTATGCAGCTGGCGATATAGCCCAAAATGTTGCTTATGCAGGCGTAAAACCCAAACAAACAAATACACTTTCACAATGTTGCTACGATCTATCACATTCTATGAGACATCGTAGTTGGTTGATAGTTATGCCTGTAGACGGATGTTGTATATGGATGAATGTAGCACATCTGTAGATGGATGTTGTATGTGGATGAATGTAACACATCTGTAGACGTATGTTGTATGTGGATGAATGTAGCACATCTGTAGACGGATGTTGTACATGGATGAATGTAGCACATCTGTAGACGGATGTTGTATGTGGATGAATATAACACATATGTAGATGGATGTTGTATATGGATGAATGTAACACATCTGTAGATGGATGTTGTATATGGATGAATGTAACACATCTGTAGACGGATGTTGTATGTGGATGAATGTAGCACATCTGTAGATGGATGTTGTATGTGGATTAATGTAACACATCTGTAGACGGATGTTGTATGTGGATGAATGTAAGTTAGTTGGTGTTGAATGGGTTAAACAAGAGAAGTACATGTGTTTGCATATCTATAATGAATAATTTCAGGTGTGAGTGTCTCGCAGATTTGATTTGGCGTAACAGAATGCAGATAATCAAAGTAGACCTATTACGTCAACAGTTGCCCATTGATATACCCAACGGCATGGTCGATCTACAGGCCGAACTCAACCCTCTGGTCACCGGACTCCTCTCTAATCTCGTAACTAGGTTTGTGTGTAATTCTTATTAACACTATGCATACTGGGCAATGAAAGGCTATAAATAGTTAAAATAACAACAGACAACAATTCAATAATGTGTTTTTCGTATTTGTAACTGAAAACTGTCATGGAATTTCATTACAGTTGCATAGTTACATAGTCTGTTATCGTGGCCCATGTTGTGACGTGATGCCCCATGTAACATAGTCTGTAAGAACTTGTTTCGCAATCGGGGCCAACTAAATTTGTAATCTAAGTCTAATTGTGCATGATGTCTTCTGGTTCAGCTCTGCTGATATTTTACAGAGTTATGGCCCTTTGAAATTTTTTTAGGGAATACACTGTTCGCACTAGATCTTCTAAACCCCTGGCCGAATGTTTACGAAACTAGGAATGGTCAATACTAAGCCTAGTTGTAACTGTGGTATATAACAGACATATGTTAGCTATTACACATCTTTGCTTGCTTGTTTTTGTTCAGCACATTTATAGTAGAACAACAACCGCCTCAAGTGCTGAAAAAAGATTCACGATTTGCAGCCACGGTGAGACTATTGGTTGGCGGGAAACTAAACCTTCAACTCACACCTCCGAGGGTCAGGGCTACCATAATCAGGTAACTAAATCTGTAATATATCACATCTTTATGTTGCCACTAAGAGACGAGTTTGGTTGTTTTTAGTTATGTTATTAACCCTTTGCACGCTAGCGGCAGATAAAAAGATAAAAAAAAAAATAGTCTGCCGTCTGATCAGGCTCTATGCTGTTGCTATTCGGATAGAGGAGCTAAAACATTTGGCTGAATAGCAAACAATATAGATCCTGATCAGACACGGCATTACGCCTCGGCTGATCTGGATCTATGTTGTTTGCAAATGTGATTTTATTTACTCAGCAAGCAATGGGTTGTTTTTGGTATTTGTCGTATATCTGTCTGTCTGTCTGTCTGTCTGTCTGTCTGTCTGTCTGTCTGTCTGTCTGTCTGTCTGTCTGTCTGTCTGTCTGTCTGTCTGTCTGTCCATTGATCCACCTTTGGTTTGTCCTGGCTTCATCACTTGCCAGATTTTGATGAATCTTTACAGGGGTGATCTCTATCATTGTGTTTCGCTCGGCTGACTTTCTATTGAGTTATGGTCCTTGGGATATTCTTAAAGCGCATACTTTGTTCAAGCTTCATCTCTCTAACCACTAGCCGGATTTTGATGAAACTTTACAGGAATGATCACTATTAAGACTAGATGTGCATGCCGTCTAGTTCAACTCACCTGATTTCTTATAGAGAAATGACCCATTGAAGAGCTTCATCTCTAAAATGCCTTGCCGGATGTTGATGAACTTTACCAGAGTGATCACTATCAGCCTAATTGTGGAAGTCGTGATAGTGAGGTGGTAGCACGTTCGTTACATGTGTGAAAGGTCCGGAGTTTGAGCCCCGCTGGAGCTGTTACGATTGTGCCCTTAGGCAAGGCATTTAAATTCCATGTTAAACAAGGTTTATTAAAATGAGTTTATGATTTGTAATTCATTATGAACAACAGGCCATGGTTTATTACTGTTAGTTTGTAGTGAACAATAGGCCCAGGTTTATTACTGTCAGTTTGTAGTGAACAATAGGCACAGGTTTATTACTGTCAGTTTGTAGTGAACAATAGGCCCATGTTTATTACTGTCAGTTTGTAGTGAACAATAGGCCCAGGTTTATTACTGTCAGTTTGTAGTGAACAATAGGCCCAGGTTTATTACTGTCAGTTTGTAGTGAACAATAGGCCCAGGTTTATTACTGTCAGTTTGTAGTGAACAATAGGCCCAGGTTTATTATAGGTTTTATTACAATGTGTTTATAATTTGTAGTGAACAACAGGCCAGGGGTTTATTACAAAATGAGAATGGACGTGGACAACAGAAGTGTGGGGATATTCTGAACAATGAGGGGCCGATGGATTATCACCAGCACACTGGACAACTGAGCATCACTTTCAGAAATATGGTAGCTAATTAACTATGCTAGAAATTTAATGCGCACTATAGTACATACGGGGGATCGAACCTGCGATCCCTGGATTACCAGTCCAGCGTGTTACCACTGGACTACAGATCCGTCAGTGTAGCATTTACTGATCATATTGAATTATATACAAGAACAGTACAGGACGAGGTGTAACGAGGAAGATTAGATATTCTGAAATAGCTAGAATTGATGTTGTTTTGCCTCTAGAGCATGCATGTCGTCTAATACTGGGCAATCATTGGCTGATTTATGACTGATTAAAAAAAATTTAAAACCTGTCCACGTGTTTTTCATCACATTAAAAATAAGTTAGAAAACCAATTCTTAGTTTATACAAATTTATTTTAGCTTGATTGCGAAACAAGTTTTTTCAACTTATATTAATCACTCTCGAGACCTCATTCCTATTCCTACATTTAAATGCCTTGCTACCAATTGCTTGAACGACGTTTACTTATTTTTGGACAAGCTTGTTTAACGTCGCAACCGGTTGCTTTGAGCGACAGACAGTTTACCTAACAACACCTTTCCTGGGCAGGCTCCAGTACTTGGTGCACCAAACTCCGTAAGAAACTGCCAACTTTTTCATATAAAGAGACACGGTCTGAGCGGGCCTTGAACCAGTGATCATCAGTGATGATAGGTTACAGTGGTATACAAGTCAGCGACCGTAACCACTCAACCACGTAGGCGGACAATGTAAAATATTTATGTTATGTATTTAAATACTAAATTGCTTTAGAATAAAGTGTAAATATTTATACTTCAGTCCCTGAAGAATATAAAGCGTGCCGAAAGAAGAGGCGCAGAGGTACATGCAAGTATCGATTTCATGAGTTTTTCCTTTTCATATTGGGATTGGTATGTAAAAGGTCACGGTTGCACAGAGTCTCAATGTTAGAAACGTATCTGTTCATATGTATGTGTGAACAATTGAATGGGTACTCATACACTCTCATAGGAATATTTATCCGAGGAGATTCATTTCGGGGTCACGGCATCCAATGTAACGGCTTACAGGTAATCGCATTGAAAACCCTTTGAAGCAATCGACTTACGGGCGTAAAGTGTTATTGGCACATTTGTCTTGGCCAAAAGATGCACAAAAACATTTCGTATATTAGCAGAAGTTCAAAATGTTTCTTAAAGCAAAACTTTATCGGAATGAAGGATGTTTTTTGGTGAAGAGTAGCAGATATTTAAAGAATATAATTTCCAATGACAGTGTGTTTGAAAAATCCTCAAGGCTCAGAAAAGACGAAAATCAAATAAATATGCGTATATGCGAATTTGTTATCAACAAATGTATGTAAACAATGCCTAAAATGCATCCGAGACGCAACAACAGATGTTTAAGCAGCTGTCTTAGATGTTTGTTCTGATTGCCTATAGAGAGGGGTGCGTTCCGAATGTGTGCAGGGCGTAGCGAGTTGATTGCCTATAGAGAGGGGTGCGTTCCGAATGTGTGCAGGGCGTAGCGAGCTGATTGCCGATAGAGAGGGGTGCGTTCCAAATGTGTGCAGGGCGTAGCGAGCCTATTGCCTATAGAGAGGGGTGCATTCTGAATGTGTGCAGGGCATAGCGAACTGATTGCCGATAGAGAGGGGTGCATTCTGAATGTATGCAGGGCGTAGCGAGCTGATTGCCGATAGAGAGGGGTGCGTTCCGAATGTGTGCATGGTGTAGCGAGCTGATTGCCGATAGAGAGGGGTGCATTCCGAATGTGTGCAGGGCGTAGCGAGCTGATTGCCGATAGAGAGGGGAGCGTTCCGAATGTGTGCAGGGCGTAGCGAGCTGATTGCCTATAGAGAGGGGTGCATTCCGAATGTGTGCATGGTGTAGCGAGCTGATTGCCGATAGAGAGGGGAGCGTTCCGAATGTGTGCAGGGTGTAGCGAGCTGATTGCCTATAGAGAGGGGTGCATTCCGAATGTATGCAGGGCGTAGCGAGCTGATTGCCTATAGAGAGGGGTGCGTTCCGAATGTGTGCAGGGCGTAGCGAGCTGATTGCCGATAGAGAGGGGTGCGTTCCGAATGTGTGCAGGGCGTAGCGAGCTGATTGCCTATAGAGAGGGGTGCATTCCGAATGTATGCAGGGCGTAGCGAGCTGATTGCCGATAAAAAGGGGTGCATTCCGAATGTATGCAGGGCGTAGCAAACTGATTGCCTATATAGAGGGGTGCGTTCCGAATGTATGCAGAGCGTAGCGAGCTGATTGCCTATAGAGAGGGGTGCATTCCGAATGTATGCAGGGCGTAGCAAACTGATTGCCGATAGAGAGGGGTGCGTTCCGAATGTATGCAGGGCGTAGCGAGCTGATTGCCGATAGAGAGGGGTGCGTTCCGAATGTGTGTAGGGCGTAGCAAACTGATTGCCTATATAGAGGGGTGCGTTCCGAATGTATGCAGAGCGTAGCGAGCTGATTGCCTATAGAGAGGGGTGCGTTCCGAATGTGTGCAGGGCGTAGCGAGCTGATTGCCTATAGAGAGGGGTGCGTTCCGAATGTATGCATAGCGTAGCGAGCTGATTGCCTATAGAGAGGGGTGCGTTCCGAATGTGTGCAGGGCGTAGCGAGCTGATTGCCTATAGAGAGGGGTGCGTTCCGAATGTATGCAGAGCGTAGCGAGCTGATTGCCTATAGAGAGGGGTGCATTCCGAATGTATGCAGAGCGTAGCGAGCTGATTGCCTATAGAGAGGGGTGCGTTCCGAATGTGTGCAGGGCGTAGCGAGCTGATTGCCTATAGAGAGGGGTGCGTTCCGAATGTGTGCAGGGCGTAGCGAGCTGATTGCCTATAGAGAGGGGTGCGTTCCGAATGTATGCAGGGCGTAGCGAGCCTATTGCCTATAGAGAGGGGTGCATTCTGAATGTGTGCAGGGCATAGCGAACTGATTGCCGATAGAGAGGAGTGCATTCTGAATGTATGCAGGGCGTAGCGAGCTGATTGCCGATAGAGAGGGGTGCGTTCCGAATGTGTGCATGGTGTAGCGAGCTGATTGCCGATAGAGAGGGGTGCATTCCGAATGTGTGCAGGGCGTAGCGAGCTGATTGCCGATAGAGAGGGGAGCGTTCCGAATGTGTGCAGGGCGTAGCGAGCTGATTGCCTATAGAGAGGGGTGCATTCCGAATGTGTGCATGGTGTAGCGAGCTGATTGCCGATAGAGAGGGGAGCGTTCCGAATGTGTGCAGGGCGTAGCGAGCTGATTGCCTATAGAGAGGGGTGCATTCCGAATGTATGCAGGGCGTAGCGAGCTGATTGCCGATAAAAAGGGGTGCATTCCGAATGTATGCAGGGCGTAGCAAACTGATTGCCTATATAGAGGGGTGCGTTCCGAATGTATGCAGAGCGTAGCGAGCTGATTGCCTATAGAGAGGGGTGCATTCCGAATGTATGCAGGGCGTAGCAAACTGATTGCCGATAGAGAGGGGTGCGTTCCGAATGTATGCAGGGCGTAGCGAGCTGATTGCCGATAGAGAGGGGTGCGTTCCGAATGTGTGTAGGGCGTAGCAAACTGATTGCCTATATAGAGGGGTGCGTTCCGAATGTATGCATAGCGTAGCGAGCTGATTGCCTATAGAGAGGGGTGCGTTCCGAATGTGTGCAGGGCGTAGCGAGCTGATTGCCTATAGAAAGGGGTGCGTTCCGAATGTATGCAGAGCGTAGCGAGCTGATTGCCTATAGAGAGGGGTGCATTCCGAATGTATGCAGAGCGTAGCGAGCTGATTGCCTATAGAGAGGGGTGCGTTCCGAATGTGTGCAGGGCGTAGCGAGCTGATTGCCTATAGAGAGGGGTGCGTTCCGAATGTGTGCAGGGCGTAGCGAGCTGATTGCCTATAGAGAGGGGTGCGTTCCGAATGTATGCAGGGCGTAGCGAGCCTATTGCCTATAGAGAGGGGTGCATTCTGAATGTGTGCAGGGCATAGCGAACTGATTGCCGATAGAGATAGGTGCATTCTGAATGTATGCAGGGCGTAGCGAGCTGATTGCCGATAGAGAGGGGTGCGTTCCGAATGTGTGCATGGTGTAGCGAGCTGATTGCCGATAGAGAGGGGTGCATTCCGAATGTGTGCAGGGCGTAGCGAGCTGATTGCCGATAGAGAGGGGAGCGTTCCGAATGTGTGCAGGGCGTAGCGAGCTGATTGCCTATAGAGAGGGGTGCATTCCGAATGTGTGCATGGTGTAGCGAGCTGATTGCCGATAGAGAGGGGAGCGTTCCGAATGTGTGCAGGGTGTAGCGAGCTGATTGCCTATAGAGAGGGGTGCATTCCGAATGTATGCAGGGCGTAGCGAGCTGATTGCCTATAGAGAGGGGTGCGTTCCGAATGTGTGCAGGGCGTAGCGAGCTGATTGCCGATAGAGAGGGGTGCGTTCCGAATGTGTGCAGGGCGTAGCGAGCTGATTGCCTATAGAGAGGGGTGCATTCCGAATGTATGCAGGGCGTAGCGAGCTGATTGCCGATAAAAAGGGGTGCATTCCGAATGTATGCAGGGCGTAGCAAACTGATTGCCTATATAGAGGGGTGCGTTCCGAATGTATGCAGAGCGTAGCGAGCTGATTGCCTATAGAGAGGGGTGCATTCCGAATGTATGCAGGGCGTAGCAAACTGATTGCCGATAGAGAGGGGTGCGTTCCGAATGTATGCAGGGCGTAGCGAGCTGATTGCCGATAGAGAGGGGTGCGTTCCGAATGTGTGTAGGGCGTAGCAAACTGATTGCCTATATAGAGGGGTGCGTTCCGAATGTATGCATAGCGTAGCGAGCTGATTGCCTATAGAGAGGGGTGCGTTCCGAATGTGTGCAGGGCGTAGCGAGCTGATTGCCTATAGAGAGGGGTGCGTTCCGAATGTATGCAGAGCGTAGCGAGCTGATTGCCTATAGAGAGGGGTGCATTCCGAATGTATGCAGAGCGTAGCGAGCTGATTGCCTATAGAGAGGGGTGCGTTCCGAATGTGTGCAGGGCATAGCGAGCTGATTGCCTATAGAGAGGGGTGCGTTCCGAATGTGTGCAGGGCGTAGCGAGCTGATTGCCTATAGAGAGGGGTGCGTTCCGAATGTATGCAGGGCGTAGCGAGCTGATTGCCTATAGAGAGGGGTGCGTTCCGAATGTATGCAGGGCGTAGCGAGCTGATTGCCTATAGAGAGGGGTGCGTTCCGAATGTATGCAGAGCGTAGCAAGCTGATTGCCTATAGAGAGGGGTGCATTCCGAATGTATGCAGAGTGTAGCGAGCCTATTCATGAAGGTCGTATTTTCACTTTCAGTGTGTTATATTGAAGAGAACACAATATTTACCGGACTGAAAATAATGATTCAAATTTTAACTGAAGAATGTGAAGTTGCATTGTTACTTTTACGTAAAATTTCAAATATTATAATATTTTTATTCTGTACGATATACAGGATATATCAACGGCAATGTTTGCATAAAAGCACCTTTGCAAAAAGCAGAGAACCCGATCAGACTGAACAGAATGTGCTGTCTGTTCAGGCTATATGCTGTTTGCTATTCGGATAGTGGAGCTAAAATACTTGTCTGAATAGCAAACAACATAGATCCTGATCAGACATTGTGTTACGCCGCGGCTTGATCTGGATCTATGTTGTTTGCATATTCCGTCCAATTTATTCAGCAGGTTACGGGTTTAAGCCTTGATAATGGCGTGAAGACAAATTATAACTCTTTTGACACAGTGTTTCAATAGGTGGCTTTCATACAGTGTGATCATTAACACAGATTTGAATTAATGGTACTTTGCTCTGTATATTACAGGTATGTAGCTATTATAAGGTACTGAAGGCCCGGGCCTGTATATTGTCCCAGAAAATGAAATATCTAAAATCGCCGAAAATGCAATAAAAACTAGTGGGATGGGTGTATGATGGGGTACATCTAAAATATCAAGCAACGTCGCGCATATTCGATGCTCAATTTATTAGTCGGGCCTGCATATTCAAAATCACTAGCTATGCCCCTGTATTAAACACATTTCTATTTACAGACTGTAGCAGAGGAGAAGTTCTGTTTATTTTTCTCATCAGACTTTAACGTTGGCGGTAATGAGCTCAAGTTTCAGGTCTGGGTGAGTTGAATAATGCAGCTTCGTGCTTGCCTTCATTCCATCTTGTACACATCGCAATTGTATATGTATATACATAAGGAAGGCGGTAGAATGGTTTAGCGATGAACCTCCACATAGAGGTTTGTTTCAGCCTGATGGCTTAGCTATTATCACCATATTTTGTCCATACAATCATTTTGAGCTACTGGTATTTGGATGCCCTCTTAACCCATTCAACCCCAAGTAACTGACATGGACTGGTCCATGATATTTTTAGACCAATACATTAATAAGAAAATTACATTTGGACCAGTTCATTTATCAAAAAGTGCAGATCCTGATGAGCCGGCTCATTTATCTGGAACTACACTTTTTGTAATCCTATTTAGGTATGTGGTGTTGAAAGGGTTAAATGGAAAACGATCAACAATATGATATATATATATATATATATCACATAACTTTTCTTGTATTGAGTGTAATACAGTCATGTCATAATTTCTTATATGTACACATGTTTAATAACACCGGGAAGGAATCTGATTGGTTGAGAGAATAATCCTTATAATTTGTAAATTAAACTTTTAAGTATGCATATTTCTATTTGAATTGGTACATAATGTTATTGGTAAGACACACTATGATGTAAAAGAAGTCTTGGTGTAAATATAACGCTTCTTTGCGTAGTGACGTCAAGACCATTTAGTGACGTCATGACAATTTGCGCCGACAGTTGGCGCCAAAATGAAAGTAGCAGCGTCATTTTGTGAATAAATATGATTAAAGCAAGATATGGTAATGTAATCAAATGGATCTTACACTCGTGATAAATTTCATACCATATTTTATGAAACTCGTTTTGAAAATTTGATAAAATTAAGCGAGCCTTTTTGAGCAAAATTCCGAAACTCGTTTCATAAAATATGGTATGACATCACCACTCATGTATATATGAAGGACACTACTGAACAACACTGTTCGATCCCCCGTCTGACCCTAATCAAATTAACAGTCTTTCAGATGGGACTTTAAATCTAGGTCTTGTGTTGGTGCTGTACACCGTGCATGTAAAAGAACCAGAGGAGGCTCTAGAATGGGTCTCTGTCTGTATCATTGCACTATCTTCCAAAAATCTAAAATGACTAATCTCTTCAGGAGGCGTCGCTCATATGGGCAACCGGTAGCGACGATAAATAAACATAAAAAAAAAGAAAAAAGAACAATACTGTCTTGTATGTGGCTACCTCTATCAATTCACCAGAGTGTCTTAAAGAAATATTCCAATAATTTAGTTGAATACATGGGGTACTCATTAGTGTGGTGTATACTATTTATGCAGGGATCATTCTAGAGGGCGATGTGGGTGAAATTGTCACCCTAGAGACCCTGACTTCGACCTCTGGGGGCCCCACTTCTCCCTAAAAAAGGGACCCTGACTAAAAAAGTTATTACGATTTTCAAACAAAATTTTGTTTAGTAACATACACTGGCCCATTATAAAGCACTCCTTCTATTCAAATGTTGTATTTAATGGTTGTACTGTGCATTTTAACCTTATTTTGCAGAAGTATATTAAAGAACACCATTTAAGGACACGATCACGCGCTTTCTCACTTCTCCCAAAAATTCTGACCTAGAATGAACCCTGATTTATGGTTTATGTAAATTTATTTTAGCTCGATTGCTGCGGCTGATCTGGATCTATGTTGTTTGCACATTCGGGTCAGTTTATTCGGCAGGTTACGGGTTAACTGAAATGGATTTGCCATTCTCGCTTATTTGCAGACTCTGTCGTTGCCAGTGGTGGTCACCGTCCATGGGAACCAGGAATGTCAAGCCACAGCCACATATCTATGGGATAATCAGTTCTCCGAACCAGTGAGTACAAACGTGACACTTATATAACGCAAATCACAAGATTACATTTCCATTTTAAATAATGTACAATACAGTGCTGCTGACCACCACTGAATAAACACCGTCTGTCACTAAGCACAACCGTTTTAAAAATGTGTAAATTTATCGTTATTTTACAACAATTTCGAAGCAAGGTTTGACAACCTATATTACTCGTGTGGGAGGAAACTGGAGTACCCAGAGAAAATCCACCGGTCCGATCTGGCGAACATCGTAACATTTAACATAATTCCCGGTCAGAGGATCCAACCCTGGTTGCATTGGTAAGAAGCGTGCGTGCTAATCACTGCGCTAATCCTCAATGAGCTCTTGAGAGCGATTAAATAAATCATGCAAGAACTTATTTCTAAATTGAGTAAAATTAATTTGTATATCAAGTGAAAACAGTCTATATATTTACTAGGGATAGCAATGAATATTCGCACAGACGGCTCTGTAGTCCAGTGGTAACACGCTGGACTGGTAATCCAGGGATCGCAGGTTCGATCCCCTGTCTGACCCTAATAAAATTAATAGTCTTTCAGATGGGACGTTAAACCGAGGTCTCGTGTTGGTGCTTTACACTGTGCATGTAAAAGAACCAGAGGCGATCCTGGAATGGGTCTCTGTCTGTATCATTGCACTATCCTCCAAAAATCTAAAATGACTAATCTCTTCAGGAGGCGTCGCTCATATGGGCAACTGGTAACGACGATAAATAAACGTAAAACACACACGAATATTCGCTCGAACGTCCAAATATCCGAATACTATTCCAGTATTCGAATATTCAGAGAAAATATTATATTTTCCAAAATGAAATAAACTGTCATAAAAATCAGATACAAAAAAAGAAATCGCCCCAAGATGTGTGAATAAACCATGTTGTGGTTGCATCCATTGCAGGTGTTATTTGACACTGTGCCATGTAATCGAATAATTACAGTAGGTGCTAAGGTGGGTAGTATTTAATTACGATGTCAAAATTGTTTGAAATATTACAGACACTTTGCAACAACATCCATACAGTTGTTACCATGACAGTTTTTACTGTATAATATATAACCCTGTACCATACAGTTTCCCATACAGTTGTTACCATGACAGTTTTAACTGTATAATATATAACACAGTACCATACAGTTGTTACCTTGACAGTTTTAACTGTATAATATATAACACAGTACCATACAGTTGTTACCATGACAGTTTTAACTGTATAATATATAACACAGTACCATACAGTTGTTACCATGACAGTTTTAACTGTATAATATATAACCCTGTACCATACAGTTGTTACATGACAGTTTTAACTGTATAATATATAACACAGTACCATACAGTTGTTACCATGACAGTTTTAACTGTATAATATATAACACAGTACCATACAGTTTCCCATACAGTTGTTACCTTGACAGTTTTAACTGTATAATATATAACCCTGTACCATACAGTTGTTACATGACAGTTTTAACTGTATAATATATAACACAGTACCATACAGTTGTTACATGACAGTTTTAACTGTATAATATATAACACAGTACCATACAGTTGTTACCTTGACAGTTTTAACTGTATAA
This sequence comes from Archivesica marissinica, assembly GCA_014843695.1. NCBI lineage: Eukaryota > Metazoa > Mollusca > Bivalvia > Venerida > Vesicomyidae > Archivesica > Archivesica marissinica. The sequence goes on from CM026395.1 coordinate 9,541,336, forward strand.
TATATAACACAGTACCAAACAGTTGTTACCTTGACAGTTTTAACTGTATAATATATAACACAGTACCATACAGTTGTTACCGTGACAGTTTTAACTGTATAATATATAACACAGTACCATACAGTTGTTACCTTGACAGTTTTAACTGTATAATATATAACACAGTACCATACAGTTGTTACCATGACAGTTTTAACTGTATAATATATAACCCTGTACCATACAGTTGTTACATGACAGTTTTAACTGCATAATATATAACACAGTACCATACAGTTGTTACCATGACAGTTTTAACTGTATAATATATAACACAGTACCATACAGTTTCTGATACAGTTGTTACCATGACAGTTTTAACTGTATAATATATAACACAGTACCATACAGTTGTTACCATGACAGTTTTAACTATATAATATATAACACAGTACCATACAGTTGTTACCTTGACAGTTTTAACTGTATAATATATAACACAGTACCATACAGTTGTTACCATGACAGTTTTAACTGTATAATATATAACACAGTACCATACAGTTGTTACCATGACAGTTTTAACTGTATAATATATAACACAGTACCATACAGTTTACCATACAGTTGTTACCATGACAGTTTTAACTGTATAATATATAACACAGTACCATACAGTTGTTACCTTGACAGTTTTAACTGTATAATATATAACACAGTACCATACAGTTGTTACCTTGACAGTTTTAACTGTATAATATATAACACAGTACCATACAGTTGTTACCTTGACAGTTTTAACTGTATAATATATAACACAGTACCATACAGTTGTTACCGTGACAGTTTTAACTGTATAATATATAACACAGTACCATACAGTTGTTACCGTGACAGTTTTAACTGTATAATATATAACACAGTACCATACAGTTGTTACCGTGACAGTTTTAACTGTATAATATATAACACAGTACCATACAGTTGTTACCATGACAGTTTTAACTGTATAATATATAACACAGTACCATACAGTTGTTACCATGACAGTTTTAACTGTATAATATATAACACAGTACCATACAGTTGTTACATGACAGTTTTAACTGTATAATATATAACACAGTACCATACAGTTGTTACCATGACAGTTTTAACTGTATAATATATAACACAGTACCATACAGTTTCCATACAGTTGTTACCTTGACAGTTTTAACTGTATAATATATAACCCTGTACCATACAGTTGTTACATGACAGTTTTAACTGTATAATATATAACACAGTACCATACAGTTGTTACATGACAGTTTTAACTGTATAATATATAACACAGTACCATACAGTTGTTACCTTGACAGTTTTAACTGTATAATATATAACACAGTACCAAACAGTTGTTACCTTGACAGTTTTAACTGTATAATATATAACACAGTACCATACAGTTGTTACCGTGACAGTTTTAACTGTATAATATATAACACAGTACCATACAGTTGTTACCTTGACAGTTTTAACTGTATAATATATAACACAGTACCATACAGTTGTTACCATGACAGTTTTAACTGTATAATATATAACACAGTACCATACAGTTGTTACATGACAGTTTTAACTGTATAATATATAACACAGTACCATACAGTTGTTACCATGACAGTTTTAACTGTATAATATATAACACAGTACCATACAGTTTCTGATACAGTTGTTACCATGACAGTTTTAACTGTATAATATATAACACAGTACCATACAGTTGTTACCATGACAGTTTTAACTATATAATATATAACACAGTACCATACAGTTGTTACCTTGACAGTTTTAACTGTATAATATATAACACAGTACCATACAGTTGTTACCATGACAGTTTTAACTGTATAATATATAACACAGTACCATACAGTTGTTACCATGACAGTTTTAACTGTATAATATATAACACAGTACCATACAGTTTACCATACAGTTGTTACCATGACAGTTTTAACTGTATAATATATAACACAGTACCATACAGTTGTTACCTTGACAGTTTTAACTGTATAATATATAACACAGTACCATACAGTTGTTACCTTGACAGTTTTAACTGTATAATATATAACACAGTACCATACAGTTGTTACCTTGACAGTTTTAACTGTATAATATATAACACAGTACCATACAGTTGTTACCTTGACAGTTTTAACTGTATAATATATAACACAGTACCATACAGTTGTTACCGTGACAGTTTAACTGTATAATATATAACACAGTACCATACAGTTGTTACCTTGACAGTTTTAACTGTATAATATATAACACAGTACCATACAGTTGTTACCATGACAGTTTTAACTGTATAATATATAACACAGTACCATACAGTTGTTACCATGACAGTTTTAACTGTATAATATATAACACAGTACCATACAGTTGTTACCTTGACAGTTTTAACTGTATAATATATAACACAGTACCATACAGTTGTTACCATGACAGTTTTAACTGTATAATATATAACACAGTACCATACAGTTGTTACCTTGACAGTTTTAACTGTATATATATAACACAGTACCATACAGTTGTTACCATGACAGTTTACCATACAGTTGTTACCTTGCATAAACTTTTCGACAATATAGATTTGCTTCTCTTAGCATGGATTTATTTGTTTTTCCAAAAAGTTGTATATTTTTTAGGGGAGAATACCATTCCAAGTTCCTGACAAAGTGCCTTGGTCGGAAGTGGCCTGTATGCTATCAACAAAGTTCTGTAACATGGCTGGACGTGGTTTGAGTAAAGAAAATCTCGAGTACTTGGCCAACAAGCTATTTGGTACGAACGGTCAGGTAGACTTCAGCACTTCAATGGTCACATGGGGTCAGTTTAATAAGGTAAGCAACGAATATGCTGATAACCATGGAGACAAGATTTGATCAGAATTAACATGCCACAACTGTGCTTCAACATTCACATATGCATGGTTTATCCGCCTTCAAGAAGCGATGTTCTCCTTTTCAGTTCCACAATTACTTAACAGCAGCTGTGTTTTCTCCAAAATATAAAATGTCCCACCATGATAATTTTCCTGTGTGTGTTTCACATTTATTTATCGTCGCTACCGGTTGCCCATATGAGCAACGCCTCCTGAAGAGATTAGACATTTTAGATTTTTTGGAGGATAATGCAATGATATAGACAGATACCCATTCCAGAGTCTCCTCTGGTTCTTTTACATGCACAGTGTAAAGCACCGACACGAGACCTTGGTTTAATGCCCCATCTGAAAGACTTTATTAGGGTCAGACAGGGGATCGAACCTGCGATCCCTGGATTACCAGTCCAACGTGTTAACCACTGGACTACAGAGAATTTTCCTATTTCATTTTGTTCTATATAAATATCCTCATTTACAATGAGTGAAGTTCACAATCACATTCTCTTTCCCAATTACTTTGTAGTCTAGTTTGCTGTTGACTTGTTCACATCAAGCATACAGGTCAGTCCTTTTTTTCGATGGCAAGGAGAGTACCTATAATTCCAACAAAACCAGGAAAAATGGGTGTTGTGAACTGGAAAATTGAAATTTCAAATGCACAACTTCCATATTTCCTACCCTTTTCAGATGCTAGTCCATGTACGGAGACTTGTTTATTATTCCCCACCGATCCGAGGTATCTCGGAGGGGGATATTGGTTTGTGGTTGTCTGTCGACGTGTCCTGCTGAGCACACGAGCGGGTACTTACATGGCTAGGAGAACAATAGATCTAGCGGTTAGCTCTTATATGGCTATAAATGCTCTTGCGAGGCTAAAAGAACAAAAGATAGAGCAATGGGGTAGCCATACTCTCTTGTGATTATCCGTCTTTCCGTCCAGAGTGAGATGTCTGTAACCATTAAGCTAATACCCCCCTAATCCAAACATATTTATCATAAATAGCCAGATGATCTTTATCCAAATTATCGATGTTTTATAACACAAGATACCAATTTATAACAATCAGTGTTGAAATACAGATAAGTGCTAAAATTTAGTCATTGTCAAAAATATATGCAAACATTTTTGACATAAAAAAATCAATTTGCTGAAAATTGGAATGTCCCAAAGCTATTTACGGAAAATTACTCAGGTCAAGGTAATATTCTGTGGTTGTGACTATATTTATCAGGTTGGCTTTCGGTGTCTACATGTATGCAGCATATATGAAATTGATAGCCAGTGTAGAAACATGCATTTCGAATATGCTTATGCCGGGGCCCCGATTGCAAAGTATCTGAGGCCAGTGCTTGTAACCAAAAAAAACAACAATATAATTTAAGAGTTTCGGATTCGACTTTTAGTTGATTTCGCAAACGATACGAGTTATACATAAATAATTATTATTAATGCATACACATTTTTACATTCAAATTTTCATAGATATTGAAATGAATATGTCCGCTTTATATAAGAAATGTATGCAAATTAACGGTTTTACAATGTCGTCGAACCGTACTCAATCCGTTTCGTACCGATTTCGTGCATAATAAAATTAAATGCAGATGGGATACAATGTAGAACTATACAAGTTACAAAGTAACATGAAACTTAGTTGTAAGGTCCTAAACACAACTCGGCAAAGTAATCAATGTTTTCTCTAATTCTGATAAAAAAATTAGGTCTGGTTGCACCAAAGACACACCTTGGTCTAGAGGTAATTATATGGTCGGGAAAAAGTTACCTGTATGGAAAGTACCAACATGCATTGCAAAATACAGCTTGACACTCTTGAGATTTGCTTGTTTAGTATTATATTTCAGATAGTTTGTAATTGGTTCTTTACAATCACAACGTTGTTTTTATAGCAGTTTTAAAACATTTTGTAGGAAAACTTGCAAGGAAGAGGTTTTACATTTTGGGAATGGTTCTGGTTAGTAGGGAAGCTGGTGAAGGAACATTTAAAGTTACCCTGGACTGATGGGTAAGTACATTTGTAACATTATTTTACAATGATATAAATAGTGTTATTATAAATAATGGCATGTTTTCTGAAAGTTTTCCAATAGCAAGAGTTGTGCGCCAAGGTTGTCCCATTTCATCCTCTCTTTATCCTATGTATAGAAATACTTTCCAATTTCATCGAAAACTACAAAATTATCATAGGAATCACCATAAATGGACAGGAAATAAAACAAACACTGTTTTATAAACATTCGTTTTAAAGATTGTTAAAGTTGTGTGTTTTACGTTTATTTATCGACGCTACCGGTTGCCCATATGAGCGACGCCTCCTGAAGAGATTTGTCATTTTAGATTTTTGGAGGATAGTGCAATGATACAGACAGAGACCCATTCCAGAGTATGCTCTGGTTCTTTCACGTGTACGGTGTACAGCACCGACACGAGACCTCGGTTTAAAGTCCCATCTGAAAGACTGTTAATTTTATTACGGTCAGACGTTGGATCGAACCTGCGATCCCTTGATTACCAGTCCAGCGTGTTACCACTGGACTACAGATCCGTCTGTCACTGTTAAGGTTATTGCGGATTTTGTTTATGTATCGGGGTTAAACCTCAACCATTCGAAATATACGGTGCTAAAAGTAGGTACTTTAAAATATTTAGATTTCGAATAATTATTGTAATGATAAAACTTTTAGGTGGACTACAAAATCAGCAAAAACGTTAGGTATGCATTTCCATAACAATACTCACCTGGATATGACATTAAATTTAGAACCAAAGCTTCAATACTTCAATAATTACTTGAAACAGTGGCAACATCGAAACCTGGCTATATAGGTAAAGTGACTGTAATATAGACATTTGCATTACCAAAGTTAATATATCGTTTTACTGTTTTACCCAATCCACCCCAAAACATAATTAAGGAAATAATTACAAACATGTTTGCCTTTGTTTGGAATAAAAAGCCAGAAAAAATAAAGATAAATTTACTGACCTCAAATTGTCCTCATGTTGATATGTGTCTTGAGTGAAATGAAAATTTGTACATGTATTGTAAATTTGTATTGTAAATTATTGTAAATTTGTATTGTAAATTATTGTAAATTTGTATTGTAAATTTGTATTGTAAATTTGTATTGTAAATTTGTATTGTAAATTTGTATTGTAAATTTGTATTGTAAATTATTGTAAATTTGTATTGTAAACTATTGTAAATTTGTATTGTATCAATAGTGTTTCTAACTATTATTACGTGTGTAAATGCTATCAAACAAATAAATCTGTTTGCTCATCTTTTGTCTTAACATTATCATAGTACAAATGCATGGAGAAATGAATGTACATTGAATAG
>CM026395.1:9548626-9618602 GCA_014843695.1 Archivesica marissinica
TACCATGACAGTTTTAACTGTATAATATATAACACAGTACCATACAGTTGTTACCATGACAGTTTTAACTGTATAATATATAACACAGTACCATACAGTTTCCCATACAGTTGTTACCTTGACAGTTTTAACTGTATAATATATAACCCTGTACCATACAGTTGTTACATGACAGTTTTAACTGTATAATATATAACACAGTACCATACAGTTGTTACATGACAGTTTTAACTGTATAATATATAACACAGTACCATACAGTTGTTACCTTGACAGTTTTAACTGTATAATATATAACACAGTACCAAACAGTTGTTACCTTGACAGTTTTAACTGTATAATATATAACACAGTACCATACAGTTGTTACCTTGACAGTTTTAACTGTATAATATATAACACAGTACCATACAGTTGTTACCTTGACAGTTTTAACTGTATAATATATAACACAGTACCATACAGTTGTTACCATGACAGTTTTAACTGTATAATATATAACACAGTACCATACAGTTGTTACATGACAGTTTTAACTGTATAATATATAACACAGTACCATACAGTTGTTACCATGACAGTTTTAACTGTATAATATATAACACAGTACCATACAGTTTCTGATACAGTTGTTACCATGACAGTTTTAACTGTATAATATATAACACAGTACCATACAGTTGTTACCTTGACAGTTTTAACTGTATAATATATAACACAGTACCATACAGTTGTTACCATGACAGTTTTAACTGTATAATATATAACACAGTACCATACAGTTGTTACCATGACAGTTTTAACTGTATAATATATAACACAGTACCATACAGTTGTTACCATGACAGTTTTAACTGTATAATATATAACACAGTACCATACAGTTGTTACCATGACAGTTTTAACTGTATAATATATAACCAGTACATGACAGTTTTAACTGTATAATATATAAACAGTACCATACAGTTGTTACCATGACAGTTTTAACTGTATAATATAACACAGTACCATACAGTTGTTACCATGACAGTTTTAACTGTATAATATATAACACAGTACCATGACAGTTTTAACTGTATAATATATAACACAGTACCATGACAGTTTTAACTGTAAATATATACACAGTACCATACAGTTTCTGATACAGTTGTTACCATGACAGTTTTAACTGTATAATATATAACACAGTACCATGACAGTTTTAACTGTATAATATATAACACAGTACCATACAGTTGTTACCTTGACAGTTTTAACTGTATAATATATAACACAGTACCATACAGTTGTTACCATGACAGTTTTAACTGTATAATATATAACACAGTACCATGACAGTTTTAACTGTATAATATATAACACAGTACCATACAGTTTTTACCATGACAGTTTTAACTGTATAATATATAACCCTGTACCATACAGTTGTTACATGACAGTTTTAACTGTATAATATATAACACAGTACCATACAGTTGTTACCATGACAGTTTTAACTGTATAATATATAACACAGTACCATACAGTTTCTGATACAGTTGTTACCATGACAGTTTTAACTGTATAATATATAACACAGTACCATACAGTTTCTGATACAGTTGTTACCATGACAGTTTTAACTGTATAATATATAACACAGTACCATACAGTTGTTACCATGACAGTTTTAACTGTATAATATATAACACAGTACCATGACAGTTTTAACTGTATAATATATAACACAGTACCATACAGTTGTTACCATGACAGTTTTAACTGTATAATATATAACACAGTACCATACAGTTGTTACCATGACAGTTTTAACTGTATAATATATAACACAGTACCATGACAGTTTTAACTGTATAATATATAACACAGTACCATGACAGTTTTAACTGTATAATATATAACACAGTACCATACAGTTTCTGATACAGTTGTTACCATGACAGTTTTAACTGTATAATATATAACACAGTACCATGACAGTTTTAACTGTATAATATATAACACAGTACCATGACAGTTTTAACTGTATAATATATAACACAGTACCATACAGTTTACCATACAGTTGTTACCATGACAGTTTTAACTGTATAATATATAACACAGTACCATGACAGTTTTAACTGTATAATATATAACACAGTACCATGACAGTTTTAACTGTATAATATATAACACAGTACCATGACAGTTTTAACTGTATAATATATAACACAGTACCATGACAGTTTTAACTGTATAATATATAACACAGTACCATACAGTTTCTGATACAGTTGTTACCATGACAGTTTTAACTGTATAATATATAACACAGTACCATGACAGTGTTAACTGTATAATATATAACACAGTACCATACAGTTGTTACCTTGACAGTTTTAACTGTATAATATATAACACAGTACCATACAGTTGTTACCATGACAGTTTTAACTGTATAATATATAACACAGTACCATACAGTGTTACTGACAGTTTTAACTGTATAATATATAACACAGTACCATACAGTTTACCATACAGTTGTTACCATGACAGTTTTAACTGTATAATATATAACACAGTACCATGACAGTTTTAACTGTATAATATATAACACAGTACCATACAGTTGTTACCATGACAGTTTTAACTGTATAATATATAACACAGTACCATACAGTTGTTACCATGACAGTTTTAACTGTATAATATATAACACAGTACCATACAGTTGTTACCATGACAGTTTTAACTGTATAATATATAACACAGTACCATGACAGTTTTAACTGTATAATATATAACACAGTACCATACAGTTGTTACCATGACAGTTTTAACTGTATAATATATAACACAGTACCATACAGTTGTTACCATGACAATTTTAACTGTATAATATATAACACAGTACCATACAGTTGTTACCATGACAGTTTACCATACAGTTGTTACCTTGCATAAACTTTTCGACAATATAGATTTGCTTCTCTTAGCATGGATTTATTTGTTTTTCCAAAAAGTTGTATATTTTTTAGGGGAGAATACCATTCCAAGTTCCTGACAAAGTGCCTTGGTCGGAAGTGGCCTGTATGCTATCAACAAAGTTCTGTAACATGGCTGGACGTGGTTTGAGTAAAGAAAATCTCGAGTACTTGGCCAACAAGCTATTTGGTACGAACGGTCAGGTAGACTTCAGCACTTCAATGGTCACATGGGGTCAGTTTAATAAGGTAAGCAACGAATATGCTGATAACCATGGAGACAAGATTTGATCAGAATTAACATGCCACAACTGTGCTTCAACATTCACATATGCATGGTTTATCCGCCTTCAAGAAGCGATGTTCTCCTTTTCAGTTCCACAATTACTTAACAGCAGCTGTGTTTTCTCCAAAATATAAAATGTCCCACCATGATAATTTTCCTGTGTGTGTTTCACATTTATTTATCGTCGCTACCGGTTGCCCATATGAGCAACGCCTCCTGAAGAGATTAGACATTTTAGATTTTTTGGAGGATAATGCAATGATATAGACAGATACCCATTCCAGAGTCTCCTCTGGTTCTTTTACATGCACAGTGTAAAGCACCGACACGAGACCTTGGTTTAATGCCCCATCTGAAAGACTTTATTAGGGTCAGACAGGGGATCGAACCTGCGATCCCTGGATTACCAGTCCAACGTGTTAACCACTGGACTACAGAGAATTTTCCTATTTCATTTTGTTCTATATAAATATCCTCATTTACAATGAGTGAAGTTCACAATCACATTCTCTTTCCCAATTACTTTGTAGTCTAGTTTGCTGTTGACTTGTTCACATCAAGCATACAGGTCAGTCCTTTTTTTCGATGGCAAGGAGAGTACCTATAATTCCAACAAAACCAGGAAAAATGGGTGTTGTGAACTGGAAAATTGAAATTTCAAATGCACAACTTCCATATTTCCTACCCTTTTCAGATGCTAGTCCATGTACGGAGACTTGTTTATTATTCCCCACCGATCCGAGGTATCTCGGAGGGGGATATTGGTTTGTGGTTGTCTGTCGACGTGTCCTGCTGAGCACACGAGCGGGTACTTACATGGCTAGGAGAACAATAGATCTAGCGGTTAGCTCTTATATGGCTATAAATGCTCTTGCGAGGCTAAAAGAACAAAAGATAGAGCAATGGGGTAGCCATACTCTCTTGTGATTATCCGTCTTTCCGTCCAGAGTGAGATGTCTGTAACCATTAAGCTAATACCCCCCTAATCCAAACATATTTATCATAAATAGCCAGATGATCTTTATCCAAATTATCGATGTTTTATAACACAAGATACCAATTTATAACAATCAGTGTTGAAATACAGATAAGTGCTAAAATTTAGTCATTGTCAAAAATATATGCAAACATTTTTGACATAAAAAAATCAATTTGCTGAAAATTGGAATGTCCCAAAGCTATTTACGGAAAATTACTCAGGTCAAGGTAATATTCTGTGGTTGTGACTATATTTATCAGGTTGGCTTTCGGTGTCTACATGTATGCAGCATATATGAAATTGATAGCCAGTGTAGAAACATGCATTTCGAATATGCTTATGCCGGGGCCCCGATTGCAAAGTATCTGAGGCCAGTGCTTGTAACCAAAAAAAACAACAATATAATTTAAGAGTTTCGGATTCGACTTTTAGTTGATTTCGCAAACGATACGAGTTATACATAAATAATTATTATTAATGCATACACATTTTTACATTCAAATTTTCATAGATATTGAAATGAATATGTCCGCTTTATATAAGAAATGTATGCAAATTAACGGTTTTACAATGTCGTCGAACCGTACTCAATCCGTTTCGTACCGATTTCGTGCATAATAAAATTAAATGCAGATGGGATACAATGTAGAACTATACAAGTTACAAAGTAACATGAAACTTAGTTGTAAGGTCCTAAACACAACTCGGCAAAGTAATCAATGTTTTCTCTAATTCTGATAAAAAAATTAGGTCTGGTTGCACCAAAGACACACCTTGGTCTAGAGGTAATTATATGGTCGGGAAAAAGTTACCTGTATGGAAAGTACCAACATGCATTGCAAAATACAGCTTGACACTCTTGAGATTTGCTTGTTTAGTATTATATTTCAGATAGTTTGTAATTGGTTCTTTACAATCACAACGTTGTTTTTATAGCAGTTTTTAAACATTTTGTAGGAAAACTTGCAAGGAAGAGGTTTTACATTTTGGGAATGGTTCTGGTTAGTAGGGAAGCTGGTGAAGGAACATTTAAAGTTACCCTGGACTGATGGGTAAGTACATTTGTAACATTATTTTGCAATGATATAAATAGTGTTATTATAAATAATGGCAATTTCTCTGAAGGTTTTCCAATAGCAAGAGGTGTGCGCCACGGCTGTCTCCTTTCATCTTCTCTCTTTATCATATATATAGAAATACTTTCCAATTTCATCGAAAATGACAAAAATATTGTAGGAATCACTATAAATGGAAAGGAAATAAAACAAGCACTGTTTGCAAATGATGCTATATTTGTTAGTTTAAACTTTATTTATTTTACAATGATTGTGAAGCAAGTTTTAACAACTTATATTAATCACTCTCGTTGGCTCAGATGAAAGCGTATATGTGGTCGTTTGTGTGGGAGGAAACCGGAGTACCCAGAGAAAACCCACCTGTCCGATCTGGCGACCACCGTACCATCTCACATATTTCCTGGTCCGAGAATCGAACCGGGGTTGCATTGGTGAGAAGCGAGCGCGCTAATCGGCTACATTTGTTGATAATGGACTTAAACAATTGTTTGAAAGACTAGTAACAGTTCCTCAGTTAGTACAGATTTTGGATATATATCAGGATTAAACCTCAATAATTCGAAATGTACGGTGCTAAAAGCAGGTACTCTAAAAGATTTAGATTTCGAATATCGTAATGATAAAACTTTTAGGTGGACTACAAAATCAGCAAAAACGTTATGTATGCATTTCCATACAATACTCACACTTGAATATGGTGTCAAATTTAGAATCAAAGCTCCAAGACTTCAGTAATTGCTTGAAACAGTGGCAGCATCAAAATTGACTCTTATCGGTAAAGTGACTGTAATAAAGACTTTTGCATTACCAAAAGTTTATATATCCTTTTACTGTTTTACCCAATCCACCCCAAAACATAATTAAGGAAATAATTACAAACATGTTTGCCTTTATTTGGAATAAAAAGCCAGAAAAAATAAAAATAAATTTACTGACCTCAAATTGTCCTCATGTTGATATGTGTCTTGAGTGAAATGAAAATTTGTACATGTATTGTAAATTTGTATTGTAAATTATTGTAAATTTGTATTGTAAATTTGTATTGTAAATTTGTATTGTAAATTTGTATTGTAAATTTGTATTGTAAATTATTGTAAATTTGTATTGTAAACTATTGTAAATTTGTATTGTATCAATAGTGTTTCTAACTATTATTACGTGTGTAAATGCTATCAAACAAATAAATCTGTTTGCTCATCTTTTGTCTTAACATTATCATAGTACAAATGCATGGAGAAATGAATGTACATTGAATAGACAATCAATAAAGTTATGTTGACTGCCATCATTTTCAGGAAAGTTCTCATGTTTCTGACAAAATTGTTAATTATAGGTTGTTATTTTTGGGAGAAGTGAGAAAGCACACGAATGCGTCCTTAAATGGTGTTATTTAATAAATTTCAACAAAATACGGTTAAAATACACAATATGACCATTAAATAGAACATATGAATGCAAGCAGTGCTTTATAATGGGTCAGTATATCATAGTGGACAAAAGGACACATTTACAGACGTATCTGTAGTCCAGTGGTAGCACGCTGGACTGGTAATCCAGGGATCGCAGGTTCGATCCCCCGTCTGACGCTAATAAAATTAACAGTCTTTCATATGGGACTTTAAACCGAGGTCTTGTGTCGGTGCTGTACACTGTGCACGTAAAAGAACCAGAGGATACTCTGGAATGGGTCTCTGTCTGTATCATTGCACTATCCTCCAAAAATCTAAAATGACTTATCTCTTCAGGAGGCGTCAATCATATGGGCAACCGGTAGCGACGATAAATAAACGTTAAACACACACACTGGCTAAAAATTGTAAAAAACAAGAAGTTTTTACTTGTTAGGAAGAAGTGGGGTCAGGGTCCCTAGTCGGCCTCTTAAATTCGCCCTGGATTTAGCATAGAGAAACACAATAGTCTTATTCATTGTAGTTTAGAGTAGACTACCAGTAGATCTGGTTTTAATAACAAACATAGCAACTTGATGAATCGCTATTGGGCCACTGAGGGTCACATTATTGTCAATTTTCTCTAACTTTTGTACAATTTAATAGTGAAAAATAAATAGATTCTAGATAACATGATTGGTAACAGGATAACAGATTATATATAACATGCTTGCTATTGTAGGTCAATCATGAATAAAACAGGATAACAGATTATATATAACATGCTTGCTATGGTAACAGGATAACAGATTATATATAACATGCTTGCTATGGTAACAGGACAACAGATTATATATAACATGCTTGCTATGGTAACAGGATAACAGATTATATATAACATGCTTGCTATGGTAACAGGATAACGGATTATATATAACATGCTTGCTATGGTAACAGGATAACGGATTATATATAACATGCTTGCTATGGTAACAGGACAACAGATTATATATAACATGCTTGCTATGGTAACAGGATAACAGATTATATATAACATGCTTGCTATTGTAACAGGATAACAGATTATATATAACATGCTTGCTATGGTAACAGGACAACAGATTATATATAACATGCTTGCTATGGTAACAGGATAACAGATTATATATAACATGCTTGCTATTGTAGGTCAATCATGGATAAAACAGGATAACAGATTATATATAACATGCTTGCTATTGTAGGTCAATCATGGATAAAACAGGATAACAGATTATATATAACATGCTTGCTATTGTAGGTCAATCATGGATAAAACAGGATAACAGATTATATATAACATGCTTGCTATTGTAGATCAATCATAGGCTTCAAGGATAAAACAGGATAACAGATTATATATAACATGCTTGCTATTGTAGATCAATCATAGGCTTCATGGATAAAACCGAATCAAATGAGCTGCTGCTGTCGCGGCCAAATGGAACGTTTTTGTTACGGTTCAGCGACGGTACAGCCGGCGGAATAACGATAGCCTGGGTAGCAGATCACACAGAAAAACCTGGTATGCCAACAGTTACCATTACCTACTCAATACATGTATGTAACAGACCACCCGGAAATACCGGGTTTGCCAACAGTTACCTTGACCTACCTAATACATGTATGTAACAGATCACCCGGAAATACCTGCAGGGATCATTCTAGAGGGCGATGTGGGCGAAATTGTCGCCCTAGGGACCCTGACTTCACCCTCTGGGGGCCCCACTTCTCCCTAAAAAAAAAACTGTGCATTTTAACCCTATTTTGCAGAAGTATATTAAAGAACACCATTTAAGGAAGCGATCACGCGCTTTCTCACTTCTCCCAAAAATTCTGACCTAGAATGAACCCTGACCTGGTATGCCAAAAGTTACCATTACCTACTCAACACATGTATGTAACAGACCACCCGGAAATACCGGGTTTGCCAAAAGTTACCTTGACCTACCTAATACATAACACACAGCCCAGAAAAACCAGTACATGTATTTCAAAAGTTACCTTGACCTACCTACCGTAATACATAACACACAGCCCAGAAAAACCAGTACATGTATTTCAAAAGTTACCTTGACCTAACCAATTCATGTATCCAAGAAATCAGCCAGAAAAACCTTGTCTCAAAAGACATATTTCAGAGGAGTAGTTGAGGGAGAATCTATCTGTGGAACCAGCTTTCAGTTTCAGAGGAGTAGTTGA
This sequence comes from Archivesica marissinica, assembly GCA_014843695.1. Classification (NCBI taxonomy): domain Eukaryota; kingdom Metazoa; phylum Mollusca; class Bivalvia; order Venerida; family Vesicomyidae; genus Archivesica; species Archivesica marissinica. The sequence continues at coordinate 9,557,572 of CM026395.1, forward strand.
GGGACAATCTATCTGTGGAACCAGCTTTCAGTTTCAGAGGAGTAGTTGATGGAGAATCTATCTGTGGAACCAGCTTTCAGTTTCAGAGGAGTAGTTGAGGGACAATCTATCTGTGGAACCAGCTTTCAGTTTCAGAGGAGTAGTTGAGGGACAATCTATCTGTGGAACCAGCTTTCAGTTTCAGAGGAGTAGTTGATGGAGAATCTATCTGTGGAACCAGCTTTCAGTTTCAGAGGAGTAGTTGAGGGACAATCTATCTGTGGAACCAGCTTTCAGTTTCAGAGGAGTAGTTGAGGGACAATCTATCTGTGGAACCAGCTTTCAGTTTCAGAGGAGTAGTTGATGGAGAATCTATCTGTGGAACCAGCTTTCAGTTTCAGAGGAGTAGTTGAGGGAGAGAGAGTATACCTGTGGAACGAGAGTTTTATTTCGCTGGGGGTATTTAAGAGGATGCCTGCGGAACAATAGTTTGCTTTCAAGTGAGTATTTGAGAGAGAGTATACCTGTGAAACTAGAGGTTGGTTACAAGCGAGTATTTGAGAGAGAGTATACCTGTGAAACTAGAGGTTGGTTACAAGCAAGTATTTGAGAGAGGGATTCGGCACGTTTGGGGGTACTAGTATATATATTTAAGTACAGGGATTCTACTCTGTGGGATGTCAGATTTCACATCGATCAGTAAAATGGCCCTATCTGAGACAATTTTGTACAAAGCTGTCCAAATATAACGCCTATCCTGAGTCTTTATATTGTTCTTCAAATAAAACACAACTTTAAGCTGCATGCATGTATACTTTGCAAACAATTGCCACAAACATTGGCCATAGCAGGTCACATTTCCGTACTAGGACACAGGTTCTGTCAGCAACAAAAAAAAATCTTCGACGGGAGAGTTTTAACTGTGAATAACATTATCAATAAAATGTGTTTCCACTAACGTGTAGGTTTATTCGGCAAAAATGTACGTCAAAAGGAGATTTCGTAGCATTTTCAATTTGTTTTGAAAAATTCTAAAGCGGCGCAATTCGCGTTGAAACGAGCGTTCTGATTGGATTATGATTATTCTTCATATATAAAAAACATCTTGTTACATTCTAGGTTACAGTGGTATATAAGTGATGATAGGTTACAGTGGTATATATGATGATAGGTTACAGTGGTATATAAGTGATGATAGGTTACAGTGGTATATAAGTGATGATAGGTTACAGTGGTATATAAGTGATGATAGGTTACAGTGGTATATAAGTGATGATAGGTTACAGTGGTATATAAGTGATGATAGGTTACAGTGGTATATAAGTGATGATAGGTTACAGTGGTATATAAGTGATGATAGGTTACAGTGGTATATAAGTGATGATAGGTTACAGTGGTATATAAGTGATGATAGGTTACAGTGGTATATAAGTGATGATAGGTTACAGTGGTATATAAGTGATGATAGGTTACAGTGGTATATAAGTGATGATAGGTTACAGTGGTATATAAGTGATGATAGGTTACAGTGGTATATAAGTGATGATAGGTTACAGTGGTATATAAGTGATGATAGGTTACAGTGGTATATAAGTGATGATAGGTTATAGTGGTATTCAAGTCAGCGACCGTAACAACTCTACCACGGAGGCGGATCCCTAGTATTAATTGTGGTACATATTTTTAGGGCCAATCACTGATGTTGTCAGAACTTGTGACCCATTCCCATTGGCTAATTATTTATTTGTAATATGATTTTTATGATTACATAGTATCTATATATAGAGCAATAAACTATACATGTATGTTTTTACTTATTTCTTTCCTATATTAAGGTGATAGACAGGTGTGGAATTTAGCTCCATTTCAAATCAAAGATTTTGCAATACGAGGTCTTGCGGATCGTGTGAAGGACCTGATGTCCCTTGTCACTTTATACCCGGATATTCCAAAAGACAACGCTTTCCAAAGATACTACTCTCAAGCCAATACAGGTAACTACAGTTACATGTATCTCCACCAGGAGAGATATATTGACAATGTAATGCAATTTCGTGTAAATATTCTCGCACTGTCGCTTCCAAGAATCATGGCGGAGTGTTGTTCATTCATTCTGTATATCTCTTTTCTGTTTCTCATCTTCTAATTGTTGTTTCTCTTTCATTGAATTTTCAAAACCTGTCATGTTTTAGTATTCAGTATTACATATTTACATAAATATTATGAATTAAGTTTAGTAATTTTATATGTAAGTACATATATGTTATCATTCTAAAACATTACATTTTCCCTAAAGAAAAATCATTGATTTATGAAATTGTAAACTATTATGCCATGAAATGTGTGTGTATATTATTTAGAAAGGAGATGACAATCATAAGCTATATAGCTTTCTGTCCAATTCCTTATATCAGTTGTTGTAAATAATCATGTATTGACAGAAAATAAATATGTTTAAACTAGGAGAGATATATTTTTGTTAGCTCCAAAACACTGCTGATCCATTTTATTGAATTTGCCTGTTACAAATAGAAAATCTGATTTAGAGAAATGTCTATAAGTCTGGTATTTGTTAAATGTCTAATGTGTCACCTACCACCAGGTGTCTGCCCATCGTCTGTGTGTGTGTGTCTTACGTTTATTTATCGTCGATACCGGTTGCCCATATGAGCGACGCCTCCTGAAGAGATTAGTCATTTTAGATTTTTGGAGGATAGTGCAATGATACAGACAGAGACCCATTTCAGAGTCTCCTCTGGTTCTTTTACGTGCACGGTGTAAAGCACTGATACAAGACCTCGGATTAAAGTCCCACCTGAAAGACTGTTCATTTATTAGGGTCAGACGGGGGATCGAACCCGTGATCCCTGGATTACATCGTCTGTGAACATTTTCAAACATCTTCTCATCAGAAGCCATTTGGTGTATGGACACCATTTATTGCCATGGTCGTACTTAGGTAGGGGAATTACAAAATTGTTAAAATGACATCACTGCATAATGCAAGATGGTTGCCATCTAAAAATAGCACACATTCTTAAACATTCTTCTTACGAATCGCCAGTCAGATTTTGACAACCTTGGGTGGAATTTTGACAGAATATGATCATGTCATATATCAAATCGAAGGTGCCGACAAAGATGGCCACCGAAAATCGTTCTGCTTTTTCCGTAGCTACTCGCGTTCTATACGTTTATTTATCGTCGCTACCGGTTGCCCATATGAGCGAGTGTCTCGTGATGTTTTAACCCTTTCCCTCATGGAAGCACCTCTTGACGCCATTACCAATACGACATACATTGACAAGGTGTAGTAGCCAAACCAATGTTCATAATAAAGGCCAGAATCTCATGTAATCCCAGTAATATCTATGGAGCAGGGCTTCGAAAATTTTCAAAACCAAATCGGTCCGGGCCGAAATCGAGTCAGTACCCCCCCCCCCATCATGTCCTGCCAATATTTTTGCACCCCCCCCCCCCATAAAATCGTAAGTAAGTAAACCCAATTTGCTTTTTTTGCTTTATTTCCATGCTGTCACCAGTCAATTATATTTAAAAATCGCATGTATGTTCAGGACAAACTGTACTTTACCCGTTACTATAGGTCTGGTAAATTTTCCTTTTGTCTAATAATAGTTTTAAGTGTACGGCATTTAAAAATAAATGAATGGTAGGACATTTTGATAGAGGTAAATTTTATCTAGTCACCTGTATCACCGGTGGAAGCGGGTGAACTCGGCCCAAATCGAACTCGGTCCCGTCAAACTATATTATATATATAGGGTCTGCACTGTTTGTCCGTTACGTCGGCAAACCATAGTGGACGCTGATGAGTTGTAAATGACGAACGCATCCGACACACTGGTGTACACATTGTGTGTACAAACAGATGTGCACAGGGCTAGCGACGTATATTTTGAGTACATTCCGAGTCATAACGGATTTTCGGATTTCTATTTAAAATATTAATTATTATTTAATTGCAAATTAATCCTAGCACACTTCTTTAATTTAATGCAAACATTTTAAAAACAAATTCTTTATAAAATTCTAAAATAATCGACTGTCAATCATTCAGTCCACTTCAAAGAAACTAACAAATGTCGGTAGTTTTGCTGTAAACATCAAACGATTACCGCACTAATTTCATGCATTGATCGCCTGATCACCATGGAGACATGGGACCTCAGGTGGCCTCAGGTGGCAATTATCCAGTTCGATCGTAAATTGGAAACGTGTGAAATGTGTCAACGGATTATACTTACCAAATTAGGTTCGTTATAGACCGATTTCTTGACTTTTTCAACAATATTTTGGACCGATTTTTAAAGGTATTTTGACTGTTAGAATCGGTCTGAAATGATAAAAATCGGTCGAAAACCGACAAACTGGTAATTTTTGAAGCCCTGCTATGGAGGTGGGAGAGATATGGCGACTACTTATCCACTGCATGATAGTTAAATGGCTGTCATTTGTATGGAGATATAATAGTATATTAACCTAAATCTCTATGAAGTCCCAGTAATATCTATGGAGGTGGGATAGATATGGCGACTACTTATTCACTGCATGATAGCTAAATGACTGTCGTTTGTATGGAGATACAATAGTATATTAACCTAAATCTCTATGTAGTCCCAGTAATATATATGGAGGTGGGATAGATATGGTGACTACTTATCCACTGCATTATAGTTAAATAGCTGTCGTTTGTATGGAGATACAATATAATATTAACCTAAATCTCTATGAAGGAAAGGGTTAAATTTCTTCAAAAACAATAAAATCATTTTTGACAATCTTTGTCTTTTCTAGAAAAGAATTATCCCGAATTTGGCCGAAAATCGTTCAGCTTTTTCCATAGCCACTCGCGTTCTAGTCGTGTGGTTGTAATTTAAATTGGTTCTAAAAATAGCTCACCATATGCAAATCAGTTTCATCGATCGTTTCAAACATTTATGTGTGGCATATCAATTGCGGGCATTTCAAAAATTTACGTTTTTGTATCCAGTTTCATCCGCGTAGTAAATCACAATAGCAAAGAACAGAATGTGCGTATATCAATGAGACATCAGTCAGTTACTTCCCCTGAATACTCCCTAAAAGTAGATAGGTCCTATTACATGTAATGAGAGACATCAGTCAGTTACTTCCCCTGAATACTCCCTAAAAGTAGATAGGTCCTATTACATGTAATGAGAGACATCAGTCAGTTACTTCCCCTGAATACTCCCTAAAAGTAGACAGGTCCTATTAAGTGTTTTCCTTTGTTTTTATCGTTGTTTCCTTTGCACAACATGCTAGCAATTTTATTCCACTATCACTTCTTATGAGTATTAAATTACTATATCTCAACAGATCTCATACAGTATATGCAATGGGTATTATATGTAAAACAATGTTATCAGTTAATTAACACGATTTTGATAAAATCACATTTACCGTACCGCAACATCTGGTTAGGTAACAACAGTAATAACAAAGGATTCTAACTAAAAGGACCTATTCGCATTTTGGAATAAATCAGATTTTATCTGCCTAGAGAGGTAATAGAAAATTAGAGATGTCTCTTATTTTAGCGTATCTTATTCACAGTGCAAGTACGGTATAAAAATCGCGACACTCATAACCAGTGTAAGTGAACAGGACCGTATCTATAAGCTGTCGCCAAAATGTAGAAAAGGATTAAAAATAATCGAGCAATTTGTTTAAACATGTGGAAAGAATATAATCGGTTAATTGTGATTTCAGATGCTGCTCGAAATGTACCTCCGGGAGGTTATGTGACATCTAGCCTTGTCAATGTTATTGATGGACAACAGTAAGTATCTCTCTATACAAATGTACCTCCGGGAGGTTATGTGACATCTAGCCTTGTCAATGTTATTGATGGACAACAGTAAGTATCTCTCTATACAAATGTACCTCCGGGAGGTTATGTGACATCTAGCCTTGTCAATGTTATTGATGGACGACAGTAAGTATCTTGCTTGCTCTCTATACAATTGTACCTCCGGGAGGTTATGTGACATCTAGCCTTGTCAATGTTATTGATGGACAACAGTAAGTATCTCTCTATACAATTGTACCTCCGGGAGGTTATGTGGCATCTAGCCTTGTCAATGTTATTGATGGACAACAGTAAGTATCTCTCTATACAATTGTACCTCCGGGAGGTTATGTGACATCTAGCCTTGTCAATGTTATTGATGGACAACAGTAAGTATCTCTCTATACAAATGTACCTCCGGGAGGTTATGTGACATCTAGCCTTGTCAATGTTATTGATGGACAACAGTAAGTATCTCTCTATACAAATGTACCTCCGGGAGGTTATGTGACATCTAGCCTTGTCAATGTTATTGATGGACGACAGTAAGTATCTTGCTTGCTCTCTATACAATTGTACCTCCGGGAGGTTATGTGACATCTAGCCTTGTCAATGTTATTGATGGACAACAGTAAGTATCTCTCTATACAATTGTACCTCCGGGAGGTTATGTGACATCTAGCCTTGTCAATGTTATTGATGGACAACAGTAAGTATCTCTCTATACAAATGTACCTACGGGAGGTTATGTGACATCTAGCCTTTTTTGTCAATGTTATTGATGGACAACAGTAAGTATCTCTCTATACAAAACACCAAAAACACAAAACCCAACAATGTACCTCCGGGAGGTTATGTGACATCTAGCCTTGTCAATGTTATTGATGGACAACAGTAAGTATCTCTCTATACAAATGTACCTCCGGGAGGTTATGTGACATCTAGCCTTGTCAATGTTATTGATGGACAACAGTAAGTATCTCTCTATACAATTGTACCTCCGGGAGGTTATGTGACATCTAGCCTTGTCAATGTTATTGATGGACAACAGTAAGTATCTCTCTATACAAATGTACCTACGGGAGGTTATGTGACATCTAGCCTTTTTTGTCAATGTTATTGATGGACAACAGTAAGTATCTCTCTATACAAATGTACCTCCGGGAGGTTATGTGACATCTAGCCTTGTCAATGTTATTGATGGACAACAGTAAGTATCTCTCTATACAAATGTACCTCCGGGAGGTTATGTGACATCTAGCCTTGTCAATGTTATTGATGGACAACAGTAAGTATCTCTCTATACAATTGTACCTCCGGGAGGTTATGTGACATCTAGCCTTGTCAATGTTATTGATGGACAACAGTAAGTATCTCTCTATACAAATGTACCTACGGGAGGTTATGTGACATCTAGCCTTGTCAATGTTATTGATGGACAACAGTAAGTATCTCTCTATACAAATGTACCTCCGGGAGGTTATGTGACATCTAGCCTTGTCAATGTTATTGATGGACAACAGTAAGTATCTCTCTATACAATTGTACCTCCGGGAGGTTATGTGACATCTAGCCTTGTCAATGTTATTGATGGACAACAGTAAGTATCTCTCTATACAAATGTACCTACGGGAGGTTATGTGACATCTAGCCTTTTTTGTCAATGTTATTGATGGACAACAGTAAGTATCTCTCTATACAAATGTACCTCCGGGAGGTTATGTGACATCTAGCCTTGTCAATGTTATTGATGGACAACAGTAAGTATCTCTCTATACAAATGTACCTCCGGGAGGTTATGTGACATCTAGCCTTGTCAATGTTATTGATGGACAACAGTAAGTATCTCTCTATACAATTGTACCTCCGGGAGGTTATGTGACATCTAGCCTTGTCAATGTTATTGATGGACAACAGTAAGTATCTCTCTATACAAATGTACCTACGGGAGGTTATGTGACATCTAGCCTTTTTTGTCAATGTTATTGATGGACAACAGTAAGTATCTCTCTATACAAATGTACCTCCGGGAGGTTATGTGACATCTAGCCTTGTCAATGTTATTGATGGACAACAGTAAGTATCTCTCTATACAAATGTACCTCCGGGAGGTTATGTGACATCTAGCCTTGTCAATGTTATTGATGGACAACAGTAAGTATCTCTCTATACAATTGTACCTCCGGGAGGTTATGTGACATCTAGCCTTGTCAATGTTATTGATGGACAACAGTAAGTATCTCTCTATATAATTGCATACAACAATTAATCTTTACTATCAAAAATTTATGCAATGCAGGGCTCATTGTTGAGGACGACTTAGGAGAAATAGTCGCCCTAGGACCACTTCTCCCTAAAAAAAATTTTTTACAATTTTCATTCACAATTTGGCCCTTTAGAAAACACTTATTCTATTGAACTGTTGCAATTAATGGTCATATTGTGTATTTGAACCGTATTTTGTTGAAATTTATTAAATAACACAATTTAAGGACGCAATCATGTGCTTTCTCACTTCTCCCAAAAATTCAGACCTAGAATGAACCCTGCAATGGAACATGATAAGCGCTTGAAATAACGGAAAGTGCATTGGTCTTATTTCCAATTATATCACCAATTCACCGTAATGCCATCAGTAAAAAATTAAAAACACTACATGTACAGTCAGGTTAGTGTGCTTGTGGTGATTATAAAGACATCTGTTTAGTGTGAGACACAGACGGATATGTAGTCCAGTGGTAACACGCTGGACTGGTAATCCAGGGATCGCAGGTTCGATTCCCCGTCTGACCCTAATAAAATTAACAGTCTTTCAGATAGGACGTTAAACCGAGGTCTCGTGTCGGTGCTTTACACCGTGCACGTAAAAGAACCAGAGGACACTCTGGAATGGGTCTCTCTCAGTATCATGCACTATCCTCCAACATCTAAAATAACTAATCTCTTCAGGAGGCGTCGCTCATATGGGCAACCGGTAGCGACGATAAATAAACGTAAAACACACAGTGCGAGATTCTCAAAATCGTTCGTTGTGCAAAGTGATGTCGCCAGTATACGGACAAGTGATCATACTCGTTCACATTGTATGCACCAATCCCCCAGGTCAGCGAACAAACGGTCAGCGAAATGCATCTAGAAAACACAAAGTGATATTCGCTCAGATAATTGCTGACATTGGGATCGCCAATGATCCAAGGAGAAATGGAACCCCAATGCATATAGCATCACGTCACACCCAAAATCCGGATCTAAAGTGTTCGGACAAATTCTGTGTTTCAATTATGATTTATAGCGATCTTAACGAATATGAATTAGCCAGAAAAAAATTTTTAAAGGCTTTTTAAGCCGAAAATTTGGATGTAGAGAGCACTAAATATTATATGTTTGTTAGTAATAGCAAAATATACATAATATACTCATGTCCGAAAACTGAACGTCTCAGAACAGCCCTAAGGACAACTGGTTTTGCAGGAATAAACACATATTTACGCTTCATCTAAAATGATCCTATTACCAAAATCTGTGATTTGCTGTTAGGTATGTCTACTTATGAACTTGATGAAGCAAGTCGTGACAATATCCAAAGTACTGCAGTGAATATACTGCATACAATGTTCTATCGCGTGTACACTCTTAGGGTGATGTGGTACATGAATTAACATGATGTATGCGAGATTACATGATATACATTATGAACTGTTCTTGTGCATATATGTTATATTGTTTTTCGTGTTTTGTTTTATTGTGTAATTACATGCATATAGCTTAATTAAGTGGTACACAATATTTGTAATAATAGTAATAATAGTTGTAATATTATGTAATGTATCTGTTTCATGCATGTATGTGATAACTCTCCTATACTGGAGGATAAAAAAGAATCAATCAATCTAACTTAAATTATAAAATATATTACCATTATCCTTGATTTGATAATAAATACAACATAGCTTAATAATATACATATGCCTTATTTTATAAACTTAAAAATATCTTTATGTACGATATAGGTTTAGTTTTTGTAAATGTGTCCTCGTTTTAGTGATCATATTCGATACCAATTCAATGAATTTGCTTGATTTTACTTAGGCAAATGCAGACAGCCGGTGTGATGGACTTCAACAACCCACAGACACCACAGGCATACAACGGACCCGCATCCCCTCCATCCTTCTCTAACCATCTCGTAACGACGCACAGAGACGCAACGTAAGTGTCAGATGTGAGGATACCTGCATTGTGTCATGACATGTAAGGGGTTAGATTTGCATGTTATTCATCCTCTGTCCTGCAGTTGGCTTGTATAATCTAGGCTTGATTTATTCATGTTGGGGGCAGTAATTAGTTATTGATCGTGCTGTGATACATATTCTAATAGGTTCCGGAACGTATTATTTAACCAAATAAGTAATATATTCTAATTGGTTCCGGAACGTATTATTTAACCAAATAAGTAATATATTCTAATTGGTTCCGGAACGTAATCTTTAACCAAATAAGTAATATATTCTAATTGGTTCCGGAACGTAATCTTTAACCAAATAAGTAATATATTCTAATTGGTTCCGGAACGTAATCTTTAACCAAATAAGTAATATATTCTAATTGGTTCCGGAACGTAATCTTTAACCAAATAAGTAATATACTCTAATTGGTTCCGGAACGTATTCTTTAACCAAATAAGTAATATATTCTAATTGGTTCCGGAACGTATTATTTAACCAAATAAGTAATATATGCTAATTGGTTCCGGAACGTAATCTTTAACCAAATAAGTAATATATGCTAATTGGTTCCGGAACGTAATCTTTAACCAAATAAGTAATATATTCTAATTGGTTCTGGAACGTATTCTTTAACCAAATAAGTAATATATTCTAATTGGTTCTGGAACATATTCTTTAACCAAGTAAGTAATATATTAATATATTCTAATTGGTTCTGGAACATATTCTTTAACCAAGTAAGTAATATATTAATATAATCTAATTGGTTCTGGAACGTATTCTTTAACCAAGTAAGTAATATATTAATATATTCTAATTGGTTCTGGAACGTATTCTTTAACCAAGTAAGTAATATATTAATATAATCTAATTGGTTCTGGAACATATTCTTTAACCAATTAAGTAATATATTAATATATTCTAATTGGTTCTGGAACGTATTCTTTGACCAAGTAAGTAATATATTAATATAATCTAATTGGTTCTGGAACATATTCTTTAACCAAATAAGTAAGATATATATATAGGATGTTACATGAGTGGTGATTTCATACCATATTTTATGAAAAAGGTGAGCTTAATAGCACAATTCCAAAATGAATTTCATAAAATATGGTATGAAATCATCAGGAATGTATCACATTATCATAATTCGCTCGTTTTAATGAATAAAATTGCTGCTTTCATTTTGGCGCAAATTGTCATGACGTCACTAAATTGTCATGACGTCACTAAATTGTAATGACGTCACTAAATTGTCATGACATCACTAAATTGTCATGACGTCACTAAATTGTAATGACGTCACTAAATTGTCATGACATCACTAAATTGTCATGACGTCACTAAATTGTCATGACGTCACTACGCAAAGCAGCGTTATATTTATGTTTTAAACAGCGTTATAATTGCGTCAAGACTTTTTAAATCGTAGTGGGTATTGCCTTAACGTTATGTACCAATTCAAATGGAAATATGCATAGTCATCAAATTTAATTTACAAATTATAAGCTTTAGTCTCTCAACCAATCACAATCCTTCATGGAACGCGGTACCACTGCAAATATTCCTGTTCAAAGTGTCTTGTCACTATTTCTGTACTGTTCAAAGTGTCTTGTCACTATTTCTGTACTGTTCAAAGTGTCTTGTCACTATTTCTGTTGAAACCATACAATTGTATTTGTTACAAAAACCAGTATTACCCAAGTTCTGAAGTAATAAATCCGATCTGTTAAACATTTTCAATCTATTTAACCCTTTCAACACCACAGACCTCTAAATAGGCTTACAGAAAGTGTAGATCCAGATGAGCCGGCTCGTGACGAGCTGTCTCATCAGGATCTGCACTTTTTGTCAGTGATATGACTATTTTTAGACATAATTACCCATTTTGATAAATGAACTTGTCCAAATGTGATTTTCTGATTCATTTATTGGTTTATGAATATCATGGACCAGTCCATGTGAGTTACTTGGTGTTGAATGGGTTAAACATTGTTGAAAATTATATATTCTTATTTTGACTAGGATAGTCTTTATATCATTCAGTTTTTTTAGTAGCTCCATTTATCCATAATTGATAATAAATTAATGTGCATATATTAAAAGTGCTGGCATAAAAACGGGACCCTCGCCTACAGTGTAACCATGTCTCCCTAAGGGGTCAGAGACATGTTGTTTTTGCCTTTGCCAGCTGTCTGTCAATGTTACCGTGACTGCCTGCGCTAAATCTCCATAACCCCTTGTTAACCCCCATGAAGCATCGGTATGATGTCTAGTTTTGCATATTGTGACCCTGTTCCAGTTGGATGATATTTTTTTACGTATTAACGGCCATTTTTATAACAAATATTGTCTGCGCTTGCATCTCCAAAACACCTTGTAGGATTTTCACCAAACTTTGCACGAAGCATCGATGTGATGTCCAGTTTTGCATATTGTAATCCCATTCTGGTTGGATGATTTGCTTGCAGATTGATTTACGGCGCTTTGAAATATTTATGTAACACACAGCTTGTCCATGCTTCATCTCCAAATTACCTCCTACATATGACAAGATTTATTGCAATGACTTCATATATTTCACTTCCATTCTTTTACTACTCCACTGAAGCAGATACAGTCAAACCTGTGCTAAAGGCCACCTCCGAATAAAGGCCACATATGAAAAACCTGTCTCTAAAGACCACCATTTTTCTCTCCCATCAAGCCATTTTCAATGCATTTTAACCCTCTATTGAGAAGCCAACAAAGGCCACTTTTTGACTTTCCCGAGGGTGACCGTTATAGACAGGTTTGACTGTATATAGATTATCCTCCCGTATAAGAGAGCTACCACATACATGATACATTTATAATATTACAACTATTGTTACGAACAAACATTGTGATATTACGTAATTAAACTCTATACATGTAATTACAAAAACAAACAACACGAAAAGACCGTATAACAGATATGCAACATTGTGACAAGAACTTCCAGCCTCACATAACAAAATCGAAACATTTATGTAACTATAATCTCGGATCCCGAGAGTACACCTTACCGAAACTGAAGGTGTAAACAGGAACTCAGATGTTAATATTACGTAAGTGGACAAACTGTTTCAGAACAAAGCCCTACACTAGAACAATATAATGTAGAGTACAGTCAAACCTGGCTTAAGCAGCCAGCCAAGGGACTCACAGAAAGTGGCTGCTTAGCACAGGTGGCTGCTTAATAGAGGTCAAATGTATAATAAAACAACATATTGGGAATCTGGAAACTGGCTGCTTAATACAGGTTGGCTGCTTAATAGAGGCACCCACTAACACAGGTTTGACTGTATATGATATGAACCCATGTTAATTCCCGTCACAACGACATATACATTATACAGTTACACGCTAATTTTTGTAAATAAACTATTTATGCGACGCAGTAATTATTATCTTCGACTATTGTTTGGGTTTTTGCATTTACGCTTTGCACAAAAGGCAAAATATATTTTAATTTGACAACTTATCTACATTTAGTATACAGTTAGTGGGGAGACATACCTAAATTGAGTACACAGTGAGTGGGGAGACATACATATGTTTCAAAAACAATTTCTAGTTTTCATTTCTTTTGAACAGGAATATGTATGGTATTCAGCTAGAAAAATGAGATCAAGTGGTTTTGCAGGACAGGTGTTATTTTGTTTCAGTTTATGTTCATTTATTAACGTGACTTGGGTGTTTTTACTGTGTGTCTAGTGTGTCAAAGTATGTTACTTAGAGCTGCTTTCTGTGTTTCTGTGTGTTTGATTGGTATAGGACCTACTCTGGAGCATTATGGTACAAAGTCAGTCTACATGTAGTGTGGTGGAAGCGACCACCTACATTTCCTGTACATTCAGCAGGGCTCATTCTTCTAGATCAGAATTTTTTGGAGAAGTGAGAAAGCGCGCGATTGTGTCCTTAAATAGTGTTATTTAATAAATATCAACTAAAGAGTGTTAAGTGCACAATATGACCATTACATGCAACATTTGAATAGAAGGAGTGCTTTATAATTGGCCAATGTTTATTTCTGGACAGAATTTGGTATGAAAATTGTAAAAAAAGAAATATTTTTGAAAACTAATTTTTACAAATTTTAGGGAGAAATAGGGTCAGGGTCCCTAGGGCTACTATTTCACCCAAGTCGCCCGCTAGAATTAGCCCTGTCAGTATTCAATTCTCCAACCTCCGTAAGCGACTGACAACTTCCTCACATATCATCATTTTATCACTTGCCCCTAATAGGGATCGACCTGTGGCCCTGAAGATAGCTGCTGCTGCATGTAGATTTGTGTTTGTTTGTTTGTGTTGTTCTTGTCTTAGCTAGAATAGCAAAGCATTGCTTCTGTGCATCGCCTCACTCTGTTTGTTAATGTCTTGCATGCAAGTTACTTTAGTATAGTATAGTTTTATTCTGCTATATATATCTGGTAAAATAGAATATACATGTATGTCATAAAAGTGATAAAACCAATACAAATTCAATGTCAACATAGTACATGTGAACATCAAAGTGCAGAGTAGATGACATATAATCAATGTCAACATAGTACATGTGAACATCAAAGTGCAGAGTAGACGACATAGAATCAATACCAAGGATAACACAAAGTGCAGAGTAGATGACATATAATCCATGTCAACATACTACATGTGAACATCAAAGTGCAGAGTATATGACATATAATCAATACCAAGGATAACACAAAGTGCAGAGTAGATGACATATAATCCATGTCAACATACTACATGTGAACATCAAAGTGCAGAGTATATGACATATAATCAATACCAAGGATAACACAAAGTGCAGAGTAGATGACATATAATCCATGTCAACATACTACATGTGAACATCAAAGTGCAGAGTAGATGACATATAATCAATGTCAACATAGTACATGTGAACATCAAAGTGCAGAGTAGACGACATATAATCAATACCAAGGATAACACAAAGTGCAGAGTAGATGACACATACTCAATGTCAACATACTACATGTGAACATCAAAGTGCAAGTAGAGATATAATCATACCAAGGATAACACAAGTGCAGAGTAGATGACATATAATCAATACCAAGGATAACACAAAGTGCAGAGTAGATGACATATAATCAATGTCAACATACTACATGTGAACATCAAAGTGCAGAGTAGACGACATATAATCAATACCAAGGATAACACAAAGTGCAGAGTAGACGACATATAATCAATGTCAACATAGTACATGTGAACATCAAAGTGCACAGTAGATGATGACATATAATCAATGTCAACATAGTACATGTGAACATCAAAGTGCAGAGTAGACGACATAGAATCAATACCAAGGATAACACAAAGTGCAGAGTAGATGACATATAATCAATGTCAGCATACTACATGTGAACATCAAAGTGCAGAGTATATGACATATAATCAATACCAAGGATAACACAAAGTGCAGAGTAGATGACATATAATCAATACCAAGGATAACACAAAGTGCAGAGTAGATGACATATAATCCATGTCAACATACTACATGTGAACATCAAAGTGCAGAGTATATGACATATAATCAATACCAAGGATAACACAAAGTGCAGAGTAGATGACATATAATCCATGTCAACATACTACATGTGAACATCAAAGTGCAGAGTATATGACATATAATCGATACCAAGGATAACACAAAGTGCAGAGTAGATGACATATAATCAATACCAAGGATAACACAAAGTGCAGAGTAGATGACATATAATCCATGTCAACATACTACATGTGAACATCAAAGTGCAGAGTATATGACATATAATCAATACCAAGGATAACACAAAGTGCAGAGTAGATGACATATAATCAATGTCAACATAGTACATGTGAACATCAAAGTGCAGAGTAGATGACATATAATCCATGTCAACATACTACATGTGAACATCAAAGTGCACAGTAGATGACATATAATCAATGTCAACATAGTACATGTGAACATCAAAGTGCAGAGTAGATGACATATAATCAATGTCAACATGGTACATGTGAACATCAAAGTGCAGAGTAGATGACATATAATCCATGTCAACATACTACATGTGAACATCAAAGTGCAGAGTAGATGACATATAATCAATACCAAGGATAACACAAAGTGCAGAGTAGATGACATATAATCAATACCAAGGATAACACAAAGTGCAGAGTAGATGACATATAATCAATACCAAGGATAACACAAAGTGCAGAGTAGATGACATATAATCAATACCAAGGATAACACAAAGTGCAGAGTAGATGACATATAATCAATACCAAGGATAACACAAAGTGCAGAGTAGATGACATATAATCAATACCAAGGATAACATCAAAGTGCAGAGTAGATGACATATAATCAATACCAAGGATAACACAAAGTGCAGAGTAGACGACATATAATCAATGTCAACATAGTACATGTGAACATCAAAGTGCAGAGTAGATGACATATAATCAATGTCAACATAGTACATGTGAACATCAAAGTGCAGAGTAGATGACATATAATCAATGTCAACATAGTACATGTGAACATCAAAGTGCACAGTAGATGACATATAATCAATGTCAACATAGTACATGTGAACATCAAAGTGCAGAGTAGATGACATATAATCAATACCAAGGATAACACAAAGTGCAGAGTAGATGACATATAATCAATACCAAGGATAACACAAAGTGCAGAGTAGATGACATATAATCCATGTCAACATACTACATGTGAACATCAAAGTGCAGAGTATATGACATATAATCAATACCAAGGATAACACAAAGTGCAGAGTAGATGACATATAATCAATGTCAACATAGTACATGTGAACATCAAAGTGCAGAGTAGATGACATATAATCCATGTCAACATACTACATGTGAACATCAAAGTGCAAAGTAGATGACATATAATCAATGTCAACATGGTACATGTGAACATCAAAGTGCAGAGTAGATGACATATAATCCATGTCAACATACTACATGTGAACATCAAAGTGCAGAGTAGACGACATATAATCAATGTCAACATACTACATGTGAACATCAAAGTGCAGAGTAGATGACATATAATCAATACCAAGGATAACACAAAGTGCAGAGTAGATGACATATAATCAATACCAAGGATAACACAAAGTGCAGAGTAGATGACATATAATCAATACCAAGGATAACACAAAGTGCAGAGTAGATGACATATAATCAATACCAAGGATAACACAAAGTGCAGAGTAGATGACATATAATCAATACCAAGGATAACACAAAGTGCAGAGTAGATGACATATAATCAATGTCAACATACTACATGTGAACATCAAAGTGCAGAGTAGATGACATATAATCAATACCAAGGATAACACAAAGTGCAGAGTAGACGACATATAATCAATGTCAACATAGTACATGTGAACATCAAAGTGCAGAGTAGATGACATATAATCAATGTCAACATAGTACATGTGAACATCAAAGTGCAGAGTAGATGACATATAATCAATGTCAACATAGTACATGTGAACATCAAAGTGCACAGTAGATGACATATAATCAATGTCAACATAGTACATGTGAACATCAAAGTGCAGAGTAGACGACATAGAATCAATACCAAGGATAACACAAAGTGCAGAGTAGACGACATATAATCAATGTCAACATAGTACATGTGAACATCAAAGTGCAGAGTAGATGACATATAATCAATGTCAACATAGTACATGTGAACATCAAAGTGCACAGTAGATGACATATAATCAATGTCAATATAGTACATGTGAACATCAAAGTGCAGAGTAGATGACATATAATCAATGTCAACATACTACATGTGAACATCAAAGTGCACAGTAGATGACATATAATCAATACCAAGGATAACACAAACAGTGAGCAATAAAGCTCTCTTATTTCCATTGTGGACCTTAGAACTGATCATATGACATCGGAAAAGGCAAATTAGTCCAAAGTGCAGAGTAGATGACATATAATCAATACCAAGGATAACACAAAAAGAGAGCAATAAAGCTCTCTTATTTCCATTGTCGTCCTTCTATCCGAGTTAACACCGAATGTCTATTTCCCACAATGCATGTCATATATCAAACCTACTAAAACAAGGAAGTGAGAACATTTTAATCATCGTAGTCTTACTGAAAGTATTTTAGCACATAACTTTGTAATCTTAATGTCAACAGACGGATGCTGGTTGGATATGGGTGCAAGACTTTATTGTCTTGTGGCATGTTGATCACAGTATTATAGTATAACGCGACATTGCATATATAACAATGTATTCTCGTCACATAACCGTGGTAAATATATTATATATAAATGCAGTCTTGGGCATCTCAGAAGTATAAATGCACTGGGTATTGAATCCACCCTGTCTACCTCCGACTGGTGCTGGCACAAATTTGTGTATGAGTGCCAGTTGGAGATATGAAAACCGAACACACACTGAGACTACAGCAGCCCTCATAGCCCTCTAAACATCTAGTAATTGTGATAGGTCAAAATCACTTCTAAATAATGTTTATTTTAATCGTCCTAGAAAACTTAGTCGCCCAAATGTATTTATGCTGTGACAACCTTAAATAAATTTAAGTGAGGACCCTCGGAGATAAATTGTTTACAAGATATGGTTAATATTTAGCTTGCAAGTTACCGTCGCCTAGTTGGATTTTGAAAAATCTTGGTTGCAAAAAGGAGTTTAAAAGTAGACCTTACTTGAACAAGGAACATACAGTACATGAACCTGGACAATCACAAATGACCTCCGGTCTTGGCAATCAAAACTGAAAATGAGTGTTCAATCGCGGTGGTGTGAACACCATATTCATTAATACAGTGTATTGCGGGAGCTGGACACAATGTTACGTGGGTTCCCGATGTTCATTCATTTTATTGTTTCATTTTACTGACTAAATTTGCAAGATAATTTTCGTTTCTTGTGTAAATGTATAGAATTTGAACATGTTCGTATGATGTTCGTATGATGCTCGTATGATGTTTGTATGATGCTTGTATGATGTTCGTATGATGTTCGTTATGGATTGTCTGTATGTGGGGGAAGCTATGGAGTGTCTGTATATGGGGGAAGCTATGGAGTGTTTGTATATGGGGGAAGCTATGGAGTGTCTGTATATGGGGGAAGCTATGGAGTGTTTGTATATGGGGCAAGCTATGGAATGTCTGTATATGGGGGAAGCTATGGAGTGTTTGTATATGGGGGAAGCTATGGAGTGTTTGTATATGGGGGAAGCTATGGAGTGTCTGTATGTGGGGGAAGCTATGGAGTGTTTGTATATGGGGGAAGCTATGGAGTGTCTGTATATGGGGGAAGCTATGGAGTGTCTGTATGGGGGGAAGCTATGGAGTGTCTGTATGTGGGGGAAGCTATGGAGTGTATGTATGTGAGGGAAGCTATGGAGTGTCTGTATGTGAGGGAAGCTATGGAGTGTTTGTATATGGGGGAAGCTATGGAGTGTCTGTATATGGGGGAAGCTATGGAGTGTTTGTATATGGGGGAAGCTATGGAGTGTTTGTATAGGGGGAAGCTATGGAGTGTATGTATGTGGGGGAAGCTATGGAGTGTATGTATGTGGGGAAGCTATGGAGTGTCTGTATGTGGGGGAAGCTATGAAGTGTATGTATGTGGGGGAAGCTATGGAGTGTCTGTGTGTGGGGGAAGCTATGGAGTGTCTGTATGTGGGGGAAGCTATGGAGTGTCTGTATATGGGGGAAGCTATGGAGTGTATGTATGTGGGGGAAGCTAGGAGTGTCTGTATGTGGGGGAAGCTATGGAGTGTATGTATGTGGGGGAAGCTATGTAGTGTCTGTATGTGGGGGAAGCTATGGAGTGTCTGTATGTGGGGGAAGCTATGTAGTGTCTGTATGTGGGGGAAGCTATGGAGTGTCTGTATATGGGGGAAGCTATGTAGTGTCTGTATGTGGGGGAAGCTATGTAGTGTCTGTATGTGGGGGAAGCTATGGAGTGTCTGTATATGGGGGAAGCTATGGAGTGTATGTATGTGGGGGAAGCTATGGAGTGTCTGTATGTGGGGGAAGCTATGGAGTGTATGTATGTGGGGGAAGCTATGTAGTGTCTGTATGTGGGGGAAGCTATGTAGTGTCTGTATGTGGGGGAAGCTATGGAGTGTCTGTATATGTTTAAATGTCGCTATGTATTCTTATCATTGAGTGATTGTTTCAGGGCGATGGACTCATCATTGGACCACACTGATATGGAATTGGTTGGGACGGCCTCTCCCTCGGAATTCATACAGGAAGCTGACCTCAATGAATGGTTGTCACAGCAGTCAAACTTCCAAGACTATTCAACTTAATTTTCGGGTTTCGTTGCGTCAACTTTTAGCAGTAAAAATGGTTTATTGCACCGTGGGCTTGTGTGGATTGGTCAAGTGGAATCTAATTAATAATATGTAAAATGTAGCAGATATATGAACTTGATGGTGGGTCATGATAATCCATCGATACCTGTACAAAATGTAGCAGATACAGGAACTTGATGGTGGGTCATGTTAATCCATCGATACCTGTACAAAATGTAGCAGATACAGGAACTTGATGGTGGGTCATGTTAATCCATCGATACCTGTACAAAATGTAGCAGATACAGGAACTTGATGGTGGGTCATGATAATCCATCGATACCTGTACAAAATGTAGCAGATATATAAACTTCTGTTGATTTCTTTGACATGTATGCTTACTTTGCTTAACCCTTTCCCTCATAGAAGCACCTCTTGACGCAGTTACCAATACGACGTACATTTACCCTTTCCCTCCTAGAAGCACCTCTTGACGCAGTTACCAATACGACGTACATTTACCCTTTCCCTCATAGAAGCACCTCTTGACGCAGTTACCAATACGACGTACATTTACCCTTTCCCTCATAGAAGCACCTCTTGACACAGTTACCAATACGACGTACATTTACCCTTTCCCTCATAGAAGCACCTCTTGACACAGTTACCAATACGACGTACATTAACCCTTTCCCTCCTAGAAGCACCTCTTGACGCAGTTACCAATATGACATACATTGACAATGTAGTAGCCAAACCAATGTTCATAATAAAGGCCAGAATCTCATGCAGTCCCAGTAATATCTATGGAGTTAGGATAGATATGGCGACAACTTATACACTGCATGAAAGATAAATAGCTGTCGTTTGTATGGAGATATAATAATATATTTAACCTAAATCTCTTTGAAGGAAAGGGTTAAATGCTTTTTTATTCTAGTTTTGTTAACAGTTTACACTTGTTTGTATACCGTTGGTTCAAGGATCAATCTTTGCATATTGTAGCCAGTTCTCATTCATTACCTAGTATTTGACCATTTTCTCATACATTTAAATGATTTATATTGTTTGCGAGTTTTTTCCCTTTCCCTCATAGAAGCACCTCTTGACGCAGTTACCCTTTCCCTCATAGAAGCACCTCTTGACACAGTTACCAATACGACGTACATTTAGCCTTTCCCTCATAGAAGCACCTCTTGATGCAGTTACCAATACGACGTACATTGACCCTTTCCCTCCTAGAAGCACCTCTTGACGCAGTTACCAATACGACGTACATTGACCCTTTCCCTCCTAGAAGCACCTCTTGACGCAGTTATATAAATGATTTATATTGTTTGCGAGTTTTTTTTACGTTTATTTTTCGTCGCTACCGGTTGCCCATATGAGTGACGCCTCCTGAAGAGATTAGTCATTTTAGATTTTTGGTGGATAGTGCATGATACAGACAGAGACCCATTCCAGAATCTCCTCTGGTTCGTTTACGTGCACGGTGTAAAGCACCGATACAAGACCTTGGATTAATGTCCCATCTGAAAGACTGGTAATTTTATTAGGGTCAGATGGGGGATCGAACCTGTGATCCCTGGATTACCAGTCCAGCGTGTTACCACTGGACTACAGATCCGTGCGTGCATGATTTATATCTGTCCCACATCTGTTATATCACTGTATGTAAAACACTGTCATGACGTCATACTTTTGTACTTGCATTGTACATTTTGTACTTTTGTCCATTAACCCATTCAACCTCAAGTAACTGACATGGACTGGTGCGTGATATTTTCAGACCAATAAATTAATAAGAAAATTACCTTTGGACCAGTTCATTTATCAAAATGGGTAATTTTATCTAAAAATAGTAATAATTATTACTGGCAAAAAAGTGCAGATCCTGATGAGACGGCTCGTTACGAGCCGGCTCATCTGGATCTACACTTTTCATAAGCCTATTTAGAGGCCTGTGGGGTTGAAAGGGTTAATATTGGACTGCTGCTTTCAAAAAGCCAGAGCATTATATTAAATCATGTGCGTAAATATACGAAGTTAAGAATTTTAGTGTTATATAGGTGTGTGTTTTAACGTGTAGGGATGGCAACGAATATTCGCTCGAACGTCCTAATATCCGAGTACTATTCCAGTATTGGAATATTTGGGGAAAAAATATATATTTGCAAAAATGAAATAAACTGTCATAAAATCAGATATGTTGTTTTCTTTTTCACTAATATACACGTTGAATTGCGTATATTGGATCATCAATTACAACAATGGTGTATTTAGTGCCATTATCAACTCTACTAAATTAGAAACATATTGTATGATCAACCCTTTCCCTCATGGATGCACCTTTTGGCGCCATTACCAATAAAACATTTATTGGCAATGTAGTAGCCAACCAATGTTCATAATAAAGGCCAGAATCTCATGTAGTTCCAGTAATATCTATGGAGGTGGGATAAATATGGCGACTACTTATCCACTGCATGATAGCTAAATGGCTGACGTTTGTATGGAGATATAATAGTATATTAACCTAAATCTCATGTAGTCCCAGTAATATCTATGGAGGTGGGATAGATATGGCGACTACTTATCCACTGCATGATAGCTAAATGGCTGACGTTTGTATGGAGATATAATAGTATATTAACCTAAATCTCATGTAGTCCCAGTAATATCTATGGAGGTGGGATAGATATGGCGACTACTTATCCACTGCATGATAGCTAAATGGCTATGGAGATATAATAGTATATTAACCTAAATCTCTATGAAGGAAAGAGTTAAGAGCGATTTCGTAACCGTAATATACCGTAGCTGTATAAGTAATGTTCATCCTAGAATTGCTTTATCAAGATTTAGATGTTCAGCACACAAGCTTCTCATTGAATAGGGCAGATATAAAAATATAGAACGAAATCAAAAAACTTGTACAAAATGTAATATGCATGCAGTGGAAGACGAATACCATTTTCTTTTAGTTTCTTCACATTATAGAGAGCTAAGAGTTGAATGTTTACCAAAGTAGAATTGCTCTTGGTCTAATCTAAATAAATTTACGTGTCTTACGAAGTCATCACAGAAACAGTTGTTAATTAAATTAGCTAAATTTATATATCTAGCAAACATAAAACGCGATTCCATAACAGTCAATAAATAGGTAAGATACCAGATATCACAGAGCCAGAAGCTGCAAACAAACATTTGGAAAGTAAATGGGTAAACGTATAGTAAAATGTACTAATTGTAGTGTAATTAGTATGCGTAGTTATTCCTGAATGTATACAAAATGTATGTTCCATTAATGTCAAACCCCTTGCGGGGACGTAGACATGTTTACCTGGGCATGCTTAGCCGACCTAAGTGGTTAACCAGTACTAAGCAATGTGTGTGAGGTGCCTTGCTCAATGACACTACATACGTGGCCTGACCGAGTACTGATCGATTCCAAATCCGACGCTCTACCACTGGACTACGGATGCCATATATAACTATATGAATCCAAATTCCGATCTTTATAACTCTGATTAATATTATTCCATATATGTATATCATATCTATAAACTGCGATGTTGCTTTGAAATAATTCAAAATATTGTCCAGTAACATACAGTTGCCCAATGTAACACACTCGTTCCATTCAAAATTGTCAAATTGAAACTTAACCATATTTTCTAAATATTTATTAAATATAACACAATTAAAGGGTCCAATCACGCGCTGTGTCACTTCTCCCATAAAGGGTCCAATCACGCGCTGTCTCACTTCTCCCATAAAGGGTCCAATCACATGCTCACTTCTCCCATAAAGGGTCCAATCACGCGCTGTCACTTCTCCCACAAAGGGTCCAATCAAGTGCTGTCACTTCTCCCATAAAGGGTCCAATAACACGCTGTCACTTCTCCCATAGGGTCCAATCACGCGCTGTCTCACTTCTCCCATAAAGGGTCCAATCACACGCTGTCTCACTTCTCCCATAAAGGGTCCAATCACGCGCTTCTCACTTCTCCCATAAAGGGTCCAATCACACGCTGTCTCACTTCTCCCATAAATGGTCCAATCACACGCTGTCTCACTTCTCCCATAAAGGGTCCAATCACACACTGTCTCACTTCTCCCATAAAGGGTCCAATCACACGCTGTCTCACTTCTCCCATAAAGGGTCCAATCACGCGCTGTCTCACTTCTCCCATAAAGGGTCCAATCACGCGCTGTCTCACTTTTCCCATAAAGGGTCCAATCACACGCTGTCTCACTTCTCCCATAAAGGGTCCAATAACACGCCGTCTCACTTTTCCCATAAATTATTACCTAGAATGAGCCCTGAAATTGTATACTTATTATTTGATCGTCATCAATATTTAAAGGTGTCGCATAATTGTGGCGTCTGTGGTCCAGTGGTAAACCGTCGGATTTGGAATCGAACGGTCCCAGGTTCGATACTCGATCAGGCCAAGTATCTAGTGTCATTGAGCAAGCACCTCACACACATTGCTTAGTACTGGTTAACCACTTAGGTCGGCTAAGCCTGCCCAGGAAAACATGTCTAGGTTCCCTTGAGGGGTTTGACATTAATGGAACATACATACATACATAATTATTATGTTTAGTGTGCCATAGTAAAGCAACTCCGCCTTTACCCGTCCGTCTATTACTGGGTAGTTCAAGCTTTTGTCACATACACCGTAAGCATTGTGGTAGCCAGATCGGACAGGTGGGTATTCTCCGGGTACTCCGGTTTCCTCCCACACAAATAACCACATTTACGCTTTCATCGGCGCCAACGAGTGTGATTAATATAAGTTGTTAAAACTTGCTTCACAATCGTTGTAAAATAAATAAATAATGATTAAGCATTGTATCTGCTGTTTACAGACTTTATGATCGATACATTTCTGTTGTATAACCAATGTTCAGCTATTTCACAAAAATGAATAGACATTTGATTTAAAGTGTCGAACAGATAACTACAACTAGACATCAACCCCGATACATTCCATGATAACATGTTTAAGTTCATGAAACAAAATACGAAATACATGTGTTAATGAAAGCACGAAACAAGTGTGTACTAAGTAAGAGTGGTGGAACGTATGCTCAGCGTACAGCTATGCTCTGCATATACCTATGCTCTGCATATACCTATGCTCGGCTTATACCTATGCTTGGCGTATACCTGTAGACACTGTGTACGTACATCAACTCCACCAAGACACTGTGTACCTACATAAACTCCACCAACACACTGTGTACCTACATCAACTCCACCAACAAGCTGTGTACATACATCTACTCCACCAACACACTACCTACATATACTCCACCAACACACTGTGTACCTACATCAACTCCACCAACACACTGTACCTACATCTACTCCACCAACACACTGTACCTACATCTACTCCACCAACACACTGTACCTACATCAACTCCACCAACACACTGCGTACCTACATCAACTCCACCAACACACTGTGTACCTACATCAAGACACTGAGTACGTACATCAACTCCACCAAGACACTGTGTACCTACATAAACTCCACCAACACACTGTGTACCTACATCAACTCCACCAACAAGCTGTGTACATACATCTACTCCACCAACACACTACCTACATATACTCCACCAACACACTGTGTACCTACATCAACTCCACCAACACACTGTACCTACATCTACTCCACCAACACACTGTACCTACATCTACTCCACCAACACACTGTACCTACATCAACTCCACCAACACACTGCGTACCTACATCAACTCCACCAACACACTGTGTACCTACATCAAGACACTGAGTACCTACATCAACTCCACCAACACACTGTGTACCTACATCAACTCCACCAAGACGCTGTGTACCTACATCAAGACACTGAGTACCTACATCTACTCCACCAACACACTGTGTACCTACATCTACTCCACCAACACACTGTATACCTACATCAACTCCACCAACACACTGTGGTGTACCTACATCAACTCCACCAAGACACTGAGTACCTACATCTACTCCACCAACACACTGTGGTGTACCTACATCAACTTCACCAAGACGCTGTGTACCTACATCTACTCCACCAACACACTGTACCTACATCAACTCTACCAACACACTTTTACCTACATCAACTCCACCAATACACGTGTACCTACATCAACTCCACCAACACACTGTGTACCTACATCAACTCTACCAACACACTGTACCTACATCAACTCCACCAACACACTGTGTACCTACATCAACTCCACCAACACACTGTGTACCTACACCAAGACGCTGTGTACCTACATCAACTCCACCAATACACGGTGTACCTACATCAACTCCACCAACACACTGTGTACCTACATCAACTCCACCAACACACTGTGTACCTACACCAAGATGCTGTGTACCTACATCAACTCCACCAACACACTGTGTACCTACATCAACTCTACAACACACTGTACCTACATCAACTCCACCAACACACTGTGTACCTACATCAACTCCACCAACACACTGTGTACCTACATCAACTCCACCAACACACTGTGTACCTACACCAAGATGCTGTGTACCTACATCAACTCCACCAAGACGCTGTGTACCTACATCAACTCCACCAACACACTGTGTACCTACATCAACTCCACCAACACACTGTGTACCTACATCAACTCCACCAACACACTGTGTACCTACATCAACTCCACCAACACACTGTGTACCTACATCAACTCCACCAACACACTGTGTACCTACATCAACTCCACCAACACACTGTGTACCTACATCAACTCCACCAACACACTGTGTACCTACACCAAGACGCTGTGTACCTACATCAACTCCACCAACACACTGTGTACCTACACCAAGACGCTGTGTACCTACACCAAGACGCTGTGTACCTACATCAACTCCACCAAGGCACTGTGTACCTACATCAACTCCACCAACACACTGTGTACCTACATCAACTCCACCAACACACTGTGTACCTACATCAACTCCACCAACACACTGTGTACCTACATCAACTCCACCAACACACTGTGTACCTACATCAACTCCACCAACACACTGTGTACCTACATCAACTCCACCAAGTGCTGATATCCATCACTGTGAAATGTCTTTCACCAGAAAACCTGGTGTAATGTATAGACGCCAAATATACACAATGTCTAGTAAATAATACCGGTGGAAGTCGTGATAGCGCAGTGGATGAGCATTCGCTTCAGGTGCGAAAGGTCCGGAGTTCCAGCCCTGCTGGAGCCGTTATGATTGTGCCCTTAGGCAAGGCATTTAAATTCAACGTTGCCTCTTCTCTCTCCGTCACAGATGGATCTGTAGTCCAGTGGTAACACGCTGGACTGGTAATCCAGGGATCGCAGGTTCAATCCCCCGTCTGACCCTAATAATTTATAAATAAAATGAACAGTCTTTCAGATAGGGACGTTATAACAAGATCTTGTGTCGGTGCTTTACACTGTGCATGTAAAAGAACCAGAGGAGAATCTGGAATGGGTATCTGTCTGTAACATGCACTATCCTCCAACATCTAAAATGACTAATCTCTTCAGGAGGCGTCGCTCATATGGGCAACCGGTGGCGACGATAAATAAACGTCCCCCCCTTCTCTCTGTGTCATCAGGAATGAGGTCTCGAGAGGGATTAATATAAGTTGTAAGAACTTGTTTCGCAATCGAGCTAAATTAAATATTTTATGTAAATAATATCGGTAAAGGGAGGCAAATCATGATTTTTGTGTGTATGACAGTTATGCCGCTTACCAGTTACACACAATGCAACCTATCGATTGCTAGCTTGTATGAAGATGTTATGGAATATGTTCATTCAACGGGATTGATTGATTTGTCGAAAGAATATGTTCGTTAAAACAATAATTGATTGTTTTATTTTCAAAAGAATATGTTCCAATGTCTGTAATCTAAAGCCAAAACATACACTAATCAACACTTCCAATCTTTTATTTCCAAATACACTTCATTCTTCAATTTAATACTCTCGAAATGGGTGAGTGTACATAGGTCGTTGATGACAACACAGTGCAAAGTAAAAACTGCCGTATATATAACATTAAAACATAAAGAACACCCGTGTGTCGAGGCAACAACCGTGGGCAGCCCGGACTTGAAGCCCTCGATGACACTAGCTGCTGGAGCTGGAAGTATATTCCATAGTCGTCTGACACTTGGAAATAAGGAGCCATTGTGTAGAAGAAGTCGAAAGAATCACAAATAAGGCAAATCGGAAAATAGGCTTCTTAAGCAGTAATATCAAAAGTCCATTCACCGTATTCCCGACATTTCAAAGCCACATCATACAAGACAATTGTTCATCCACAGCTGGAGTACTACTTCTCGATATGGTCACCCCACACAGAAATCCAAATAAACCAGCTTCAGTCCGTTCAGCGTATGGGTAATACACGACTTGGGACATACTTCAAGTGTCTCAGGGATGCTCGAAATGGTTGGCTGGCGCAGGCAAGAATTGTTGAGGGTAGACAATCGACTGATGCTATTGTATTAAATGTATTCTAATCTTGTAGCTGTATGTCCTATCTGAATACTAGCTAATCTCCAGATCCAGACATTCCCATCCGCACTAGAGATGTCTTCTTCGTGATTCGTCTAACGTCACACTTGTCTGGGTTGAACAGCAAAGCGCGATCTTAAGCTGTAATAAAATGGACACACTAATAAAAAGTGATATTCGGAACCAGCAACATTACATTTAGTACATACTCGTAGGCTTCTTTCAATATCTCTAAACCTTCCTTCTTCGATAGCTAATCTATGAGCAGAACATCGAAATCTAGATCATGTTATTCTATGTTTAACATCCACAATAGTTCTTAAATAGTTGGGGAGTTATAGGTGGAATCGTGTGAAGCAGGTATCAATCTAAGCAATGTTTATAAAAAAAAAAATTGTAATATGTTTGTCATCTTTTTCTTTAGTCCTTTGAATCATTTTATTTTCATTATTTTTTGTGGTTTCTTTCCTGGTGCGCGCCGTTGTCTAATGTTGTTAAAACGTGTGGCCCAAACCATTTGCATGTTCATATTATGTATTATATCTGTTTATGCATGACATATATAATAATGATTTGCAATAAAATATGATTAAACTAAAAATAGGTGTCCATGCTCAGTTTACAGTTTTAAATTGATAACTGTCAAGTTTAGGAGATGTGGTGATATCAGCAATCGAATGTTGCAATTTTTGATAATTGATGCTTTGCATTACGTAATTGATTTGAGAATTGCCAATGCTAACATTATCCCATAGGTATTGAAATCCCATATCGGACAACAA
This sequence comes from Archivesica marissinica, assembly GCA_014843695.1. Lineage (NCBI taxonomy): Eukaryota > Metazoa > Mollusca > Bivalvia > Venerida > Vesicomyidae > Archivesica > Archivesica marissinica. Next base: position 9,587,356 of record CM026395.1, read on the forward strand.
TCCTTTTACATTTATAAACAACCAGTAACTAAATTGCATTTAGCATCATCATTATGAAACATCTTATACAAATTAGAATCCGGGGCTTTCATAATCCGATACAAAAAAATAATTATTCTTATTTGCGTGTTATAAACAATGGCATTTGACCAAATTCACCATATACAGCAGCATTAGTCGTATCTACATCCCCGCGAGGGGTTCGACATTAAAGGAAGATAGATAGACAGTCGTCTGTTGTCAAACGACAACAACCCATTTTAGAAATGTTATTGGAATGCACTCAATATCGGGAGTCTTATGAAAACCTCAACTTTAGTTTTATAGGCAACCACTATAGCAATTATGTCCGAGACAGTACCATTAAGCATTCTTTGTGATATATTGTCACGACAGTTTTTTTATCCAAGGAGAGAGTAGTCATGCGAACTGTTTGACAACCGATTAAATTCCGACCAATTCATATTTTGAGATTAGTTTAAAATCAAGCACATCTAAAACACGCATTATTCCCGGTACGAAACGGAACAAAAATGCCACAGAAACCTAAAAGAAGGGTAATGTAATTGTAGCCCGTTGTAAATATGTAAAGCAATGTTCAAGTTAACTTTGAATACACAGTAGTAAACTGTGATACACGTCTGTATATCACGTTTTGTGTAAAATGAGTTGGTCGCCATTCCACAGACGCTTGGCCCTGTGATATGGACCACAGGGGTTTGGGGATAGTGTGTAGATTTAAGAATATTATGTGATTGAACTTGGTGCTATGTCAGATTTCGGACCAATCAACAGTTAATCTATCAGGGTTGGAAAATTGTTTCAAAAGGTACTTATCGTGTAGGACTATAGTCTATAAGTGCTATAAATAAGATCGCTACATAATTTTTTTTCGAGGTCTTATTGTTAAAAGATAATTTTCGCATAGCACTTTCCGCCCTGATACGATGGTGGGATTTCTGACCAATATGTTGAAGCTTTCCGGACATGAACGGTTATAAATGTGTGCATTGGTGTTAAGAATGATAATAAATATAGATATTAAAGCAGCATTATCCTGGGGTAACCGGTGACATAAGCAATAGCCTGTGTATTTGAATACAGGTAATTTCGGCCTTCGGTAATTTCGGCCTTCGGTAATTTCGGCCCAGTGTTTATTCTGTAGTAAGGTCGTGGGGGGGGGGAGGAGGCTGCGAGTGGTGGGGGAGAATGGTGGGGAGGACTAACTGTAAATTGCTATAGATCTGTTGTATTATCTATGTGTTCACTCTATGACTTGAAATTGCTGTTTATTAATACTGAGATCATTGTAGGCCTATATAATTGTGTACATTTGTGTAAAAATAAAAATAGATGTAACGTAATGCAGACTCGTTCGGTTTTATTCTATTTCAACAGTAGACATGTAGTATGCATGCAAAAAATCACTGGGCCGAAAACACCGAGGGCCGAAATCACCGGATACCTGTGTATTTTTGTTCCAAAACGAGGCTGTGCAACTAATGTTCACTCTCAATTAAGCATAATCATATTTATTGTATTGTATGCAATATTAGTTTGTAAGAAATAAATCATAATTAAATCAAAAACAAAGTGAAAGCAACAGCACATGCCTCCATCTATTATTTACACGGTGATACCAATAACCGGTGACGATGTAAATTTCACCTCACAAGTTTATACCAGTAGCAATAAATGCCATGTACGGCAATCATGTGACGTCACATGAGTAGCGGGCACCTTACAAATGTCAAATGCAGCCGATAGATAACAAATCCATTGAAATTCAACTAAATATTGACAACATGAACAAAATCTTACAAGTGTAAGAGGAAAAAACTAGTTTTGAATAAATTACGGTAATATTTACCTGTATAAATGACATTTGAGTTAGTTTTTGCTATGGACAGTTTCAGAAATCCTACGGAAATTGTCAATAGTAAGCACAAAATGAACATGTGCGGTTCATTTGGATTTATTCTGATATCACCGCTTATTAGTATTCACCGATATTAGGGTCATTGGGGATACATCGTAATAGCATTTTTTGGGTAAAATATAAATACTAATGTGTGTGTGTTTACAAAAATCGAAATAGTCGCTCAGAAACGATAAAATTCCAATAAATTTAAACCATCGTATAAGTGAATTTGTTTATCAACATACAAAATGTAAACGCGCACAGCGCGCATGTGTGAAACAACAGAGGATGTAGAAAACAACGTATATATTTTGAACATGAAAGACTATCTTCCTCTAATGTTGACCCAAAGACTATCTATCTTCCTCTAATGTCGACCCCCTCACGGGGATGTAGAAATGTCCCTAAAAGACATATCTAACAGAGGTATGAATCAACATATCAAGTAATTTAATTAAAAAAGACAACGTGGGACAAATGGGGATGATGCATTCCAAATGCAAACAAGTGCGAACGTTGCGTTCCGGTTGTAAACAAGTGCGTGACCGATCAACTCGGAAAGTCCTACTTTCGGTTTCGAGTTTGTTTTATCTATCGCAAAAAAACATTGTTTACCAAATGAACATAAGCATACAAAGTATAATGTTAGAATGTGTAGCAGCATTGCTACCCATATGTAAAAATTGAATTTTTCAAATATCTTTTATTTCATACGATCTATTACTGCTTTAAGAACGTTAAAAATATATTGTCTTACCGTTGCGCATATTATTTAGCTGTTTGAAGTCGACAGGTATGATTTTCCCACCTTTTCTACACAGTCTTCACAAAAGAAATCCGAATGAATTATTTGTTAGTACATTTCATGCGTATGAACAATTTGATATATTGAACAAAATCTTATTACAATGTAGGTTCACTGTAATGGCGGGAGAGATCAATCTTGAAAACAATGTCGTCTAATTATTTCTATTTTGGCTTTTCGTAATAACCAAATATTCAAAATGGACGAAATGGAATTGTGAAACTCTCCCATGATATTTAAACGTTGATTTCTTGTATAATATTGAGTCAAGAGACGTTATATAGACTGTGCAGAATTGAAACAACGGTGTGTGTGTGTGTTCATCTTAACCATTTTAATTTATAAAAAACGACTAGAATATCAAATATGCTACACCTAATTGAGGTTTAGCGCTTAGACTTTGAAAAATGCCTTGATAGTAAAATGTCACATTTTTTAAGTCTAAATATTTGGACTAGTAGGACTAGTGATCTGCAAATCCTTGTGGAAAACCTACTCAACCTGATTATGATAAGTATAGTTGGCAAATTCATGAGATGGTGTAGCAATATAATATTTTCTCTTTTTATTGCAGCCACCACACCCAAAGGCTGAAGTCGTGACCTTGCAAAATGCAGAGAATGTTATGTCAACCTTCATCAAGTACTATAAGGTACAGTGAGCAAAGCAATATAATTAACTATAGCAGAGTTTGTCGCCTTGTGATGTACTGTTGCTATCTTGCCGACTCAAAGAAAATTTATCTTATCTTAATGCAGGGCCATCATGGCCCCTTTATTTTATTTTCCCCGGTCTGGAAGAGCCACCCCAGTATGCATTTTATTAACCATTAAGTTTTGGGTACTCCGACAATTTTGGGTACTCCGACTTCCAGCCATGATCCAAATTTGGAAGTGTTGGTTCAAATATTATGGGGTCCCAAGTTACAATGTTTGTGCAGTGTCGCCAACATGGTAATACTTAGTCTTACTTAAATTTATTTGTGAATGCTGCAATGTGTAGTTACTATCTATCTACCTCTAATGTCAAATCCTCTGTGCTGTGTACATAATACTTTATTTTAATGATTAACCCTTAACATGCCGAATATATTGGACAGAATGTGCAAACAACATAGATCCCGATCAGCCGAGGCATAACGAGCGGCACATTTGATTAGGATCTATGTTGTTTGCTAGTCGGATAAGTGCTATTATAGCTCCATTATCCAAATAGCAAACAGCATAGAGCCTGATGAGACGGAACATTCTGTGCAAGCTTTAACATGAACTTCTGCACTGCATCTAATATTTGACACATAGTGAATGAATGTGTTTCAGGGTATTGGTTTGGTGCCAGATGACGAGTGGAAGCATTTCTTCGAGAGTTTGTTTAAAGAATTACCTTTCACCTTCCGTATCTGCGAAAACCATCGAAAGATCAACAATGTTCTAGAGGGAAAACCGGGAACACTTGGGTAAGTTGAAAGACAGATATGGAGTTACATGTACTTTGTCTATATATACATATATACCGTATATATATGTCGCTTTTTTACAATAGTGAGTTAGCTGCAATGTACCAGGAGCTGTTTGTATGCATGATGCCGAGTTAATGAAAAAACACCACAGGCTAGAGTGCAACGTGGGAGAAATACTGATTTCCTTCACTTCTTCCTGATTTCCATTACCGGTATATTACAACTGGATGGTTTAAGTAACAACCAGATTATATGGATTTGTAAATACTCAATTTATTTTGCATCATCCACTACGACGGATGTTTATTTCGGAAGTCCGTTTTATGTAACTCCTATTGGAGAGTACAGTCTGTAGGTATAAGACCACTAATACAATTAAGTGTGAGAAAAGTCATATAGTATAGACTTGGAGAACAGGTTATTACACATTACTTCTCCCTATTCTCAGCTCGGGAGGATTGTGTTCATGAAGAATATGTATGAGAGTTTCTTTGACTGAGCCAACAACTCCCTTGTGTACCTTGAACATTCCCCTTACCGACTCCGTGTACTTGCTGACTTGTATTTGTATACCACTCTAAGCTATCATCACTGATGACTACGGGTTCTAGCCCTGCTCAGACCCCGTGTCTGTTTATATGAAAAAGTTGGCAGTTTCTTACAGTGGTTGGTGCACCAAGTACTGGTTAACCGCTGGAGGTAATCTGCCTGTTGCTCATATGGGTGACCGGTTTCGATGATAAATATACGTATAAAACAAAAAACAAAAAAAAGTTCTCACTGTTTGGGAGGTCTTAACTTGTGCTCTGGAGCAGGTGTTACTTTTATCCATGTATGTCATGCAGATCGGTGACATCATCTCTTAATAACAAGTTGAATTGATTTATTTTAAATTTCATTTATATCTACGGTGACAGGAGCTTTGGAGACTACATATACAATTACAGATTGTTTTCAAAACGATATGACTCATTATCTGCTGCAGGTTCGAATCTTAGTTTAGGTGCCGAATTCATTCTTTCATGTGAGGATGCCATCGGTGGATCCATCCAGGTACCTGTCTGTGCCTGAAATACTTCTCTGAGTGGCATCCAAGGTTTCCACCAATAATTAGCTGGAGAGTAGCCATATGACCAACAATGTGCGACTTTACCATAACAAAACAAAAAGTCAGTATTGCGGGACATACTGATCTGAAGTTGATTTCACCATTATGTATCAAAATTACATGCAGATAGCTAATAAAGCAAAACGGTATTCTGGCTTGAATAAAGAGCAGTCATCAAGAAGTCTTCGTAATAACAAGAATTCATGGTAACGTAATCATAATCTATAAGAAAAGACCATCTTTAAAATATGGTTTATTTGGCATAACCTGATTTTTTTTTTCAGCACCCTCCAAAAAATGTTTTTAAAAATATATTTTTCAATCTACGTGTCCACCTCAAATTATCTGGGTCACGCTATGCCAAACAAACATTGTTTAAGTAACGCATAATGCATTATTTTCAGACAATCGGAAGTGTTGAGGGAATTCTTGAGGAACACTATATTCCCTAAAGTTGCCGATGTGAAGGTGGAAGACGTACCATTCGAAATTACACCATTGGCCTGGTAAGCTCAAAAGACAATCTTATAGTCGAAGATAATAGCGTGCAAGCTGATAACGTTCCATTTACATACCGTATATTCCCGGCCGTAACTCGACCTTTTTGTCATCCAGAAATGTGATGAAAGTTCTAGGTCGACTATGGACGAGTTGGAACTGTATTTATGTCTGTTTGTTCGTTTTATTTGATATAATTGCTTAGACAATTGTTCACTATAAACCCTACTGCTTTGTCCGCAGTCACTCGCATTCTAGTCATGTGATCGTAATTTAAATAATTGATAAAAATAGTGCACCATATGCAAATTAGTATCAGCGATCGAGCTTTCCCGAGTGGCTTGTCAATGGTGGGGGGATTCAAAAGTGTACATTTTCTTTATCCAGTTCCAGAGTTCTGCCAAGGATTTCAAAAATTTCGGACATTGAGGTGGTGGGAATTTTATTTAGACATTTTGAAAAAAGGGAGACGTTGTTTTGTTGAGGATTTCAAATGAATAAAATTAATTGTCCTTTGTAAATATCCAACTGTATAGTGAAAGCCAGTGTTAATTGTATTGATAACATAAAAAACTGACCACGGTTAACTCTTTCAACACCAAGTAACTCACATGGACTGGTCCATGATATTCATAAACCAATAAATGAATCAGAAAATCACATTTTGAAAGTTCATTTATCAAAATGGGTAATTATGTCTAAAAATAGTCATATCACTGGCAAAAAGTGCAGATCCTGATGAGATGGCTCGTCACGAGCCGTCTCATCAGGATCTACACTTTTTGTAAGCCTATTTAGAGGTCTGTGGTGTTGAAAGGGTTAACATTCAACTTGTTGAATAATCTTTATCCAGTTTTATAAGAAAATCGTTGTTCTCATTTCATCTCGCTTCCAGAACCCTTACAAATTCAAAATCCTTTATTTCCCCACCCACAATCTTCACAGCCATGATATTATCTAGTATCTGCAAGCAACCTATTTCTTAATTGAGTTTTTAGCCAAGTAATAGTGCTAACGATTTATTCAGAATAGACGTTTAGAACAAGCATTTTGTGCGTCTCGATCAGTGCTTGTATTACTTTATGGCTGTGAGAATTGCATTTGTACGTGGCATAAGTTGCAACTGGGTCAATTTTTAAGCAACATTTTTTTTTTTTTTAAAAGCGAAAAAATGGAAATGTTTGCAGAATCGTGGCTTTGGCAGAACACTGCAGTTCCGTACGCTTAGTAAATCACGATAGGGAATAATTGAATGTGCATTAATCAAACAGTTGATAAACCCTTAAAATGCTGAATAAAATGGAAGGAATGTGCAAACAACATAGATCCAGATCATACCCTGCGTAACATGATCTGGCTCTATGGTGTTTGCATAAACAAACATGCTCGTTTCCAGCACATTAAGGGTTAACTACCAAATATTATTGTATTATCTGCAGAACTACCAAATACTATATTGTATTATCTGCAGAGTATGTGAAATTGTAATAATGTACTCGGTATGTGAAGCAGTATTTGATGTGATTTATCAGGTATCCGAAACAGTTGGCATGGAAGACCAATGTGAACTCTGCTGCTTTTCATCACTGCAAAGAACTGAGATCCATCATCAATTTCATCGTGCAGGAGGATAAGGCGGTAAGACACTCGTATCTGGACCATTAATGTAGGATATACTAGAGAGCGACATGAGCGAACTGGTCGCTTTTTTTCCCACTAAACCAAAAAGTCCAACTAAAATAACTGTTTGTATAAACTAAACTAAACTAGTATTATTTCATTGACTTATCTTTTTAGTTTATACAAATTTATTTTAGCTCGATTGCGAAACAAGTTCTTTCACCTTATATTAATCACTCTCGAGACCTCATTCCTGATGGAATCCATTGCCACGAGGGAGAGAGAAGAGGCAACGTGGAATTTAAATGTCTTGCCTAAGGGTACAATCGTAACGGCTCCAGCGGGGCTTGAACTCCGGACCTTTTGCACCTGAAGCGAACGCGCATCCACTGCACTATCACGACTTCCACTTGACTATCTCTTTCAATGTGGAGATTAGAAGATCTCTTTGATTCTGGATTTCTTATGTACATTGTAAGTCTAAAACAGAATCTTGTAGACAGGGATCATTCTAGAGGGCGATGTGGGCGAAATAGCCGCCCTAGGGACCCTGACATCGCCCTCTCCCTTTTTTTTTATTTTGGGGTTTTTACGATTTTCAAACAATACTTTGTCTAGTAAGATACAATGGCCCATTATAAAGCACTCCTTCTATTCAAATGTTGTATTTAATGGTTGTACTGTGCATTTTAACCCTATTTTGGAGAAGTATATTAAAGAACACCATTTAAGGAAGCGATCACACGCTTTCTCACTTCTCCCACAGATTCTGACCTAGAATGAACCTTGTGTAGATCGTCCATCACATGTGCTATATTGACATAGTGTACATGTATATGTGCTACCTAAGCTGTTTATTTATTTTTTATGTGTATTTTTTCCAGTATTTTGTTTCCAAGGAAGAAATAGCCACTATGATTCCTCCATTACTTGTAGAAATCTCACCAAACCACAAGGTAAGTACCTGTGCCTGTTTGTCTAGCCTAAGATTGGAGAGACATAGGTTTTGTGTTGTCCAGGGCTGTACCAATATTTTTTATGTGACCTGTCCAGGTCAGTTGAAATTTATTTTTCTAAAAGTGACGTGTTTATATGTGTATTTATGAAATTTGGTGCTAGTAAATTTAGAGGTCTGATACCTGTTACAAAAGTCATTCTTTTTGTCTTGTCCACTTCAGTTGGAAATGAGATATAGCAGTTACCTTTCAGTTAACTGTGACGACGATTTTATAAAATATTGCATGTAACTGAAAAACCGTCAAATATACTGTTCTGGTAAGTTGCAGACTGTTTCTAGATGTTGTTCCCTGCCCCCCCCCCCCCGTAACAAGCCACCCCCTGCTCCAGCGACCTTGAACTTGGATTTTGGCAAATAATGGTGTGGTCTTCAGAAATATTTGACATTTCAAAAAATCTCGAACATTATATCTCAAAAGCCATCAAAAGGATATGCTTTGAAGCTAGGCATGCACATCCGAGGACTAATTTTCTACACCCACAGTAAGCCCCCACCATCCAGTGGAACTTGTAATTTGAACAAAAATAGTTCAATTTGAGAAATTGTTTTATGTAACAACAAAGTAATCTCGGAACATTATTATCTCTCAAAAATTGTCAAACGGTAATTGCAAGACTAAATCTCAAGACCCAATATTGTTGGAAAGCATCAAAGAAATGTTCTTATTTCGGTCAACCATCACTTAAACAGTCAATCACCCATGGCGAGACGTCCTTGTGCGGTGCCCTTGTTTACACAAAATAAGTGTTAATATTGTTGTAAATTACGTGTATATTGTGGAACTCCATGATATATTTCCATAGATTTCAATTGCATACATGTGGGAAAAACGCATAAATGAGTGTGTGTTTTATGTTTATTTATCGTCGCTACCGGTTGCCCATATGAGTGACGCCTCCTGAAGAGATTAAGTCATTTTAGATTTTTGGCGGATAGTGCAATGATAAAGACAGAGACCCATTCCGGAGTCTCCTCTGGTTCTTTTACGTGTACAGCACCGACATGAGACCTCGGTTTAAAGTCCCATCTGAAAGACTGTTAATTTTATTAGGGTCAGATGGGGGATCGAACCTGCGATCCCTGGATTCACATAAATGACTTGTCATTTGCTACATTTTTTGGAACTATTTCGCATTTATTTTTACCCAGCATGCAGAGTTAATGCAGTAACTAAGTAAGTTGATTATTGCTTTAACGAATCATTGTTTGTAGATACTGGAGATGTGTGCTGCCCCAGGCTATCAGACCACACAAATTCTCGAACAACTCTGTAACAGTCCTAAAAAACTACCAGGTAAAACTTACTTATCTTAGCTTATCTGTTTGATGCACCTGGTAGAATATTCTATGTGGCCACGTGGTTAGATGTCACTAACAGTTTGGTGCAACTGAGTTTGATCCGGGAAGTATGTGAAATGGTACGGTGGTGCTAGATCGGACAGGTGGGTTTTCTCCGGGTACTCCGGTTTCCTCCCACATGCATGACCACATATACGCTTTCATCCGCACCTACGAGAGTGATAAGTTGTTAAAACTTGTTTCGCAGTCGTTGTAAAATAAATAAAGTTTATATTAAAGATGTCACTGACTGTTTGATGCAGTGGGTAGAGGTTTCTGTGACAGAGCACTGACTGTTTGATGCAGTGGGTAGAGGTTTATGTGACAGAGTGGTTAATGTCCTTGACTGTTTGATGAATCCCCCTAATCCGCCTCCGTGGTCGAGTGGTTAAGGTCGCTGACTTGTATACCACTGTAACCTATCATCACTGATGTCACAGGTTCGAGACCCGCTCAGACCGTGTCTCATTTATATGAAAAAGTTGGCAGTTTCTTACGGAGGTTGGTGCACCCAACTACTGGTTAACTGCTGGAGCCTGCCCAGGAAAGGTGTTGTTAGGTAAACTGCCCGCCGGCGATATAGCCCAAAATGGTGCTGGTGCAAAACCCGAAATATAACATAATTGATGAATCCCCAGTAGCAAACAGCATGATGTATAGTAGTGGGTAGAGGTTTCTGTGACAGGGTGGTTAATGTCCTCGACTGTTCGATGCAGTGGGTAGAGGTTTCTGTGACAGGGTGGTTAATGTCCTCGACTGTTTGATGCAGTGGGTAGAGGTTTCTGTGACAGGGTGGTTAATGTCCTCGACTGTTTGATGAATCCCCAGTTGCAAACAACATGATGTATAGTAAATATTAAATGCTTGAATTAAGACACGTGCATGCAGGGTTCTTGTTATTGTTTTCAGAGGGATTTGTTATAGCTAACGACATAGATTACAAGTTGAACTACAAGTGGTCACAGGGAACTCCTACGCTCTTCACACACGAGGATGCAAAGAAATTCCCCGATCTCTACACAACAGAAGAGGTAACTACTCAAACTACTCGATGCATGCAGCTATATTATTAATACTAGTCCACTCCATTGTTTAGATTGTTGATGAAATGTGGAAGTTCAATGGCTCTATGGAGTTCAATGGTTTTGTTGACATCAATGATCTATGGAGTTTAATTGTTTTGTCGACATCAATGATCTATGGAGTTTAATTGTTTTGTCGACATCAATGATCTACAGAGGTCAGTGGTTCTATCAGTGAGGGTATGGAAGTTCAGTTCTTCTACCGACTTCAGCTTGTGGAAGTTAAATGGTTCTACCAAATTCAGTGCAGATATGGAAGTACAGTTGTTCTGAGGGAGTCTAGTGTACCCATGGAAGTACAGTTGTTCCGAGGGAGTCTAGTGTGCCCATGGAAGTACAGTTGTTCCGAGGAGTCTCGTGTACCCATGGAAGTACAGTTGTTCCGAGGAGTCTCGTGTACCCATGGAAGTACAGTTGTTCCGAGGAGTCTCGTGTACCCATGGAAGTACAGTTGTTCCGAGGGAGTCTAGTGTGTCCATGGAAGTACAGTTGTTCCGAGGGAGTCTAGTGTGTCCATGGAAGTACAGTTGTTCCGAGGGAGTCTCGTGTGCCCATGGAAGTACAGTTGTTCCGAGGGAGTCTAGTGTGTCCATGGAAGTACAGTTGTTCCGAGGGAGTCTAGTGTGTCCATGGAAGTACAGTTGTTCCGAGGGGAGTCTCGTGTGCCAATGGAAGTACAGTTGTTCCGAGGAGTCTCGTGTGCCCATGTAAGTACAGTTGTTCCGAGGGAGTCTAGTGTGCTCATGGAAGTACAGTTGTTCCGAGGGGTCTCGTGTACCCATGTAAGTACAGTTGTTCCGAGGGGTCTCGTGTACCCATGTAAGTACAGTTGTTCCAAGGGAGTCTAGTGTGTCCATGGAAGTACAGTTGTTCCAAGGGAGTCTAGTGTGTCCATGGAAGTACAGTTGTTCTGAGGAGTCTCGTGTGCCAATGGAAGTACAGATGTTCCGAGGAGTCTCGTGTACCCATGGAAGTACAGATGTTCCGAGGGAGTCTCGTGTGCTCATGGAAGTACAGTTGTTCCGAGGGGTCTCGTGTACCCATGTAAGTACAGTTGTTCCGAGGGGTCTCGTGTACCCATGTAAGTACAGTTGTTCCAAGGGAGTCTAGTGTGTCCATGGAAGTACAGTTGTTCCAAGGGAGTCTAGTGTGTCCATGGAAGTACAGTTGTTCTGAGGAGTCTCGTGTGCCAATGGAAGTACAGATGTTCCGAGGAGTCTCGTGTACCCATGGAAGTACAGATGTTCCGAGGGAGTCTCGTGTGCTCATGGAAGTACAGTTGTTCCGAGGGAGTCTCGTGTGCCCATGGAAGTACAGTTGTTCCGAGGGAGTCTAGTGTGCCCATGGAAGTACAGTTGTTCCGAGGGAGTCTTGTGTGTCCATGGAAACACCAACACAAAACAACCAACACCAAAACAACCAACACCAAAACACCAACACCAAAACACCACAAGTACAGTTGTTCCGAGGGAGTCTAGTGTGTCCATGGAAGTACAGTTGTTCCGAGGGAGTCTAGTGTGTCCATGGAAGTACAGTTGTTCCGAGGGAGTCTAGTGTGCCCATGGAAGTACAGTTGTTCCGAGGGAGTCTCGTGTACCCATGGAAGTACAGTTGTTCCGAGGGAGTCTTGTGTGTCCATGGAAGTACAGTTGTTCCGAGGGAGTCTCGTGTGTCCATGGAAGTACAGTTGTTCCGAGGGAGTCTTGTGTGCCCATGTAAGTACAGTTGTTCCGAGGGAGTCTAGTGTGCCCATGTAAGTACAGTTGTTCCGAGGGAGTCTTGTGTGCCCATGTAAGTACAGTTGTTCCGAGGGAGTCTAGTGTGTCCATGGAAGTACAGTTGTTCCGAGGGAGTCTAGTGTGTCCATGGAAGTACAGTTGTTCCGAGGGAGTCTAGTGTGCCCATGGAAGTACAGTTGTTCCGAGGGAGTCTCGTGTACCCATGGAAGTACAGTTGTTCCGAGGGAGTCTTGTGTGTCCATGGAAGTACAGTTGTTCCGAGGGAGTCTCGTGTGCCCATGGAAGTACAGTTGTTCCGAGGGAGTCTAGTGTGCCCATGGAAGTACAGTTGTTCCGAGGGAGTCTAGTGTGTCCATGGAAGTACAGTTGTTCCGAGGGAGTCTAGTGTGTCCATGGAAGTACAGTTGTTCCGAGGGAGTCTCGTGTGCTCATGGAAGTACAGTTGTTCCGAGGGAGTCTAGTGTGCCCATGGAAGTACAGATGTTCCGAGGGAGTCTAGTGTGCCCATGGAAGTACAGTTGTTCCGAGGGAGTCTCGTGTGCTCATGGAAGTACAGTTGTTCCGAGGGAGTCTAGTGTGCCCATGGAAGTACAGATGTTCCGAGGGAGTCTAGTGTGCTCATGGAAGTACAGATGTTCCGAGGGAGTCTAGTGTGCCCATGGAAGTACAGTTGTTCCGAGGGAGTCTCGTGTGCTCATGGAAGTACAGTTGTTCCGAGGGAGTCTAGTGTACCCATGGAAGTACAGTTGTTCCGAGGGGTCTCGTGTACCCATGTAAGTACAGTTGTTCCGAGGGGTCTCGTGTACCCATGTAAGTACAGTTGTTCCGAGGGAGTCTAGTGTGTCCATGGAAGTACAGTTGTTCCGAGGGAGTCTAGTGTGTCCATGGAAGTACAGTTGTTCTGAGGAGTCTCGTGTGCCAATGGAAGTACAGATGTTCCGAGGAGTCTCGTGTACCCATGGAAGTACAGATGTTCCGAGGGAGTCTCGTGTGCTCATGGAAGTACAGTTGTTCCGAGGGGTCTCGTGTACCCATGTAAGTACAGTTGTTCCGAGGGGTCTCGTGTACCCATGTAAGTACAGTTGTTCCAAGGGAGTCTAGTGTGTCCATGGAAGTACAGTTGTTCCGAGGGAGTCTAGTGTGCCCATGGAAGTACAGATGTTCCGAGGGAGTCTAGTGTGTCCATGGAAGTACAGTTGTTCCAAGGGAGTCTAGTGTGCCCATGGAAGTACAGATGTTCCGAGGGAGTCTAGTGTGTCCATGGAAGTACAGTTGTTCCGAGGGAGTCTCGTGTGCCCATGGAAGTACAGTTGTTCCGAGGGAGTCTAGTGTGCCCATGGAAGTACAGTTGTTCCGAGGGAGTCTTGTGTGTCCATGGAAGTACAGTTGTTCCGAGGGAGTCTAGTGTGTCCATGGAAGTACAGATGTTCCGAGGGAGTCTAGTGTGTCCATGGAAGTACAGATGTTCCGAGGGAGTCTAGTGTGTCCATGGAAGTACAGTTGTTCCGAGGGAGTCTAGTGTGTCCATGGAAGTACAGTTGTTCCGAGGGAGTCTCGTGTGCCCATGGAAGTACAGTTGTTCCGAGGGAGTCTAGTGTGTCCATGGAAGTACAGTTGTTCCGAGGGAGTCTTGTGTGTCCATGGAAGTACAGTTGTTCCGAGGGAGTCTTGTGTGTCCATGGAAGTACAGTTGTTCCGAGGGAGTCTTGTGTGCCCATGTAAGTACAGTTGTTCCGAGGGAGTCTAGTGTGTCCATGGAAGTACAGTTGTTCCGAGGGAGTCTAGTGTGTCCATGGAAGTACAGTTGTTCCGAGGGAGTCTAGTGTGCCCATGGAAGTACAGTTGTTCCGAGGGAGTCTCGTGTACCCATGGAAGTACAGTTGTTCCGAGGGAGTCTTGTGTGTCCATGGAAGTACAGTTGTTCCGAGGGAGTCTCGTGTGTCCATGGAAGTACAGTTGTTCCGAGGGAGTCTTGTGTGCCCATGTAAGTACAGTTGTTCCGAGGGAGTCTAGTGTGCCCATGTAAGTACAGTTGTTCCGAGGGAGTCTTGTGTGCCCATGTAAGTACAGTTGTTCCGAGGGAGTCTAGTGTGTCCATGGAAGTACAGTTGTTCCGAGGGAGTCTAGTGTGTCCATGGAAGTACAGTTGTTCCGAGGGAGTCTAGTGTGCCCATGGAAGTACAGTTGTTCCGAGGGAGTCTCGTGTACCCATGGAAGTACAGTTGTTCCGAGGGAGTCTTGTGTGTCCATGGAAGTACAGTTGTTCCGAGGGAGTCTCGTGTGCCCATGGAAGTACAGTTGTTCCGAGGGAGTCTAGTGTGCCCATGGAAGTACAGTTGTTCCGAGGGAGTCTAGTGTGTCCATGGAAGTACAGTTGTTCCGAGGGAGTCTAGTGTGTCCATGGAAGTACAGTTGTTCCGAGGGAGTCTAGTGTGTCCATGGAAGTACAGTTGTTCCGAGGGAGTCTAGTGTGCCCATGGAAGTACAGTTGTTCCGAGGGAGTCTCGTGTACCCATGGAAGTACAGTTGTTCCGAGGGAGTCTTGTGTGTCCATGGAAGTACAGTTGTTCCGAGGGAGTCTCGTGTGCCCATGGAAGTACAGTTGTTCCGAGGGAGTCTAGTGTGCCCATGGAAGTACAGTTGTTCCGAGGGAGTCTAGTGTGTCCATGGAAGTACAGTTGTTCCGAGGGAGTCTAGTGTGTCCATGGAAGTACAGTTGTTCCGAGGGAGTCTCGTGTGCTCATGGAAGTACAGTTGTTCCGAGGGAGTCTAGTGTGCCCATGGAAGTACAGATGTTCCGAGGGAGTCTAGTGTGCCCATGGAAGTACAGTTGTTCCGAGGGAGTCTCGTGTGCTCATGGAAGTACAGTTGTTCCGAGGGAGTCTAGTGTGCCCATGGAAGTACAGATGTTCCGAGGGAGTCTAGTGTGCTCATGGAAGTACAGATGTTCCGAGGGAGTCTAGTGTGCCCATGGAAGTACAGTTGTTCCGAGGGAGTCTCGTGTGCTCATGGAAGTACAGTTGTTCCGAGGGAGTCTAGTGTACCCATGGAAGTACAGTTGTTCCGAGGGAGTCTCGTGTGCCCATGGAAGTACAGTTGTTCCGAGGGAGTCTAGTGTACCCATGGAAGTACAGTTGTTCCGAGGGAGTCTAGTGTGTCCATGGAAGTACAGTTGTTCCGAGGGAGTCTAGTGTACCCATGGAAGTACAGTTGTTCCGAGGGAGTCTAGTGTGTCCATGGAAGTACAGTTGTTCCGAGGGAGTCTCGTGTGCCCATGGAAGTACAGTTGTTCCGAGGGAGTCTAGTGTGTCCATGGAAGTACAGTTGTTCCGAGGGAGTCTAGTGTGTCCATGGAAGTACAGTTGTTCCGAGGGAGTCTAGTGTGTCCATGGAAGTACAGTTGTTCCGAGGGAGTCTAGTGTGCCCATGGAAGTACAGTTGTTCCGAGGGAGTCTAGTGTGTCCATGGAAGTACAGTTGTTCCGAGGGAGTCTAGTGTGTCCATGGAAGTACAGTTGTTCCGAGGGAGTCTAGTGTGCCCATGGAAGTACAGTTGTTCCGAGGGAGTCTAGTGTGTCCATGGAAGTACAGTTGTTCCGAGGGAGTCTAGTGTGTCCATGGAAGTACAGTTGTTCCGAGGGAGTCTAGTGTGTCCATGGAAGTACAGTTGTTCCGAGGGAGTCTAGTGTGCCCATGGAAGTACAGTTGTTCCGAGGGAGTCTAGTGTACCCATGGAAGTACAGTTGTTCCGAGGGAGTCTAGTGTGTCCATGGAAGTACAGTTGTTCCGAGGGAGTCTTGTGTGTCCATGGAAGTACAGTTGTTCCGAGGGAGTCTCGTGTGCTCATGGAAGTACAGTTGTTCCGAGGGAGTCTTGTGTGTCCATGGAAGTACAGTTGTTCCGAGGGAGTCTAGTGTGCCCATGGAAGTACAGTTGTTCCGAGGGAGTCTAGTGTGTCCATGGGAGTTCAGTGGGGTATGGAAGTTCAGTGGTTCTACCGACTTCGGTTCAGTGACTAGCTCGTTTGTGTGTCCCTAGGCCTTGAAACAAACAATCCGACTGCAGAAATCCCCTAAACAACAGAAATTAACAACTATCCACAACTTCACTGTTGGATTTGTGTGCAGGGTGTTTTGTTTAAAAATGTTCTGGTGTACAGAGATCCCCAACCGATTGTGAACTACTCTATATTTAGAAATGCTACACTACTGTCTTCTATTTTTCAGCACCTACCAGGAAGCAAGCTCCTATATGACAGAATCTTTATTGATGCCCCAACCAGGTAAGACCTGATAAATTCATTTATGGATAGAATCAAAATAACGCTAACACAAGTGGACTGTACCGTGCGCTAACACAAGTGGACTGTACCATGCGCTAACACAAGTGGACTGTACCGTGCGCTAACACAAGTGGACTGTACCGTGCACTAACACAAGTGGACTGTACCATGCGCTAACACTAGTGAACTGTACCGTGCGCTAACACTAGTGGACTATACCGTGCGCTAACACAAGTGGACTGTACCGTGCGCTAACACAAGTGGACTGTACCGTGCGCTAACACTAGTGGACTGTACCGTGCGCTAACACTAGTGGACTGTATTGTGCGCTAACACAAGTGAACTGTACCGTGCGCTAACACTAGTGAACTGTACTGTGCGCTAACACTAGTGGACTGTACCGTGCGCTAACACAAGTGAACTGTACCGTGCGCTAACACTAGTGAACTGTACTGTGCGCTAACACTAGTGGACTGTACCGTGCGCTAACACAAGTGGACTGTACCGTGCGCTAACACTAGTGGACTGTACCGTGCGCTAACACAAGTGGACTGTACCGTGCGCTAACACAAGTGGACTGTACCGTGCGCTAACACTAGTGGACTGTACCGTGCGCTAACACAAGTGGACTGTACCGTGCGCTAACACTAGTGGACTGTACCGTGCACTAACACAAGTGGACTGTACCGTGCGCTAACACAAGTGGACTGTACCGTGCGCTAACACCAGTGGACTGTACCGTGCGCTAATACAAGTTGGTCTGTACTTTGCACTAAAGTTGGCTTGTATAGTGCACTAACACAAGTTGGTGTGTACTCTGCACTAAAGTTGGCTGGTATAGTGCACTAACACAAGTTGGTCTGTACCGTGCACTAACACAAGTGGACTGTACCATGCACTAACACAAGTGGACTGTACCGTGCACTAACACAAGTGGCCTGTACCGTGCACTAACACAAGTGGACTGTAGTGTGCACTAATACAAGTTGGTCTGTACTCTGCACTAAAGTTGGCTGGTATAGTGCACTAACACAAGTTGGTGTGGACTCTGCACTAAAGTTGGCTTGTATAGTGCACTAACACAAGTTGGTGTGGACTCTGCACTAAAGTTGGCTGGTATAGTGCACTAACACAAGTTGGTGTGGACTCTGCACTAAAGTTGGCTTGTATAGTGCACTAACACAAGTTGGTCTGTACTCTGCACTAAAGTTGGCTTGTATAGTGCACTAACACAAGTTGGTCTGTACTCTGCACTAAAGTTGGCTGGTATAGTGCACTAACACAAGTTGGCTACACAACTACAGGTTAGGGTAGAGGCCTTTGGTCCCCACACACTTTAAGCACGCTCAATGTAGTTCATACACCGATGGAAACCTGCGATTCATTCCTTTAATAAATACGTTTGGAAGTTTGTATCACATTGTATTTCAAGCTTGCTTCTTTGCAGTGAGGATGGATCCTTGAGGACAAACAAGAGAGTGCGGTCTATCTGGAATGTCACCAAGGCACAGAAAAATCACATGTTTGTATTCAGTCTTATATTCTCTTCTGCTTGTGTCCTGAGTGGACCTGAAAACATGTTTGTGTATAACCGGGATTCCAGCTGCATGTTGACATGCCGTTAAACTCCGCTAGAGATAACCCAAGATTTTCTAGAAAAAATCAATCTGATGTTTGCTATGATGATATTTTAATGCAAATCATTTGAGCAGTGAAACAGATCGTAAAGTAAAACCCATCGTATTGGCATTAATTTTGAACCATTACCAAACACCATAGAGCTAGTATATTTAGACAAATATATGCATGCATACCCAAGAACAATGTTTCAATTTTGAGTGTGATCTTGTATGTAAACCTACATGTTTTTTGTATATATATATTAGTAGGAAAAATATTAGTACCGTATTTTCTCGACTATAAGTCGCCCTCGCCTATAAGACGCACCGCACCCCCTATTCCGGTGGTCAAAATGGTGGATTTTAGCGAGACCCTCGTATAAGACGCAGTCAAATTTTCGGTCAGGAAGCTGTCAAAAACTAGAAAAGTACCTATTTTGAAGAACCAAACAATTAAAAAAATTTTTTTAGTAAATTAATAACCAAAACAAGTGGGCCTCGTAATTGCTCAGAATGTTTGCGTCAAACAAAATCAATATAGATCAGCGTAACTTTTTATCACACTGAAATTTGGATCATTAAAATTATAATAATTGTTCTTTATCGTCGGGGAAATGATCCCCGAGAGCAACAGTCATCAAAGCCAGTTTGACACTTGCCAGAATACACAAGCTGCAGGATTTTATTCCGACCATGACACTGATTTTGCGTGCGTAATAGAGATTATTTACGCATGCTATGTCACAGGTAAATATGACAATTAAAACTGTTATGGGGAGTAAAACCAGAATGTTACCGTGATGTAAAACTACAATACCAACCATTTAAAATAACATTGCTTAGTACATTTATGCATCGCCGTCTTATTCACCCGAAACGGCCAGTACACAACATGTTTATAGACAGACCTTCGGTAAAAGTTTCTACCGTACTTGCTTGTAATGACTCGATAATGTAGTTTAACATTCACGATACATTTGGCTATTACACGGATGTGGGACAATCTTGGTGTCGATAAACACAGGTATTAGAAACATTGATCATTGTTTCTGTAAATAAACAAAACTGTGCAAACTTTTCAATTATCTTTAATTATACGAGCTATAATTTTATTTCATCAACTTGATTGTTTCTATTCAATATTTGACATTCTACATCATAATTATATACATAATATTATCTATCTTATAATATATGTGTACATAATTATACCGTACATTATACTTTTAATTTATTGTTTCCACTTAATTTCCAATATTTACAGTACATCTCACAATATCAGATCACTCAGAAACCGTCGAAACCTTCATCGTCGCTATCTCCAAACAACTCTTGAAACTGGTCCTCGGTGATGGCGTCATCATATACCCATTGATCATCATCATCACAATCACTGTCCTGGACAGAAACACTTTCCGAACTAGTACCATCACAACGTCGCGACACTAAGTCACCAAATAATTCCAAACAAATCGGTTCCGTCCATCGAGTTCGATATACTACATTTCAAGAATGATTTCATTACCATTTCTCGAGGAATTTCCTCCCATGAATCAATCACCCACTGGCAAACCATCGCCAGTTCTGGACGCTTAAGATTTCCAGCTTTAGTTAACGCCTTATCACCGTTGACCATCCACTCGTTCCATCTTGTGCGCATGTTCATTTTGAATGGTTTGTTCAATGACACGTCAAGAGGCTGTAAAATTTACGTACAGCCTCCCGGGATCACAACTTGGTAAGTACGTCGTTCCTTTAGCTTTTTCTTAACGTTATCCACTAGATGAGCGCGGAACATATCCCACACTAACATGGACTTCCTGTTCAGCATGGCACCTGGTCGCTTAAACCACACATCGTTAAGCCACTCTAGTAGCACACGCTCATCTACCCAGCCTTTCTCCTGTGCATATATAATCAGTTTAGACGGTAGTTTTTCCTTGGGCAGAGTCTTTCGCTTTAACACTGGCTGGTTTCAACTTATCTCCGTTTGCCATACAGGCAAGAATGACCATAAAATGAGATTTCTCGTTCCCCGTCGTTTTCACAGAAACGGTCTTTGCACCCTTAATGTCAACAGTCCTATTTGATGGCATGTCATAAAACATAGGGGTTTCATCCATGTTGCCTATGGCACCTAACTCGAACTCGTGTCCCTTTCTAAGATCAATGACAAATTTCTGAAACGACATAACTTTGTCGTCCACATCCTTAGGGAGTTTCTGCGCGATGTGAGTTCTTGCACGCGTAACTAGATCATGGCGGTTCATGAAGCGTGTACACCACCCGTTTGATGCTTTAAACTTTGTGTTCCTTTCCTAACTGAAGGGCTCTTATCCGAATCGTTGCCCGTGTAACTATATATCCATTTTTTCTTATATCAAGAACCCAGTCCCTTAATACCGATTCGATACTGTCGTATGGCGATAACACAGTCCTCATCTTTTTAACCTTATTTGACATTACATTCAACATTTTGCTCTCTTTCAAGCGCCAGTGTCGAACCATTTTCTCCGATACTCCATATTCTCTCTCTGTGGCGCGATTTGAGTTGGCTTTTGCAAATTATACAACCTTCAGTTTAAAAGTCACATCGTATGAACTTCTCTTTCGTTTCAAACACACAACAATGATTACGGTACACAAGCAGTATGATTACGGTACACAAGCAGTATGATTACGGTACACAAGCAGTATGATTATGGTACACAAGCAGTATGATTTTAAGACAGTTGTAATGTTTAAAGCAATTTGATAGCGTAATATTATAAATACAATAGGCCGTTTGAAGCATATTTTATTGTTTTATTGCAACTAATTACTCAATTATCCCGATCAAGTGTCAATCAAATAAAGATCAGCCCCCCATATAACACGCTTAATACATACACCAATCAATTTTAATCATACATGAATGCCTCAGTTGTCTTGGCTGTCAATCTAAATTATCTCGGGTACGGTTACTGGCGATAATTAGTCTATCACAGCCTGTCTGTGTTTGCATTTCAATTCTTATTGTTCTATTCATCTTCTAAAGTCGCCAATTACAGGTACATATGGTTATGTATAAAATAAAACACCAATTAAATATCTTAAGAGGCCGACTGTATTGGAAACTTCTCAGTTTTGTAGCTTTGAATAGGTCAAGGGGCTAATTGTTCTACTCAATTACTGATTAGACAGACTGTCGATGCCGACCAGAGTCGTTAATAAACTGGAGCCGGTAGTAAATAATAATAAATCAATAGATAATAATCGAAAGTCTATAAACTATATTAAGTTTAAATATTATATGTGAACATTATTCACAGGGCACGAGTAGTCAATCTAATTATTGTGTACCGTATACCGGAATTGAATAAGGCCGATTCAATTACATATTCAAAATGGTGGCACAACAAATAAAACGGTCTTGAAACATAAATAAAAATGTCACAACGTATCAATTTAAAAGTATTTATTGATATTTTACACATATTTGAAGAGGTGTTGTCGTTTTTGAACGATCCAAACAGCAACTTAATGATTGTGCATCACAGACGCAAAAATGGAATCTGTTGACGACTGCAGAAGTGACGGTCGGAAAAATGACCATTAAAATGGCGTCTATCGTTTCGGGTTCGATTTTCGGAGGTGATGGACCGATTTTTTTCTAATTTTTTTTGTATACCTCGCTTATAAGACGCATCCCCTTCTTAGAAGTTGATTTTTGAGTCAAAAATCAGCGTCTTATAGTCGAGAAAATACGGTAGGTCTTTTCACTTCTCCCTAAACATCCCATATTATTCCGAGATTGGAAACCTCCACTCTTACTCCTGGATTTGTTAAAAAGAAAAATAGGGTCCGTCGGTATAGAATTTTTTTATTCTTTTTTTACCATACTCTGGGCACAGAAAAATCTGAAAATGAAATTTTGAATTTATTTCCACAAAATTATATAAAATAATTCAGGGTTGGGGGTAAACAAAATGGATCGGTCGGGAAACACGTTTTTTGGCCTTACCTGAAATACTTGATTTATAAGATAACATTGTTTGTAATATCCTGGAGTTTGATGTGTGGAAATGATCAGCCTTGAACCCTTACCTGAATGATATTAATATAACGCCTTCTTTATATGCCAGCTACGCTTGTTTTAACATAATTGAGGTTTTGAAAGGAAAAGTTTTGTGTTGTTTTAGTGATCTGAAGGCAATGCTGCGTCGAGGACTTGAACTTCTTGAGTTGAACGGTCAGCTGGTCTACTGTACCTCCTCGATGAATCCCATTGAAAACGAGGCTGTGGTAGCAGCACTGTTGAAGGAGGCCCCAGGTATTGTTATAAATGCTTCTTTATTTACAATAGGTGCATATTTTCTAACTTGTTGGGAATTTTGAGTGGTTTAAATGTATGTTTTGAGATCAGACCATCGCCATGGTCGAGTTGTTACGGTCGCTGACTTATATACCACTGTAACCTATTATCACTGATGGTCACTGGTTCGAGCCCCGCTCAGACTGTGTCTCTTTATATGAAAATGTTGGCAGGAATAATCAACTCGCAAATCAAAATTACGCTGGTGTGTGTTGCCATAACCCTCGATATCAAACATTATTCGATATTCGCTGAAGTCGATCGTTAAATTCAAGAAACAAACAAGCTTGTCTGATTCATGGCTTGTTATCAACACCAAAATACTCCATCGGCTAGCGAGATCAATGCTATTTATAGATGCATGTGTGAAAATATTTGTAAACCAGTCCAAGATATTAATCACACGTAACACAATTTCACCTTGACCCGAGTAATTATTCACAAATAGACTGGGGATTAAACCATTACATTACTGTTGCATTATTAGTAAACATTTGGTTTGACCACTTCTCACATTCCCAGATCTGATCATTATAGATTGTGGATTAAACCATTACATTACTGTTGCATTATTAGTTAACATTTGGTTTGACTACTTCTCGTCCGCCTCTGTGGTCGAGTGGTTACGGTCGCTGACTTGTATACCACTGTAACCTATCATCACTGATGGTCACGGGTTCGAGCCCCGTTTAGACCGTGTCTCATTTATATGAAAAAGTTGGCAGTTTCTTACGGAGGTTGGTGCACCCAAGTACTGGTTAACCGTTGGAGCCTGCCCAGGAAAGGTGTTGTTAGGTAACTGTCCGCCAGCGATATAGCCCAAAATGGTGCTGATGCAGGCGTAAAACCCAAAATATAACCTATAACTTCTCACATTCCCAGATCTGATTATGTACCTACTTTTGTTGTGATATAAAACAGCTTAAGATGTTACACTGCGGCTGATGAGAAATGAAATATTTCTTGTATTAACAGAGACCTTGGAGCTGATTGATGTGAAGAATCGCTTGCCAGACTTCCACGTGAGACCAGGAATGGAAACATGGAAGGTAGATAATCCGATGAATTGTGTCTGTATAAATATTCATAGAACAGAATTATTAATATCAACATAATGCAGTTTAAATTCTCGATTTATCCAGTTTTCATTCAATACGTAACTGTATACATTGTCTATTTTACATTCAATACGTAACTGTATACATTGTCTATTTTACATTCAATACGTAACTGTATACATTGTCTATTTTA
Source organism: Archivesica marissinica (assembly GCA_014843695.1). NCBI lineage: Eukaryota > Metazoa > Mollusca > Bivalvia > Venerida > Vesicomyidae > Archivesica > Archivesica marissinica. The sequence continues at coordinate 9,611,449 of CM026395.1, forward strand.
CATTCAATACGTAACTATATATTGTCTATTTTACATTCAATACGTAACTGTATACATTGTCTATTTTACATTCAATACGTAACTATATATTGTCTATTTTACATTCAATACGTAACTGTATACATTGTCTATTTTACATTCAATACGTAACTGTATACATTGTCTATTTTACATTCAATACGTAACTGTATACATTGTCTATTTTACATTCAATACGTAACTGTATACATTGTCTATTTTACATTTAATACGTAACTGTATATATTGTCTATTTTACATTCAATATGTAACTGTATACATTGTGTATTTTACATTTAATACGTAACTGTATATATTGTGTATTTTACATTCAATATGTAACTGTATACATTGTGTATTTTACATTTAATACGTAACTGTATATATTGTCTATTTTACATTCAATACGTAACTGTATATATTGTCTATTTTACATTCAATACGTAACTGTATATATTGTCTATTTTACATTCAATACGTAACTGTATACATTGTCTATTTTACATTCAATACGTAACTGTATACATTGTGTATTTTACATTCAATACGTAACTATATATTGTCTATTTTACATTCAATACGTAACTGTATACATTGTCTATTTTACATTCAATACGTAACTGTATACATTGTCTATTTTACATTCAATACGTAACTGTATACATTGTGTATTTTACATTCAATACGTAACTGTATACATTGTCTATTTTACATTTAATACGTAACTGTATATATTGTCTATTTTACATTCAATATGTAACTGTATACATTGTGTATTTTACATTTAATACGTAACTGTATATATTGTCTATTTTACATTCAATATGTAACTGTATACATTGTGTATTTTACATTTAATACGTAACTGTATATATTGTCTATTTTACATTCAATACGTAACTGTATATATTGTCTATTTTACATTCAATACGTAACTGTATATATTGTCTATTTTACATTCAATACGTAACTGTATATATTGTCTATTTTACATTCAATACGTAACTGTATACATTGTGTATTTTACATTTAATACGTAACTGTATACATTGTCTATTTTACATTCAATACGTAACTGTATACATTATGGATTTTACATATATTGTATCGTATACCTCGGGGTATATAGATGCAGCTCTTCTAATTTCACCCTCATATCTGTAACAGAGCCCCGCTCAGGCCGTGTCTCATTTATATGAAAAAGTTGGCAATTTCTTACGGAGGTTGGTGCACCCAAGTACTGGTTAACCGCTGGAGCCTGCCCAGGAAATGTGTTGTTAGGTAAACTGCCCGCTGGCGATATAGCCCAAAATGGTGCTGATGCAGGCGTAAAACCCGAAATATAACATATCTGTAACAGTTATTACAATGTACAGGGACACTCCATAGTTTACATAGTGCTGTACACATACCCAGGCCCTGCTAATGGCTTTACTTTATTGTAGTCTATTGTTAACACAGTACGATTATATTTCCTGTTAAACCCTAGTGTTGTTGTATGGTGAAATCGTACCGTAATGTTCTAGAGATTGTTAGTAAAGGGAAGCATAAAGTACATTGGTTAATAAGTCCTACACTTCAAGCTTTGGAGTCGGCTGATTAGAATATTGAATGTTGTAGTGTTGAAATGTGTACCGCCATCGCTTTGTTACCACAATGTGGCAAACTGGTCTATCCTCCTGCGTGTGATACAATATCGGGCGATTATGGGTGTCATCCGTGTCGCCCAAATATGGTGAGTTCCACATCTGTAATGGGTGATGCGTGTATATTCAGTATTGTGTGATTACGGAATTGTTATTTGGGGTCACCCAAGTGTAGTAAGTGTTCTCTAATAAAAGGTTGATAGGCCCTTGTAGAGTATTGTGTGATTTGGGATTAAAGCAGGCCATCAATGCGTCGTACAAATGTTGTAAATGTCTATATACAGTGTCATGTGATTACGGAATTGTCACTAGGGTCACCCAAGTGTTGTAAATGTCTATATACAGTGTCATGTGATTACGGAATTGTCACTAGGGTCACCCAAGTGTAGTAGGTGTTCAACATCTCTATCTGGTGATAGACCCTTGGAAAGTATCGGGTGATTAAGGGATTAAAGAATGCCCAAGTGTTGCAAATATCTATATACAGTGACATGTGTTATGAATGTCTATATACAGTGACATGTGTTAGTTGAATATGCTAAATATCCCCATCTCTAAAAGATGATATGGCTGTATTCAATATCGTGTGATTATGGAATTACCAGCAATGTTACCCAAATGTGGTAAATGTCCCACATCTCTAATAGGTGATACGCCTATATACAGTACCATGTGATTACGGAATTGCCATCACTCACTGAAATGTGGTAAATGTCCCCGATCTGTAATGGGTGATACGTCTGTATATAGCAACGTTTGATTACGGAATTGCCATCACTCACTCAAATGTGGTAAATGTCCCCGATCTGTAATGGGTGATACGCCTATATATAGCCTTGTGTGATTACGGAATTGCCATCACTCACTCAAATGTGGTAAATGTCCCCGATCTCTATCTCGCAGAATATGTGTATTTACGCAGAAAAATCGCAGAGAGCTAGAGAATCTCGCTTAGTGATAATGTACGTGTGTTAATCACCAAGATGTATGTTATTAAGACAATCTTCAACTCAGCAGAACGTCGGTACCTTGGATGCAACATGAATGTATGTGATTGGACACACAAATCGTATGACAAAATATATTCAGGAGGGAAACTTCAACACTCCTAAGGAAGTAATTATCTGGTCATCTGAAACGTTGAATGTAATATGGAACTGTGGGCAAATCTTGAACAATCCACGGGCCAAAAGTAGTTAGCTGTAATGGTACTAGTACGCAACATCATCTTGTGATGGTGAGGTTTAGTACGCTGGCTTGCCAATGGCAGACCATATTGGCACACTGATGTTAATTGTACACCCTACTTGCTTATAGCATGGGGTATTTCCTCTCACTAGACTATCCTCTCACTAGACTATCCTCTCACTAGACTATCCTCTCACTAGACTATCCTCTCACTAGACTATTCTCTCACTAGACTATTCTCTCACTAGACTATTCTCTCACTAGACTATTCTCTCACTAGACTATTCTCTCACTAGACTATTCTCTCACTAGACTATTCTCTCACTAGACTATCCTCTCACTAGACTATCCTCTCACTAGACTATCCTCTCACTAGACTATACTTCTCCGGTGCTAAAATGTTAATATTTCAATATTGGTTTACATTATATGGCAGAGATAAAATCCTGGGTTTTGAATGAAATTTGAATTTTACTGCATTATTTTGTATAGATTTCTCCGACTTAATTGGATTATTGTATGTCAAAATTTTAACAATGTTTTCTATGTAATGATTCTTTAGTTTAAACAATATTTATTTCTTTGAATAGACTAGTCTAAGTATAAATAGCATGTACATACATGTAGGATTGCGGAGAAAGCAACCTGCTTGTATGGTTATATGTACATACATGTAGGATTGAGGAGAAAGCAACCTGCTTGTATGGTTACCTCTACATACATGTAGGATTGCGGAGAAAGCAACCTGCTTGTATGGTTATATGTACATACATGTAGGATTGAGGAGAAAGCAACCTGCTTGTATGGTTATATGTACATACATGTAGGATTGAGGATAAAGCAACCTGCTTGTATGGTTATATGTACATACGTGTAGGATTGAGGTGAAAGCAACCTGCTTGTATGGTTATATGTACATACATGTAGGATTGAGGATAAAGCAACCTGATTGTATGGTTATATGTACATACATGTAGGATTGAGGAGAAAGCAACCTGCTTGTATGGTTATATGTACATACATGTAGGATTGGGGAGAAAACAACCTGCTTGTATGGTTATATGTACATACATGTACCGTAGGATTGAGGAGAAAGCAACCGGATTGTATGGTTATATGTACATACATGTAGGATTGAGGAGAAAGCAACCTGCTTGTATGGTTATATGTACATACATGTAGGATTGAGGAGAAAGCAACCTGATTGTATGGTTATATGTACATACATATAGGATTGAGGAGGAAGCAACCGGATTGTATGGTTATATGTACATACATGTAGGATTGAGGAGAAAGCAACCTGCTTGTATGGTTATATGTACATACATGTAGGATTGAGGAGAAAGCAACCTGCTTGTATGGTTATATGTACATACATGTAGGCTTGGGGAGAAAGCAACCTGTTTGTATGGTTATATGTACATACATGTAGGATTGAGGAGAAAGCAACCTGCTTGTATGGTTATATGTACATACATGTAGGCTTGGGGAGAAAGCAACCTGTTTGTATGGTTATATGTACATACATGTAGGATTGAGGAGAAAGCAACCTGCTTGTATGGTTATATGTACATACATGTAGGATTGGGGAGAAAGCAACCGGATTGTATGGTTATATGTACATACATGTAGGTTTGGGGAGAAAGCAACCGGATTGTATGGTTATATGTACATACATGTAGGATTGGGGAGAAAGCAACCTGCTTGTATGGTTATATGTACATACATGTACCGTAGGATTGGGGAGAAAGCAACCGGATTGTATGGTTATATGTACATACATGTAGGATTGAGGAGAAAGCAACCAGATTGTATGGTTATATGTACATACATGTAGGATTGAGGAGAAAGCAACCGGATTGTATGGTTATATGTACATACATGTAGGATTGAGGAGAAAGCAACCTGCTTGTATGGTTATATGTACATACATGTAGGATTGAGGAGAAAGCAACCGGATTGTATGGTTATATGTACATACATGTAGGATTGAGGAGAAAGCAACCGGATTGTATGGTTATATGTACATACATGTAGGATTGAGGAGAAAGCAACCAGATTGTTTGGTTATATGTACATACATGTAGGATTGAGGAGAAAGCAACCAGATTGTATGGTTATATGTACATACATGTAGGATTGAGGAGAAAGCAACCGGATTGTATGGTTATATGTACATACGTGTAGGATTGAGGAGAAAGCAACCAGATTGTTTGGTTATATGTACATACATGTAGGATTGAGGAGAAAGCAACCGGATTGTATGGTTATATGTACATACATGTAGGATTGAGGAGAAAGCAACCGGATTGTATGGTTATATGTACATACATGTAGGATTGAGGAGAAAGCAACCAGATTGTTTGGTTATATGTACATACATGTAGGATTGAGGAGAAAGCAACCAGATTGTTTGGTTATATGTACATACATGTAGGATTGAGGAGAAAGCAACCGGATTGTTTGGTTATATGTACATACATGTAGGATTGGGGAGAAAGCAACCAGATTGTTTGGTTATATGTACATACATGTAGGATTGAGGAGAAAGCAACCAGATTGTTTGGTTATATGTACATACATGTAGGATTGAGGAGAAAGCAACCAGATTGTTTGGTTATATGTACATACATGTAGGATTGAGGAGAAAGCAACCAGATTGTTTGGTTATATGTACATACATATAGGATTGAGGAGAAAGCAACCAGATTGTTTGGTTATATGTACATACATGTAGGATTGAGGAGAAAGTAACCAGATTGTTTGGTTATATGTACATACATGTAGGATTGAGGAGAAAGCAACCAGATTGTTTGGTTATATGTACATACATGTAGGATTGAGGAGAAAGCAACCAGATTGTTTGGTTATATGTACATACATGTAGGATTGAGGAGAAAGCAACCAGATTGTTTGGTTATATGTACATACATGTAGGATTGAGGAGAAAGCAACCAGATTGTTTGGTTATATGTACATACATGTAGGATTGAGGAGAAAGCAACCAGATTGTTTGGTTATATGTACATACATGTAGGATTGAGGAGAAAGCAACCAGATTGTTTGGTTATATGTACATACGTGTAGGATTGAGGAGAAAGCAACCAGATTGTTTGGTTATATGTACATACATGTAGGATTGAGGAGAAAGCAACCAGATTGTTTGGTTATATGTACATACATGTAGGATTGAGGAGAAAGCAACCAGATTGTTTGGTTATATGTACATACATGTAGGATTGAGGAGAAAGCAACCAGATTGTTTGGTTATATGTACATACATGTAGGATTGAGGAGAAAGCAACCAGATTGTTTGGTTATATGTACATACATGTAGGATTGAGGAGAAAGCAACCAGATTGTTTGGTTATATGTACATACATGTAGGATTGAGGAGAAAGCAACCTGCTTGTATGGTTATATGTACATACATGTAGGATTGAGGATAAAGCAACCAGATTGTTTGGTTATATGTACATACATGTAGGATTGAGGAGAAAGCAACCAGATTGTTTGGTTATATGTACATACATGTAGGATTGAGGAGAAAGCAACCAGATTGTTTGGTTATATATATGTACATACATGTAGGATTGAGGAGAAAGCAACCAGATTGTTTGGTTATATGTACATACATGTAGGATTGAGGAGAAAGCAACCAGATTGTTTGGTTATATGTACATACATGTAGGATTGGGGAGAAAGTAACCAGATTGTTTGGTTATATGTACATACATGTAGGATTGGGGAGAAAGCAACCAGATTGTTTGGTTATATGTACATACATGTAGGATTGAGGAGAAAGCAACCAGATTGTTTGGTTATATGTACATACATGTAGGATTGAGGAGAAAGTAACCAGATTGTTTGGTTATATGTACATACGTGTAGGATTGAGGAGAAAGCAACCAGATTGTTTGGTTATATGTACATACATGTAGGATTGAGGAGAAAGCAACCAGATTGTTTGGTTATATGTACATACATGTAGGATTGAGGAGAAAGCAACCAGATTGTTTGGTTATATGTACATACATGTAGGATTGAGGAGAAAGCAACCAGATTGTTTGGTTATATGTACATACATGTAGGATTGAGGAGAAAGCAACCAGATTGTATGGTTATATGTACATACATGTAGGATTGAGGAGAAAGCAACCAGATTGTATGGTTATATGTACATACATGTAGGATTGAGGAGAAAGCAACCAGATTGTTTGGTTATATGTACATACATGTAGGATTGAGGAGAAAGCAACCAGATTGTTTGGTTATATGTACATACATGTAGGATTGAGGAGA